>CM076573.1:458239698-458642815 GCA_034641835.2 Pinus albicaulis
CGTTCAGTTTTCCATTAAAAAACAGAGCCAGCGAATACCCTTCTGTATGTAGGCAAAGATGGTTAAGAAGCCAGTGGAAGCGTTCACGCCAAAGTGACAGTGTCCAGCCCCCAGTAGGAACCCTTCAAAATGTGAACCAGCACACAAAAAACGCCTTCTCCAAACGCACAAGTACAGAGAAAGCGATTTTGCAGTCAAACTGTCAATGCAAGGTTTGAAAAAAACAAACATGAGACTTCGTCCCACAGCAACCTATCAAGCTATCCAATGTGTGACTTCGACCCCCTGCAATCTTCAAAACAGTCCAACAACGCTCTGAAGAAACCAGAAAGGGATACATTTTGTAGTTCATGGTCCTCAAAACGCAAAAAACAGAGGTGATATGTACACCCCAAGGAAACCAGCCAAAGACAATATAAAGACCCGCCTTTTGAAAGGAGTCTCCAGTCAATTTGAAATCCAAACATCAAATGAAGAAAAGCTCACCCATCCTCAGAAAAAAAACTGTAAAGTCTGCTCACTGAGAGGAAGAAAACAGTAGTCTGGTGACTAGTAACTATTTACAATACTGTACTTTTTATTTTCATTCATGTATAACTAACTGTTGCTTAGATGTAATTCAGTATCAAATATTAGAATGTTTTCTCTCTGCAAAGATGCTTTGAATTTCTACTTTTAGCATAAATATACATTTTAGAGATATTGAATTTCTACTTTTAGCATAAATATACATTTTAGAGATATGTCTGTCTACCTTAGTTTCAGTTCTGAATTATTTGTCTATAGTTAGTACATAATTTCTCTCTGCAAAGATGCTTTGAATTTCTACTTTTAGCATAAATATACATTTTAGAGATATTGAATTTCTACTTTTAGCATAAATATACATTTTAGAGATATGTATGTCTACCTTAGTTTCAGTTCTGAATTATTTGTCTATAGTTAGTACAGAATGTGTAACCGTACAATACAACATATCTATGGCTATAAAGTATCTACTTATTCCATATCTTAATATTAATTTCTATTTCAGAATTTGTTTCTCTATGAGCTATACAATTTGATAGTTTCCCACCACACCAACACAACTATTGGAGATTCAAACGACCTCACCACTTAGAAAATCATAAGAAATTATTTCACCCCCTTGTACTTGAACAATACATAGAAAGAATAACATAATTAATACAAGAGATAAAAATATGAATTAGAGAAAGGCATGGATCACATATTAAAGGAAATGTAAGCCAACCTAGGAAGAAACCAACTCTTCGCTCCCACTTCAAATAATTTCTAAGAGTAAACAATGAAAACAACAAATTGATCTATGTACCATATGTACAACATTCAACCATACCTATATAAAGAGTGTACAATGAAATTAATGTTGGTTTACTTCAACACTTGGAAAATATCTTGTTTCTATCCCATTTGTGGAAGTTATGCAAATATGAAATAAAGATATGAGGTTAAGAAGTTCTTAAAATTTGATGAAGTAGATGACCCTACTTTTGAGGATTATCCTACAGAGTTATAAAAGATGAATCAAGGGAATAAAAATGTAATTCATAAACATTTTCATATATTCCTATTTATAAATAAAATATTATTACACAACTATATGCTAGATTTAGGAGAAACAACTGATGTAATTCCTTTGAAAGTGATGAAATAATTAGGCCTTACAACAACTAGGGTGCATATAGAAATGTTTGTGCTATGGATCCTATGAAAATCGGGATGGGTAGAGTAATAAATACACATGTTTTGAAATTTTTTGAGGAGTAACTCAAAGCATGCATATATACAAAATGAAGTGGCTACTTTCTTCATATTCCATGAGGGACTATTGTTCTTCCTAAATACTATTCATATCATGTACCTATGAATTATTTCTAGTGAAATTAAATGACTTGAAATTAAATTTCCTAAAGCCTATTGAAATTTCTCCTTCAAAATAAGGATGCACTCCCATTTGATTCTCACAGATAGGTTTTAATCATGAGGCTCTCGCTCAAGAGTGGACCTTCGCAAAATCTTGTGACGTCTTGTCACAAACAAAACCATCAAACTGAAAACACATCATTTTCTCCTTCAAAGAAAAAAAAATTCACATCATGTGAATATGTCCATGTACTCTTAAATATTGGTGTACAAAACCATCAACCAAACAAGTTGACAAAACATGCCTCTTCAAACAACTGACTCTGAAGACAAATAATAGAGCTCATGTACTTTCAACATCTTGCTTCATGCAACATGCACTGGATACTTTGAATTTGCAAAGAAATTAATGAAACATCAAAAAACATGCTAGGCCTTAATTGGATAAGAAATCTAACCATTTGTCAGCAAACCATTTCAATGGCACTTCTTTTTCTTTCAACTATGTTGAATTTAGTTTTTAGTTATATTTTTAATTTTGAAGAAAATAACTATTTATTTCATGTGTAATTAGATTAGTGATTTCATGTGTTAGGGTTGTGGATTCAGGCATTCAAACAACACCATTATATTTCAAATTTAAAAATGATGGTTTGAGTCGTAGGTAGCTTATAATCCTACTTGTTTTCAAAATAAGGATGCACTCCCATTTGATTCTCACGGATAGGTTGTAATCATGAGGCTCTCGCTAAAGAGTGGACCTACGCAAAATCTTGTGACGTCTTGTCACAAGCAAAACCATCAAACTGAAAACACGTCATTTTTCTCCTTCAAAGAAAAAAAAAATTCACATCATGTGAATATGTCCGTGTACTCTTACATATTGGTGTACAAAACCATCAACCAAACACAAGTTGACAAAACATGTCTAAATTCAAACAACTGACTCTTAAGTCAAATAATAGAGCTCATGTACAAATTTCCATATTTGTTGCATTTATGTGTGTTTAACATAACTCTACTTTCAACATCTTGCTTCATGCAACATGCACCATACTTTGAATTTGCAAAGACCCAGGAATTCTCCACCCCCCATTAAAATGACCCTACAAGTTGATTTTTTTAGTTTTTTCACTCTATAAGCATCGACGTACGATTATGCATGATGGAGAATCTCTAGCGCTTTCCCTTGTTAATATATTTAACAAGGGAAAGCGTTAGATATTCTCCATCATGCATAATCGTACGTTGGATTTGGTGATAATTGTCTCCATATTTTGGCTTTCTGACCCGCAAAACATAATTATTTTAGAAGGGAGGGAAGGAGGGATGATCACATTGACTTGCTTGATGACCTATCTATGAAGATTAACTACCTCAAGAATTATTTTTTTGCGTAGGGAAAGAGACACATTCCCATGTCTAGTTCTTTGATATTGTTAATGCCTCTAGTGTTTATTTCTACAAGTTCTATAGGCAGAGTCTATAAAGGGCCAGGTAGCCTCTGGATCTCATCTTTTATGAAAGGTGACATATCTAGTAAATGCCCCTGCAGTCAATCTCTGGAATGGATCTAAATAGAAGTTCTTCATTTTTTAATATTCGTAAAACACAACGACTTTAAGGTAAACTATGTACATGTTCCATTCATCATGAACACAAACCTCACAAGCCTCCTTGGCTTTGGAGCATTTTCCATGTTTTCCATAGTTACCAAGACCCAAATAATTAGGCCCTTCTTGAAGAACATTTGGCTCAACTATGCCTTGTACATGCTTGCCTTTAAAACCCTTTACTTTCATAGCACATTTTCATCAAAAATTTGGACCTTGTTCCTCTAATGTCTCTAATGTATCTCAAAAGCATGTACACATTCATTTTCAGAGGAAATTGAAGGTAGAAACCAATAGCTAATTCTTCTAACTAACCTTGACTAAAATGAGCTAAATTGTACTTTGATACGAACTTGATTTAAATTGTCCACCCCACATTAGGTACCAATGATTATAACCTTTAATGGGCTAGCACTAGTTTGTAATCATCATCTCAAAATGGCCTAGTAGATGAAAAATTATCATGTTTGTAATCATCGTTTCACACCATCTACATATGACCCTTCTACACATTATATGATTGAATTTATGGTAGGTCATCTCTTCTATCTAGACCACGATTGATTGTGACATTAGGTGAATAAAGGAAATTTGATAAGGAAATGATCAGTATAAGTTTGTCCTCCTCCACGCACTCCATATCTAATGAGTGCCTATTTTTCTCTTCCAACATTTTATTTTGGAAATTCATTTTGGTAGTTAATTCTACTATTTAGTCACAACACACTTGGAAGTCAAAGAAATTGTTATATACACTACTAAACTCAATTAACATTGTTTGTTATTGGACTTTACAATAACAAACAACGTAGAGTTCAGTAATGTAGTAGTGTATAATATGATAATTATATGTATAGTGGTGTGGCTATCGATAAAATTAGCTGCTAATGAATTTCGAGAATAGAAAGTTGGAAGTGGAAAATTGAGAAATCACTAGCTATGGGGCGGATGGAGGAGGACAAGCTAGAAGCTATCTTCTACTTATAAAATGTATTTTATTCACCTGTTGTCACAATCCATTCATGGGATAGGTAGAGGATGACATTTCAAAAATTCATGCATATAATATGTAGAAGGGGTCATGTAGGAGATGGTGTGAAGTGATGATGATGGACATGGTAAATTTTCATGTGCCAAGTCATTTTTAGATGATGATGACAAACCAATATTAGCCATTTTAAGGTTATAATCATTAATAAGAAATATGGGTAAGGAAATTCAAAGTGCCAAATTCTAAGGAAAAAGCCATATTTGCTTCTCAAAAACTTTATTTGATATATTCTTAAAAAACCAAGTACAAATTTTAGTAATCCTAGAATCATGCTTTACATAAGGTAAAAGTGGGGAACTCATGACGTGTACTATAGATAAAAAAAACATTTACACTTACCAAAATATATATGATAAAAATTGACAAACTACATACCCTTAAGCTCAAGGGGATATAATCATTCTTGCCTTCCATATAGATAATGAAAATGATTGTTCTAAGTCTCATGTTGCTTCTCATGTTATTTTATAAACCTTGGTTGGAAAGAAAAATAAGAGGGCTGAAATGTAAGAAATATAGAACATATTGGATTTAACATCCCCAAATTGGATTTTACTAGATGAGGTATTGATTTTTTGAAATCTATTTTGTGAATGTCGACCAATAGATATATATCATGGAGGATGAAAGACGAAGATCAACCGAATCCCATATGGAGTCTCGGAGATCGGAGGATGTTCACGGTATTTAAATATAATCTTAAATCTACATACATGTGTGTACATATGGAATTGATTTTTTTACTAACTTTGTGAGTGAAATTAGTTGTTAACAAGTTTCATATTTTAATTTTTAGGAGTCAAGAGGAGAAGGCTTTCTACTCCATCAATGGAGCGTGGCCAAGGTTCAACCGGTCGAGGTAGCAGGGTGCCGGAAGGGGGTGATATTTATTCCCCCGAAGGCTAGCAATCAACGGCTGCTGGTTCTCAACAAGGTCACTGTGGGTCTAGTTCTCAGCAGCATCATTCTGGGGCTGGTTCTCAGCAGGGTCATGTTGGAGATGATGTTAACCAACAACATCAAGGTTGCCATCAATTTCAATATTTTTTCATTAAATTTTTACAACTTTTTTTACACGTGTTTTTTCTAATATATGAAATTATATATATATTGATGCAGAGGCTCAAAATGTTCGAGCCAGTGGTCAAAAAAGACGCAGGGCAGCGCGCTACATTGAAGAAGAAGGCTGTCAACCTAGCACAACTTATCCGGCTGAGATTACCGATATACCATGGGAAACGAACATGGCGGAATGCACCTTACAAAGGTGTCAAAGCCTTTATGCAAAATTGCAGAGAGATCTCCAGGATTTGACTCTACCTGCTGAGAGTAGACAAAGCCTACAGATAGTTACACATTCATTGAGTGAAATGGTAAAAGTGTACAAAAATTTGGGGCCAACCACTGATTCGTTTGTAGAAGTGATGAGACAGAGAAGAGAAGCAGTGATAGGTCCCGATAAATGGCAGGACATAAAAAAACAAGTTTCAAGAGAGCAGGCTAAGTCAATGTTTAATTATAAGGAAGGGCTAAAAACAATGTTACCGATGAAATAGGTAACCTCAATGTTACCTACTTTTTCAAATATCAAGAAAAACACCTGATTTTGAAAAGGTGGCGATGCAGAATCACGAAAAAAAATTTTGAGCATGTTTTTGGCACCTTAATTTTTTTTCATCTTGTTTTTTTTTTTTTTATATTTTTTTTTTTTTTAAAGTGGTGTTTTTTATGTCGATTTTGAATAGTGGTGGTGTATCATCACCAACGTTTTTTTTATAGCATTGATTTTGACACTATAATTTTTTTAATGTCTTCTTCTTCTGTGAGATGTTTATTTTTAAGTGCATTTATGTACTTGTGTTTTAAAAATAAAAAAAATATTTTTTTTAAAAAATAAAAACTTGTAATGATATCTTCACTTTTTCACATACATAAAAGATAGAAAAAAGGTCAATATTCTAAAGTTTATATTTTCCACATGTTTATGTATTGTTAAATAATTTTTCAATGCACATCAAAAAAATTATCGCTAAAAAACCAATATTTTGAACCATATGACAAAAAATACAATTTTTCAATATAAATACAATGCAAAAAATACACTTTTACAAAGTTTTTGTTGAAAAAAACATATTAAATAAACTAATTTTTTGGGAGAATTTTAGTAAAAAAACTTAAGAAAACAACATTTTTATTCAATTTTATGTCAAAAAATAATAGCAATCACATGTTTTTTGCAAAAAAAAGGGGTTGTTCTCATAAAATATCAAAGTCTAAACGTTACAAGTAAAGCTGATTAGTAGTTCTGAAAAATAAGCTTTGTTTGCAAGCATAACTTAAACATCATCAACAATATCAACTAATACATCTTCAACATCATCTAGAACAGCATTGATGGCTTCTTCTGCAGCATTTGCTTCTTCATTTTCATCATCGCCGTCTTCTAATGGATCTTTCATGTCAGCAAATATTCCAAAGTGTCCCTTTCCAATCATTCCATATAATGGTGGTTGAGGTTCCTTTGCTTTTTTTGCCACACGTGATTCATTAAAATCTCCTTTCCTCAAACCAACTTCTTGCTTCGCATCTGGAAGGAATTTAAGAGCGTTAATTTTTTATTGAATAAATTTGCATTGAACTGGATCTTTCTCAATGGAAATGCAATTTCTTCCTTTTTGTAGGCAACATGCTAGTGTTGTACCTAATCATCAAGCACAAAAAAAATTAGTAAGAAAATTACTATGGAGACATAAAAAGTAAAAAAGCAAATATTTAAATTTAAATTTGTATATTAAAACTTACCTGAACCTGAGAATAAATCCAAAACCCATTCTCCTTCATTTGAACATAGATCTATAAGATAGTTAATCAATGCTTGTGGCTTTTGATAAATGTTAACTATATCTCCTTTTGCATCTTTTTCCTCATATGTTAGTTTTCTTACCACTGCATCATAAACCAATACTTGACTATGACTCTTCCCATCTACTCTATTCATAATAATGTGCTTATAGCTGTCCTCTTTTGTCCAACATTCAACATGGATGAACTCACAATCATTTATAATAGGTTTATCTTCGGAAGAAACAATATTTGACTTTTGCCTGTTACATAACATAGTAAAAGTTCAATTAAATTTTACATGAATAATTTTTTTTAGGAAGAATCAAACATACAATTTCAAAATCTTACCATGTAAGTTGCATCCTTGAGTTTGATTTACCCTTGAAGCTTGTTAATAACATTGGAAACTGTGTGTCTGAATGAAATGTCACAAATCGCCAAAGTGGTGATGTTGTCACTTCTTAAAAACCCGTAACCACTTTATTAAAAGCTTGATAAGTATATGGTTCTCTATCATATTCAATGTCTGGGAAATTGAAACCATGAGGAATATCTGCAATAACTAGGCCATACTCCCTTTTAGGTATTAGTGTTGCAATGTCTTCACAATCACCTTGTATTATTTGATATTGGACACTGTCGAGCCCATTCCAAATGTAATGATTAAGAGTAGGATCTAGTTCAACATTCAAAAGACGCTTCCTTCTCATGTTCTCCATCTTAATTTTTTCAATAAAGCTTTTGAAAGTATCTGGTACTCCATTTCCATCCTTCTTCGACATCTTTCATGACATAAAAATATATATATAGATATGTATAAGTAATAAAATAAAAATAGTTAAAATATGAATAAAATAAATTTATAAATCAACATACCTTATTGAATACAATATAAAACTCTTTTAGTGTTGATGTAGAACTTGCTTCTGGGTAGTTGCATACAACATCATCCCAACTGTCTTCATTCAACATTTTTACCATGTGTTCTTGTATTTTCATATAAATTTTCTGACTGAATAAATCAAGTTAAAAACGTTAATATATTGACATGTATAACAAATTCTACCAACATCATTATGTTTTATTTAAAATAAAATTATAATGAAAGAAATAATTCAAGAAACTTACTTTTGAAATTCTGCACACATTTCTTCCATTGATAATTCACTCGACTTCACACGGGCTAATACTGATTTGACTAATTTATCATCCTTCACACCTTGCATTGTTCTCCAAGGTGTAATAGTCATATCCTTTGGAAGCTGCTTCATTTCAGGACCCCCCTTACTGTTGGTACATATTATGGGTTTACTCTTTTTAACTTTCTGATTTTTTATGGAAATATTCTCCCATCGATCAAAAATGTCATCAATCAAATCCCATACCTCCCCAGTTCTAAATGCCAACTGAAAAATGTTATCTGTGCCTCTGAAGAGATTTGTATTCAATTTTCCATCTTTTGCTTTTTTTTCATCAATTTGATAACCCGTTTCCATTAAACATTCCTTTCGAAATGCTACACTAACTTCTGTCTTATCCCCACGACATTTTTCTATGAATTCATTATGAATAAATCTGACCCTTTGGATGAAAGTCATTTTCATTCTGTACTCATTATCTGCATTATGATCCCATGCCAATAACTTTGATTCCATTTCTGTTAAGCCAGCGTAAATGATGCATTTCATTGTTTGAAAAAGATAGTTATTGGGATATTCTGCAATCAATTGTCTTTTAGCCTCTATTGAATGGTTTCCTCCAATTACATAATATTTATAATCAAAACATTTTACCTTGTCAAATGCTTGTTTGTTGGGAACCTGACATGGATCGACAAGAACCACATAATCCACCACATGCGCATATGGATTGAACCTGAACAATGTTTTCACATTATGTACATGTAGGTGATGGGCCTTTCTAATTTGATATTGAGATTGCCCTTCATCCGAGCCATAAAATTGGTTAACATTAAGTTCAAATGTTTGGCCACCAAGAATTAATTTATTCTTCCTCAACTCTTGTCGAATAGCATTTTGTTTTGTTTTAATAATGCCATCCTCTAACTCAGCACCTGGTGTTATGATTTCTCTTCTTCCGTAAGAGCTTTCAATTTGTTCTTCACTGCTTCTCACGACCTTTACAGGTTCACCAATATTTGATTTCCTAGCCTTATTGGATAACATATCAGTTTCTTTATAAACAAGCTCTCCTCTATGAGGTACAAGAGAGAGATCTATGGCAATTTTTCTTTTTGGTGTCTGATCTGTTTTCTTCTTTTGCACAATAGTTCTCATCTCCTCCTCACTAATTCTATCATAACTTTCTGTTTCATGATCGACACCTTCAAAAGAAACATGTTTAAGTTTATTAGATTGACCCACCTTAGTGACACTTGGTTGATCCCCTCTTTGTACTGTTGCAGTGTCACGAGCTATTGCTCTTTGCTTCAATCTCCTATCCTCTGCTTTGTCTTTGTGGAAAGTTTTGATCACATCCATAACATTTGGCACCAACATATAAATACCATCAAACATGTTTGAAAGACTCGGAACAAAATCCCGTGAAACAAAATAAAACATGTCAATGATCAATAATTTATAAAAAATTGAATCATCCTTACAATAATGCATAGAGGAAATAAACATAAGCATACTTACAATGTTATTTGCAATGTTGTTTGCTATTTCTTCAGAAAATTTTGAAGTTGTTTCATCTGTGTCGTACTTGACGATTGATAGACAATATCTAACTTTCTCACGTTTCTGAGCCTCCCTTACAAGAACATAAATAGTGTTTGTATTCGGGACCTTACATATGTCTCGTACTCTGCCCCTCACCTCATATTTCTCATTTAAGTCAATCATACCACAAATCAGATAGATGTGTATATCAACCTCCGTTTCACTGTCTTCAAGATACCATGAGAAATTGGTTTTATCTATTTCCTTGGCGTTTTTCCAATCAGAAATAACCTTTAATGAACCTGGTGCCCCACTTGCTTGACTTTTTATTAGTGTGTGCAACAATATCCTTATTGCGTCCAATAGTGTCCATAGTGCGTTCAGCTGCAGCTGTAGATTTGGGAGTTGTATCCATAGTGCGTCGAGCTGCAACTGTAGATTTGGGAGCTGCTGCCGTAGATTTGGGCGCTGCTGCCCTAGGTGCAGAAACATTCACAGAAATCTTTTTTGATGCCATTTTCCTGATAATATATATATATATATATATATATTAGTTAATGGAAAAATATTGCGACTAAAATAAATTTAATAAACAAAATGTATTTCTAAAACTAAATAGTTTGAAATTAAAGCATTAAAATTAAACTTAAAAAATAAACTAGTATTTTGAAACTTCAGTTTGTGTTTAATATTAAAAAAAAAACACAAAAAAGTTATTAACTATTTATAACAAATATTATAATGTTATATAATTTTTTATTTTTTTAATTGTATTGTTATATATATATTTTTAATTAATTTTTATTGTTATATTAAAACAAATGTTTTTTTTTGTAAATTTATTACATTGTATTTTTTTTTTGATATATATATATATATATATTTGTTATATTTTGAAATTTTTAACATTTATTATTTAATAATGTTTTTATTACATTATATAACAATTTTTTTTTTATATTTATATATAACAATGTTTCTATGATTGTTTTATTAAAATAAATTGTTTAAAAAAAAAAATTTAAAGAACAAAATAAAATTAAAAAAAATCAAAATTATAAAATGTGTTCTTAAAACAAATTATTAAAAAAAAACAAAAAAATTAAAAATAAAAATAAAAAATCCAAATTATAAAAAAAAAAAAAACAAAAATTAAAAACAAACGATTAAATTTTTTTTTAAAAAAGACAACATTATAAAATTAAAAAATAAAATTAAAAAAAAAACAATTAAAAAGAATATATTATAAAATTTAAAAAAAAAATACCATGGGAGAGGGCGGGGCGGCCGGGCGGCGCCATGGGGGGCGACCCAGCCCGCCTCCCGGGCCCCCATCGGCCGAGGGCCGATTCACTCGAGCCCCGCCCGTTGGGCGCCGGGGCCGCCCAGGCGGCGCCACAGGGGGCGGCCCAGCCCGCCTCCCGGGCCCCCATCGGCCAAGGGCCGATTCCGGGAATCGGCCCTCGGCCGATGGGGGCGCCGGGAGGCGGGGTGGGCCGCCCGGGCGGCCGGCACCACCGCTCCAAAAAAAATATATATATATATTTTTTTATTTTTTTTTTAAATTTTACAATATAAATACATAATTAAAAAAAAAAAAAAAACAATATAAAAAACTATAAAAATATATATTTTTTTTAAATTTTTTTTTTAAAATTTTATAATTTAAACATATAATTTAAAAAAAAACCAAAACAATATAATAAACTATAAAAATACATTTTTTTTTTTTTTAAATTTTACAATTTAAACATATAATTCAGAAAAAAAAACAAAACAATATAATAAACTATATAAAAAAAAAACATTTACTTTAAGATATATATATATATATATATATATATATATATATATATATATATCACAATACAATTAAAAAATATATATGTATATATATAACAAAACAATAAAGGAAAAAAAATTAAAGATTTAAAATTAAAAAATAAAACAAAGATCTAAAATTAAAAAAATAAAATAAAATAAAATAAAAAATAAAAAAATTTCACATAAAAAAAAATTTAAATAATGAAATCACTGATATATTTATGATAAAAAAAAATACAAATAAAAAATGTTATAAGGCCACTTTTTTTTTATGTGCATGGTCGTTTTATGGATTTTTATGTGTAAATGAACCTATAAGTCTTAAAAAGGAAAAAAAATCTAAATTTTTGTTCTTAAAACCCTAAAAAATTCAGTTTTTTTTGCATTTTCTTCACTAAAAAAATATTAAAAAATCAAGGTTTTTGAACCTAAAAACCTTAAAAAAGTAGTTTTTGAACACAAAAAAACTATAGAAAAACAGATTTTTCCCAAAATCATCTCTAAATTGACATAATAGAAGGAAAACTAACCTTTGAAATGTAAGAAGCTGCTGTCACCAATGCCAACACAACGCTTCCACACAATTACGAATATCAACACAATGCCTCCAATGCCAATGCAATGCCTTCACGAAGATACCAATGCCAATGCAACACCTCCACAAAATTACCAATAGCGACACAAAGCTTCCAATGCCAATGCAATGCCTCCACGAAGTTACCAATGCCAACGCAACACCTCCAGAAATTTGCTCAGACAAATACCATAAAACTTGATGTGATGTGATGAATAGAAACAATCGTTCCTTTTAAATATCGTATATTGTCTGATTGATTTACTGTTTAATGAATGTGGGATTAAAATTTCTAATTTAAAATATTTATATTTAATTTATTATAGTTCATACTATAGTTAAACTATTTATTATTTGCATGTGGTTATCATAATTAATATTTACATGCACTGAATGTTACATTTAATTTATTATAGTTCATACTATAGTTAAACTACTTATTATTTGCATGTAGTCATCATAATTAATATTTACATGTACTGAATGTTGAATAATTCAAATATAATCTCAGATTAAAAATTAAAATATGAAATACTTACATGTAGTTAATTATATTTAATATTATAGATAAAATAGTTAATATTTGTATTTAGTTATCATAGTTAATATTTATATATAATCAATGTTTAAAATCATGCGATTAAATTTTAAAATCTAAAATATGTACATGTAGTTAATTATAGTTTAAATAGTTAATATTTACATCATGTTATTTTTGTAAATATTTACATGTAGTCAATATTAAACTATTCAAATAAGAAAATTATTTTAGTTTCGAAGACATGCATGAAAGGAATATTTTTTAAAAAAAATTGAAATATATTTTAGATGAATATAACGTAAGTTTAAAATAAAAAATTTAAAATATTTACATGTAGTCATTATAGTTAAAATAGTTAAAGTTTTTCGTGAATTTTTTTGGAGGGAAATTTTGGAAGGAAATTTTTTCGCGAATTTTTTTGGAGGGAAAATTTGGAGGGAAATTTTTAGTCTTTAAGCTATATATTGTAAGTGGGAGAGGAATTTGTATCATTCAACCTATTCTTGTTGGAAGCCATGGTTTCTTCTGATAATGAAGTTTTTCTTTCTAGAACATCAACATCTTCGTCACGCAACAACTCTATTCAGAGTGATGAATATAACGGGAGTTCATTCACCATGAATAGAGA
This sequence comes from Pinus albicaulis, assembly GCA_034641835.2. Classification (NCBI taxonomy): domain Eukaryota; kingdom Viridiplantae; phylum Streptophyta; class Pinopsida; order Pinales; family Pinaceae; genus Pinus; species Pinus albicaulis. Next base: position 458,253,342 of record CM076573.1, read on the forward strand.
GTCAAAAAATCGAGCGCCAGTTACACCACTTACTCTCAATCCTAAGGATTATGAAAGCAACATTGATGAAGGGCATGATGAAGAAATTGCAGAGTCAAAAGTTTCACTTCGTCCTAATCCCAAGGATTATGAGGACACCATTGATGAAGAGGAAGATGAAGAATATCCACTTCAGCTTAATCCTAAGGATTATATGAGAACAACAAATGAAGAGGGGAATGAAGAATCTGTAGGGTCAAAATATCCACTCTGTTGTAATCCTAAGGAGTATGCCAGCAGCACTGATGAAAAGGGGGATGTAAAATTTCCAGAGTCAAAATATCAAATTCGTCCTAATCGTAAGGATTGTGCGAGCACCACTGATGAAGAGGGGAATGATAATGTTTCAGAGTCAAAACATCCACTTCGTCCCAATCCTAAGGATTATGCCAACACCACTGATGAAGAGGGAAATGAAAAATTTACAGCGTCAAAATTTCCACTCCGTCCTAATCCTAAGGATTATGCAAGCACCACTGATGAAGAGGGGGACGAAAAAATTCCAGAGTCAAAATTTCCACTTCGTCTTAATCCTAAGGATTATGTCAGCACCACATATGAAGAGGGGAATGAAGAATTTGCAAAGTCAAAATATGCACTTCGTCCTAATCCTAAGGATTATGTCAGCACCACTGAGGAAGAGGGGAATGAAGAATTTGCAGCATTAAAATATCCACTTCGTCCTAATCCTAAGGATTATGCCAGCACCACTGATGAAGACGAGGATGAATTTCCAAAGCTAAAATTTTCACTTCATCCTAATCATAACGATTATAATTTAACCACTGATGAAGGGGGGGATGAATAATTTCCAATAAATATAGATTCAAGGCATTCACTTATTCCCAATCCTAAGGACTATGAGAGCTTTAGTGAGGAAGGGGAGGGGCAGGGTGAAGAAATTCTAGTGAATACAAATTCAAAGCTTCCACTTATGCCTAATTCCAAGGATTATGAGAACACCACTGAGGAAGGGGAGGATGAAGAGTTTCTTGCAAATGATAATTTTAAAGACACAAATCTGAATATTGCATTTTCTCCAAGTGACCATTTCAAAGACACTCATGGTGATGAAGAATTGAATCCTCCCAGGGAAGAATTTGAAAGCATGGGTCAAGATGGTGAAGAATTTCTTTTGAGTCAGGGTTACAAAACTGTCAATGATTCTTGTGAAATGTTTTCTTCAACTGATGATGGTAAAGAAAAGTTTCCATGCAATGATGTTGATGAATTTCTTAACTATGTTGAGGATGATGATAGTGGGGATAATATTCCTTCTAATGGTGATGAAACTACTTTTACAAAGAATGATGGAATGATGAAGCCGTTGCAAGCAAATATTGCAACTAGGAGTAGGAGTAGACCTTTTCATATCAATCAAAGGCATTCCAGTTATACAAGGGCGAGGACAAAATATCTCACGACAAAAAGTTCTGTCGTTCATTTGATTTCAAGTGCATGTTGTCGAAGGGATTGCTTGAAAAATATGGATTTCAACTTTGCTTTGCAGAAAAGGAAAACATATATGTCAATGAATAAAAGCATGCAAAATTCAAATTTAGTGGGTTGCATGCAATCTACACTAGCAGGTTATGATTATCATATTGGAAATGTATTGCTTTGCAGAAAGGCGTTCAAAATGTTGTATTCAATTGGTAATTGTCGTTTGTCAAGAATCCAGGATAGATTGGAAAATGATCCCACATATTATTCAAAAGCACGTCATAAACGGGAGGTGGGGCCGTTTGCAAATACTGCTAAGACATGGATGAAAGAATTCTTTTCAAATCATGGAGAGTGTATGCCAAATAAAGACACAATACATATTCCAGATAATTTCTCGAGACGAGAAATATTCATGTTATACAAATATTATGCAGAAGCTGTTGAAGGAATTGGTAATTTTATTACATATTCTTATTTTACAAGGATATGGAAAACGGAATTCAACAATGTTCGTATTCCTAAGAAGACAAGGATGGGGATTTGCAGCACATGTGCTTCTCTTAAAGCAAAAAGAGATAAATGTCAAGGGGCAGAAAGAGGTATGTGTTCAAAACATTATTTTTTAAAATTTGATACTTATCAACTATGAAAATATATTTATTCATATGTTTCTTTTATTTTATGTACAGATTCCGTTGTCAAAGAACTTCAAGACCATCGCAATCGGCAAACAAGTGAAAGACAAAAGTTGTATAAACATCGAAAGAAGTGTTATGATCATCCAAATAAATATCTGGGATTGATAATTGATGGTATGGACCAAAAGAAAACACTTTTTCCACATTTTGTCCGCACGCCAAAAAAATTACAGGAGGAAAATTTCATTCAGTTTCACTTGGTTGGTTGTATGGTATTTAATGAGAAGATGCTTCCAAGAGTTTTCTTCACAAGTCCAAATATTCACAATGATGCAAATCTGACCATAACTATAATCCATGATGTGGTTACTCATTGGTCTGGGATTCTTCCTGAAGTTTTGTATTTACAATTAGACAACACAAGTCGTGAGAACAAAAATCAAGTTCTTTTTGGGTATCTAAACATGCTTGTTGAATTGGGGATTTTAAAAAAGATAAAGGTTGGTTTCCTTCTTGTTGGGCATACTCATGATCATATTGATCAAATGTTCAGTCGTTTTTCAGTAACATTGAGGAGGAAAGGTGTTGGGAGCCCGCCATCATTAATTGAATGTATTAAGAAATCGTACATTCCAGAGCCTGTTTTTCATGTGTTGGAAGAAACTATTGACATGCGAAGGTTTATTTTTGGATCGCATGGTGAGGAGAAATGCATTGAAAAACTTAACGAGATTAGCTTCCAGCATCAATTTCGTATCAAAAAAATTGATGGGATAACACTTATATGGGGCAAGAAGTATTCAACTATTGAAGAATGGGGACCATCATCAGGTTTAGCATTTTTGAAGTTCATTCCAGAGCGTCCAATGTTTTCATCAAAGATATTGTTATTACGGTCAGTTTCCGAACTCCATAATGCACGAAGGCAGAAGAGAGACATAAATTATTTTGAATGTCTAGAGGAAATTAAAAGATGTATTAGAGATACATATGAATACTTCGATGTTGCCGATTCAGTTTGGTGGGAGTCTTTTTTCAGTAATCAAAGTGATATGATTTCAAGATCAGTAAATGAGGATACGCTTTTGAAGACTCCTTTTTTTTGGCCACAAAATATGCCAAATGAACATGAACATCAAGAAACACACAATGTTGAACAAAAACAGCCTCAAGATATTATTAATTTCCCACAGGTAGAGGAAAGAGAAATCTATATTGGTTCTAGAAGATCACGTGCACAACGTGAAGCCATGGAAGACCTTTATAGGGGTTCTGTGCAGGATCTTAAGGAGGGTTGCATGATAGCAGTGTTAGCAGATGAAGATCCACTTGGCTATCCATTCTGGATTGCCAAGGTTATAAAGGTCATTAATGAAAATGAAGAGATTACCGCTGTTGATGTACATTGGTATGCCACAAGTACCCACCCTTTCAATGGTGTGTACAAGCCAGAGATGGTAGTGGAAAAAAGAATTGGCAGAAAGAGAAAAAGAAAGGGCGCAAATATAAATCGTCGCCGCACAGATGTCTTAAAATTGGAGGATGTTGACATACTTGTGTATGACTTCAATTTGACAAAGAGAGGAACGCTTCGGTTGCAGACCATAAATATTTTGAAGAAATTGCTACCAGAACAATTACTGTTGAAATGGGACTCTGCAGAATGTAGACGTAGATCTACAAGACTTTTGAACTCTGAAATGGTGGGCATGCATGTTGACTCAGATGGAGCACTAGCTGATGAAAGAGAAGAATATGGATCATCTTCATCTGCATCGAGCCATTCATCTGAAGATGTAGATTATGATGGTGTGCCAGAACCTATGGTTGATTTTGAATAACTATCTAAGACACTTTTCTGTAATTGATGTTTGCATGGTAACTTGAAATAAAAATTTTGACTTCCATCTCATTTTTCATGAAGTTCTGAGACATTTCTATGTTTGTTGAATTATACGTTTTAATTATGAAAAATTCATTTTTTTAGAATATCGACAATGTAACAATGAATTACAAAAATAATTTATGTTATATTCAATGTACCAATGTTGATATTTTAATTATAAGTAAAATAGAAAATAGAAACTAATGTTGAATTTTTAGATTATGTAGTGATATTACCATGATATTATGTATTGTTAACATTTGGTATAAGATACTTTTAAAAGTTTTAATAATTATATGCGTCATTGAAACATAACACTTTGTTTTGATGCTTGATTTTTAGGTTTTGGTTGAAATTATATTTAAATTTGTCTTATTCTAAGATTTGAAAAAAGATAAGTTTTTATTCTTTAAAATTAAAATTATTCTTACTTGTTTCTATTTTAAATTGTTAAGTCTTATATTTTCTCCATAATTTCATTGTTCAAGTATGTTGAACACTTAAGATTGAAAAACTTTAGATTTACCTTTATTTTTAAGGTTATGGTTGAAAATAATTACAAATTTAGGTTTGTTTAAAGTCAAGATATTTTATGTTTAACAACATGGATGAAAATTGTTCAAAATTATAAGCCCTCCAGACATGTATTTGTTTATCTTTAACATCATCTATCAAAAATGTTAGGAATTTACGATTTTAAAAAATGTCCTAATATGTTGTCTTTAATTCCATTGTCACAAGTGTCAAAATTATGACACAAATTTTTTTTTTTTGTTATTCCAGCATCAACTGGTTTTGTTTTGAGGGTGTTTTTTCAATATTTTTGCAACAAACAATTTTGTTTTTAGCATAATTTTAGAAAATGTTGAAATTTGACCTTAAAAAAAAACAAGTGCGTTCTGGAAGACACACTTTTTTTTTTTGGGTGTTTTTTCAATCCTTTTTTCAACAAACAATTTTGTTTTTAGCATAATTTTAGAAAATGTTGAAATTTGACCTTCGAAAAAAAACAAGTGCGTTCTGGAAGACACATTTTTTTTTTGGGGGGTGTTTTTTCATGTTTTTTGAGCGTTTTTGGGCTAGAGTTCCCGTTTTGATGTCAGGTTACCTATTTCATCGGTAACATTGTTTAAAAAGAAAGATGTTGAAGGTGCAGTATTTCAAGCACCCAGACATAGCAAAATATTTGTATAGTCGACATCTTGCGGCCTTTGGAAGGCTTCCATGGAACAATGAGGTTCCTCTTTATTTTGCACAAATGTTTTATGCAGAATTTTTTAAGGGTATGAAACCCGACTACAATGATCTTCCTTCAGAATTTTTTGGCCCGGGGAGAGGTCGATTATGTCAACGTAAGGGCGCAAAGCGAGATGTGGAGTTGCCTCGCCCGGAGCCGCCATTGGTGAGTCGACCGTCTCGAGTCAAAACCTTGCGATCAGAGATGGATGCGACTTCTCAAATAAGTCGTGAAGCAAGAGATGTTATGATCGAAAATGTTCATAGCGGATTGAGTGGAGTCGATCTTGGCTTAAATCGACAAAGAGCACGTGAATATGCACGTGCCAATTTTGCTTATCATACAGATGAGGAGATTTACAACATGAATGTTGAAGATCTCCGAACATACGCAATAAATTGTCGCAATGGTCTGCAAGACCTAATTTTTCGTGAGGAAGAGGGCACCGAAACGGTATGTGTTAGTGACCTTAGGATTTGAAATTATATTTACATATACATGTGTACAATTTGTAATAAATACATGTGTATGTACACATGTATACATTTATTTGTATGTGTACATTAATCTAACAAAAAGGTATGATTATATGTTAAAACACCATTTGCAGTTCTCAGGTATGATGCGTGATGAAATGTTAATATTACGTTCGGGACCTCTGGCTCAAACGATGCAGATGGGTCTGCCCATCATGATATGTTGGCACATGTATGTTAGTGTTTTTTAAGTGACTCTAAAATAAATAATTGTTGCCACACATGTACATGTATGTATATATATAATTCGATAAAATGTTTTAACAAGTACCGATTCCGTCTGATGTTTTTGGGATCCCGGTACCTTCTTCTTCTTTAGGAGATATACCTTCTACTTCATTGGGAGATGACCAAGTATGGACAATTTTTCACAAGTTCAAAATTTATGTTACCTCAAAAAGTTCCATAAAAAATTGAGATATAGAGAGAGAGATCTATATTTTGAGTTATTTAAAAATTTTTGAATTTAGGTTTGTATAGAAGATTTTTTTAATCCGAGGACTTTAGCGACGGAGATAGGGACATCCACAGCATTTGAAGAAGTTGTCTTTAGTTCTTTTTTTAATATTATTGTTCAAATAAGTTTATATATATGTACACACGTGCATTTTCATTTGAAAGTTTTTAATTTATATAAATTATTTATGTATATATATATATATATATATAAATTTATATTTAACTGTACATGTATATTGTACAGGTTACCACTAGAGATGTTTCTATGGCAGATCCTGTTCATCAAATGGAGAGGCAACCTTACGAGGTATTGCGCGATTTTTTTGTTATATTTTGTTTTTTACATGAAGTTCTAGATATATATATATTCTCGTTAATTTTTAAAACTTCAAATTTTAATGTTCAAGTACATGTACATTGTGTATGTAGGTTTTCCCTTTACAAGATAGCGAGCCAACCGGGACCCAGAGGCTAGATCTTCCATTTGACGGACAAGACATACAATAGATTTGATTTTATTTCAAAATTTAGATGGTTTTAAAATTTGTTAAACTTGATACAGTTTGATACTTGAGTGAGATTTACAATTTTTGGACATATTTTATTACAATATGTTTTTGGACATATTTTTGGACATATGTTAAATGTTTTTGTTGGATAGTTGAATTATAATTGGCATGGCATGTGATATTTAATGTTTTAAATGTTTTTGTTAGATATTTGAATTATAATTGGCATGGCATGTGATATTTAATGTTAAATGTTTTTGTTAGATAGTTGAATTATAATTGGCATGGCATTTGAAGTTTTTAAAACTACATGAATGATGGAATGTGAACCTACATTTGCACATGTGGTAAATTGAAATGTTACTTGTAACACGACAATCCCCATTGATTTCATTACATTATATATGTTGATTTCTGATTTGATATAATTGCATACATATGATGGTACATTACTTGTAAAGTCATTGGATTAATAACTTGTTCATTGATTTCAGTGTTCTTTGGATGGTTGTAGTACTTTTGGCATGTGAATGTGAAGTAATGTTGTCATTGAATTACATTTGACATTTGATATTTAATGTTAAATATTTTTGTTGGATAGTTGAATTATAATTGGCATGGAATGTGATATTTAATGTTAAATGTTTTTGTTGGATAGTTGAATTATAATTCTAATGGTATCTGAAGTTTTTAAAACTACATGAATGATAGAATGTGAACTTACATTTGCACATGTGGTAAATTTAAATGTTACTTGTAACAAAACAATCCGCATTGATTTCATTATGTAGTATATGTTGATTTCTGATTTGATATAATTGCATGTATGATGGTACATTACTTGTAAAGTCATTGGATTAATAGTGTTAATTGATTTCAGTGTAAGCGCAAAAAATTATTGACAATGTAGAATGATTTTTGTGTTATAATAACTAAACCTAATAATATTGGAGAGCAAGAGAGACTTTAGGTATGGTGTTTACTACAAGAGTTTGAGCTAAATATTTAAATGGTTTATCTATCTTTCATAAAATAGTTTAAGATTGATCACAAGAATTAAGAGAATATCTCGGTCCATCATTGGTATGGTCCATCATAGAATGATCATCCATGTCAATGACTCTTAAGTCTATCTTTCCAAACCATGACCCTACTCTCACATGTGTGCTTTTCATCATCATTCCTCCTTGTCTTGTGCCTTACTTTCGCAATCTTCTTCAACATTTCCTCTTCCAATATGTTTTTCGAACTAGCCCTTGGCTTAACAACATGCTTTTCACATATCTCTTCTCATGAAGCTCCATATAACAATTTGATCTTGGGCTTGCTTGAATTGGTTCAAGCTCTTTCTTTTTCGAATTCTGTCTAATTGCTCCAATACGACATATATTGACTCCTTCCAAACAAAGTGCACCAATCCTCTTAGTGTGGTCGTCTTCTTTTCCAAGTGTGCCAACACATGCATTTTCTTTCTTCAAACCAATAGGTTTCGGATCAAGAAAGTCCCTCTTGATCTTATCTTCCATGTTCTTGACTTTACCCCGCAACGTGGTGCTTATTTCCTTCAAGTGAGCCCTTTCCATAAAGAGTTCCTGAAGTCTTTGTTCACCTTGTCGTATCTCCATGTCAAGCTTTTCAATTTCAACAGTTTTTCTAGAAAGTCCATCCTTGGAATTTCTTGCGTGAAAAACCAAGTAGGTTGAACCAACGTTGGTCTAGTGCATTGGAATTCATTAAAGAATTGGTCATTGGCGCTGCTTCAAGCTAGGAGTGAGCATCGCCACCAACCTACATTGAATATTTTACACTCCCTATGGTGAATGATACTTTAAATTGATTGACAGTCTAAGACTTTCGAATTTTTTCGAATGCCAAATGATCTTACAAAGTGAGTATTTATAATATTCTAGTAGGTCATTCGGCGACAACTTTTACCAAAAACTTGAAACGACTTTGGCATGTGATATTTAATTTGTTAAATGTTTTTGTTGCATTGTTGAATTATAATTGGCATGGCTTAACAGTGCTTTTCACATATCTCTTCTCATGAAGCTCCATAGAACAATTAGATCCTGGGTCTGCTTGAATTGGTTCAAGCTCTTTCCTTTTCGAATTCCGTCTAATCGCTCCAATACGACATATATTGACTCCTTCCAAACGAAGTGCACCAATCCTCTTAGTGTGGTCGTCTTAGTGTGGCGTGTGATATTTAATTTGTTAAATGTTTTTGTTGGATTGTTGAATTATAATTGGCATGGCATGTGAAGTTTTTAAAACTCCGGTTTTGGATGGTTTCAATCTACATTTTGCATGTGATATTTAATGAACTTTAAATGTTAAATGTTTTAATGATGCACAATATATAATCGAAAGGGTTTTAAGACTTAAAGTTTTGGATGGTTTCAATTTACAACTTAAAGTTTTGGATGGTTTCAACCTACATTTGCACATATGGTAAATTGAAATTATGTTACTCGCAACAAGACAATCCCCATTGATTTCATTGTATATGTTGATTTCTAATTTGATATAATTGCATGTATGATGGTACATTACTTGTAAAGACATTGGATTAATAGTGTTCATTGATTTTACTTTAAGCGCAAAAAATTATTGATAATGTAGAACGATTTTTGTGTTATAATAATTAAACCTAATAATATTGGAGAGCAAGAGAGATGAGGTATGTTGTTTACTACAAGAGTTCGAGCGGGGCATTCAGTGACAACTTTTACTAGAAACTTGAAACAAAGAGAATCTATCTTTGGCTAGGACATCATGTAAGATGCTCGACATAAACAGTAAAATTGTACTTAAAAGCCGAGATTTGGGCAAGTGGGGACAACCACTTGTTATCTCGTCCCTTGGAGGCTAGGCCATATGGGGACCGAATCTGACTTTACAAAATAAAGTGAAATAATTTGTACCATATGGTCTGAGAACATATACAAAAACAATTAATATACAAGAACAATTAATTTCATTCTAGAATATATATATCCAATACATATTTAACATTTTTAATCAATGCACATGTATAGAAAAAGTATTTTCAGTGGAAACTAGAGCACGTGCTTGTACCCAAACAATTTGTAACATTTGCAAACCACAAATAACATAAGCAGTTCAATTTTTAGTTGAGTACCGAAAGGTTTAAAAGATAATAAATTGTTGTCCTGACACTTCACTCAAAAAAATTCTAATGGAATTCCATCCTCAATAATCCGTTCATGATCGGATTTTGACATTCTCCATTTCTTAATTTTTGATTTTTTCTTTGATTGAACTTCTATCAACTTTATGCGTGCTGCACACACCAAGTGACTATATTGACAACTTATGGAATCAGGTTCATAGTCTTCTAAGTAAACAAAGTCTCCACTTTGACGAGTTTGTTTGAAAAAATAACCTTTCAGTATAATAGACCCTTTGTCATACTGAAATCCGTGATCATTATAGTCTTGTAATAATTTCATTTTTTGTTCAATGCAACGCATCAAATAATACTTCACATTTTCAACGTTGTCAATAGGTGCAATTACAGCAAAAACATCTCCTGCACAATAAAATAAATTTAACATTTAATTATGCATATTTAAATTTAAATTTGTAAATCTTTAAATCATTAAAAAGTAATTCAATTGTTACCTTCTCTAACAAGATCAGAAACTCGATCACCATCGGATGATATTGTAGTTTCCTCTGATTCCATTTCTTCAATCATTGCAACAGACATTTTTCCCTTTGTATTTAGCTCTGTATATTTCCAATCGTTCACATACATTTTGTTTTCACAGATGTCATTGGATTTTGTGTTGTCTATGCAAACATCACAAAAACAAGAATATTTTCTTTTATCCAATGCAAACACATTTGTGGACAATTTTGTTTGAATTGAATGCAATTTTCGAGTCCCTTTTATTGTTCCAACTTCATTTCCCATTGATCTATTTACGTCTCCGATTCCAATATGCCAGAAAAACCTTTATATGGAAAATTAGAAAAAGAATTTGTAAATATGATATCAAAATACAATTAAAAATAATCAAATTGCATGATAAATGTACAATGTTTAAAATTAGATTACCAATATAAATTAAATTAAATGTACCTTTGCACTTCTCGTGATGGGTTAATCTCATGGCTTAGAGCATTTTTGCACCATTGAACAACTTCTTCAGCGTTTGCAAGTCGGCGTGCAAAGTGGCTCATTTGATATCTTCGAAGTACTCGTTTTATGCATGCTCCTGCACCGTCATGTTCTCCTTTTCCATGGACAGTCTCAAAGAAATTCCAACAATGTTTAATGGAGGTTTTCTTATGAAGACGACACAACCAAAAAAATGATCGTGCAGATTTGAATTGACCTGCGCATCCGTCCGACCATATCCAATGTTCATTGAATGTTATTCCACGATTTTTCAATGAATCATAAATTTTTCCAAAACAATGTTGTACAAAACATGTATCATGCGTACGATCGTCACTGATATAAAAATGATATTCTTTAATGATATGTCGATTTTCACTCCTGCTTTCTATATGATCGACATTTTGTTCAACATGTCTATATAGAATATGAACGAGCATGGAGACTTGGTCAGAGTGATAGTATTCACTCTGAATTTCTTTTTGTGGAGCAAATGTGTAGTTTTCTGCAAAATCAATCACTGACAAAATGGTTCCCGGTGGAAAAACTTCACGAGATTTTTTGAATTGCAAGTCTTGCCATCGAGCTCTATGGGAATGCATGGTGTATTTGTAAATTTCTGCTTCAAACTTTCTCAAAAAGTCTATTAGATAAATTTCGTCTTCTCGTAATTCGATTCTTTTAACACTATCTGCACTTTGAATCGATGTACTGGTATATTCGTATCTCTTCCATTTCACTTTCATGTTGGAAAATGATTGATCATTTATATCAATACGATATTTTTTTTGAAATTTAGTCAAATTTCCACAATCATCGCATTTTTTACCACCAACACATTTGTTTTTGTAAAATAGTTCATCGCTTTCTCTTCACATAGAATTTGAGATATGAATTCATGGATAGTGGAAGGAGGAGGTGAATCCTTCCATAATGTTCTACCGAAATCAAGGAATGTGTCATAATATAACTCAAATTCCACATGATAACGGCAACAACAAGTGTCGTGTACAGTGATAGGTTTTACATACCATGGTTTTTGTTGAACAAAAGCACTGAGTGAAACTTGAATTTGACGATTCTCTTCTTTGAACTTGTTGAATAACTCTATTTGAGTGGTTTCCAAGAGATGTTTTTCATGTTCTTCGTATTGATTTCGTGCTATTCTTCTTCGCATCACATGTCTTGCAATGGGTGAAACACGCGAATTGTTCTTCCAATATTCATATATTATTTTTTTAACATCTTCTCCAAGTCTATCTTTGTATGGTTGCCTACAAATAGCTCTCCAACAAGTGAGTTCATCATTTACGTCTATTTGCAGTCGAAATTTTCGATGTTTGTGCAGAGTTTTTCGCGAGGTTCCCAGTGCTCATGCCATAGATGTTAGATTCAAACGATTCTCTTGAGTACTTGGTGAAACCATTGCCATTTGTATTCCTCTACGTATATTTGAAACATTTTTATCTCTAGATCTCCTAATTGACTCTATAGCACTACTCATATTTTTTATCACCTCTTCTTTCATTTTTTTATCTTTGGTTGATTTTCGAATACCCAATAGTGTCGTCGCTTCTTTTAATTTCCTTGATTATAAGAGACCTTTCAACATTTGAGCTTGAACTGTCACCTCAGTTTTGAAAAACATTTCCAAAATTTTCTCGACACGATATCGTATAATATAGTCAGGTTTTTTATCTCCATATGTGTGAGTGTCGACATTTTCTAACATCTCATTATCGATAGTGATTTTATCTACAACACATTCGAAAAAATAGTACATATTCAATAAATAACTAAATTAATAAATATGTCAATAAATATTAGGAAAATTTTAAATATATCAATAGATCATAATATCTACATTTACATACCCGATTCAATTTCTGCTTGAGGTTGATTTTCTTCTTCAATATTTTGAGGAGTATCTCTCTCTGTTTACATTAAACAAAATATTTTTCAAACTAGTTAATCAAATAAAAATTAAGCTTCACATTCTACATTGGGAAAACTTTAAAAATATATCAATAGATCATAATATTTACATTTACATACCTGCTTCAATTTCTGCTTGAGGTTGATTTTCTTCTTCAATATTTTGAGGAATATCTCTGTCTGTTTACATCAAACAAAATATTTTTCAAACTAGTTTATCAAATAAAAATTAAGCGTTACATTTTACATTAGGAAAATTTTAAATATATATCAATATAGCATGTAATATTTACATTTACATACCTGCTTCAATTTCTGCTTGAGGTTGATTTTCCTCTTCAATATTTGAGAGAGCTTCTAACTTTCTTTTGCGATATTGTCTCGTCTCTTCCCTACGTTCCTCGGGCTTTCTTTTTCGATCATATTTTCTCACACAAGTTCTTCGATTTCCCATGATAATAGGGTATGAGGTTCAAAAAATTTCCTTTAAAAAATTAGACAATAACTCAATTACAAACAATATCACAAAAAATTTAATTTAAAAAAATCTTTTCTAAAAAATACGTAATCCAATCCAAAACACGTACATATCTCTAAGAAAAATCACACCGCCTCCAAGAAATGTCTTCCAAAAAAATTCTTTAAATCTTAAAATGTGAAGAAAAATTTTTGAACAAAAAATCTCAAAAGATTTATTTCAACACAAAACACGTACATACCTCCAAGAAAAATCACGTCGCCTCCAAAAATGTCTTCCAAAAAAGTTCTTTAAATTCAAACTTTGAACCTCCAAGAAAAATCACGCCGCCTCCAGAAAATGTCTTCCAAAAAATTCTTTTAAACCCAAACTTTGAAGAAATTTTTTTGAATTCAAACCAAGTTGCAAGATGAAATGAAGTGCGAAATGTGCGAAAATTGTGAATAATTTCGCGGCAATTTATATTGACCGCGAAATATGTGTTTTCTAGGGGGCTCCACAAAAATTTCCGGCCGACGGAAAATTACACAATAGTTCGGCCGAACTTTTGATAATAAGTTCGGCCGAACTATTGTGACGTTAGTTTTAACTGCTCGTAAGCGGAAAAAATAGTTCGGCCGAACTAACGCGTCACCAATTACGCAGACCCAGGCTCTGAAAACGGTTCTGCAACTTTGGACTGATTAAACTCCATGAAAACTTGTTAATTAACTGTCGGAACAAAGACAAGCATTTTCAGAATTGAATCTACTTTCAGGAAATATAAATTTTATGGAATTTCGTAAACGTTTATTAATTTTAATTATTTTTCTAATAAAATGAGTGCAAACAATTTTTGAGGCTCATCGTGATTCAGTGAAATCAAAATTTTGTGTCTCCCAAAATACATTGTAAAAAAAATTGAAAAAATTATGGGGCATTACATTGGTCCGTTGACTCTAATGGGTAACTTTTAGATTTTTAGTTTATAACTTATATGTTAAGAAATTTGTTGCCACACGAAACATATAAAAAATACGCAGTTTTTCGTATTAGACCAGTTCAAAAAATTCTAGTAATTATGATATGCATCCATTGGCTTTGTAAATATGACGAAACCAAAGTAGACTCCGTCTAGATTGTTGTAACACATTTTGTTTTTTCAAAAACAAGAATTTTCAATGAATACAACGTTGCCACATAACATGACTACTTATGAATTCTTTGATTGTTAAGAAACACACACTCAAAGAAACGCTAAGTTGACATATCAAATCCACATAAAAAAATTTCAAAAAATAAGTAATAGAAATCTAACAAAATTTCTCACAACTTTTATTTTTACCGCAAAATGAAATTCTACACGGAAAAATTGTTATAGTTTGCAGAAAGTTGAAGAACCCAAAAAAATGAAAAATTTTTCTCAAAAAAGGGCAGAAATACCAAAGACCAGAATCCTCTTTAACAGACAGAACTCCTCCTCACTGAGACCCTATGGGCTCTGAGCCTTCATACAAGAGTCTTCCCAAATGTATACAAAAAGCCTTTCACTGCATAATTTTCTGATAAAATCTGGAACCCTTACAATGTGTTTCTTCATGGTTTTTATAGGGGAAACCAGAAACCCAGTAAAAGAGGTAGGTGATGAACATTTAATTTGCATAATTAAGTCAAAATGGCGGAAACATTTGCGCCCATAATACTGAATGACTGTGCTATGCTGTTTGTACTCTGTGGCCTGCTAACTGAAGTAAATGCTGTGGGTGAAAGTCTCTTCAGGAACACTAGAAAGAAGTAATATCACGTAAACATCCTGTCCTTTCCTGAAGGAAAATTCGGCTGAAAGAGGACCTGGAGGGTTTTTTTTTTGGTGCATCGTACCCTTTGCAGGCTAGACCCTGAATTAAGATTGAAAATCTTTAATATTGGACATTGAATTTCTGGATCTTCCACTGATACTCTTGCCGTAACATTAATGTCTTCATCTGCAAAAATCTACGCTATGAATAACTCCGGAGGGTTTGATAGATTTTAACCCTGCTTCTTTTAATGAAAGTCGTGTCGTAATAGCTTCCCAAATCCTTTTTCCATAAATTTTGCCTCTGAAAAATTGTCCTTTGACGCGGCCTCGGCTCCTGTAATGGAGGCTATGAGTAATGACAGATTACCTCCATTCGCACCCTGTAAAATCCGCAAACATGTTAGGAAAACCAATGCGCGGGAATGCAGGCACAGTAGGGGTAATGGTGTGACGGTCTCTGAGCGGTTGACTAGTGGAGAAATGTGGGACGATGGTAAGAAATGCAGCGTAATAGTGTGGAGTGGTCGTGGAGAAAAATGTGAACATATTCGTGAAAATACGTAATAACCGGAGAAATGAACCAAATGTAGATCTGGGGTGGCAGAATGCACATGGAGAAAAACTAGAAGACAGGTGGCATGATATCGGGACAGCGGGAAATGGATGACATGGAGTGTTGACTGAGGGAACTGGTCAAAGACGAAGATAATAAAATCCCAACCGTCCGATCTCAGGAGGATATCAACGGTTGGAAGAGCGCCGGAGGCAATAGACAGTGGGCCAGGGGCGCTATTGGCTTGGGTTAATGTTCATGCAGCTTTAGGGTATGATGATCGTCAGATGGAGACCTTCAGATCGGACAGCTGACAGCGATATCGCTGCGCATCCTGGGTCGAACAATAATGCGCGATGGAGAGCGGTTTCGAGGCCGTAAGCTGGGACGTGTGGCAAGCGCTGAGTGGAATCACTGGCCGAACGAGAATTACCACCTACCGCTGAAAGACGGTGCGATGAATACTGGGCAGTTTTGAAACAATGGAAGCGGGGCGGGGACCACAAGGTAGGAGAGATGCGGTACATTGATCTACGATTTGATCGAACGGTCCAGAATGCGCCCGATATGCATTCGGTAAGCGCCTTTCAGCCTGGCGCGTGGTTACAGCCTTTGGTCGCGCGGAGTAAGAAAACAGAGGGGCCGGGGCCGATAGGGCTAAACCTTAGATATTTCAAATATGCAATTTTCAGCCATTTATAATGGATTTTAAAGGCGGGAAATGGCAACAATAGATACAAAAATGATTTTCCAAGTCTAAAAGGGGGAATTTGAGAACTCTATGCCAGATTGCCTGTGAAATTCTATGGGAAACAGATTATGATCAACATCGGCTCCATCTGGGGACGACATGTTCATCCTTGGACGTGTCAAGAACTCGCAGGCCCTCCGATCATCATGTATGCAGACTCTGCTCTCCAACACCTCCATTTTCACTTTATAATTCATCACAACACTAACATTATTCAAACGAAAACAAAAATGAAACTATCATACAATATAATACATCAGGCTGCCTTGGCGTAAGTCAGAACTGGAAATAGGGTTTAAGGAATTAACCATTTACAGGGGCATCCAGCAAGTCGCCCTGTAAATTTTCCAACCTGAAAGTATTATTGCCCCCCTGTTCCACAATTTTAAAAGGACCAAACCAGAGGGGGTCAAATTTACCATGTTTTCCCTTCTAAGCTCTTCGAATATCCCATCTGAGCACTAAATCACCAATATGTAGCTTCCTGTCTTTTGCATGCTGATCAAAGATGTGTTTCATTTTCTCTTGATATTCCATTAACCTCTGATTCACCTGGCCTCGTGTTTCTTCTAATTCCACCAATTGATTGATTCTCCTGATCATATCATCAGGTTCCTCCTAGGTTTCTTGCATTAAGCGGGCCACTGGTAAAGCCAGTTGTACCGGAAAAATCGATGCTTGTCCATATACCAATTCATAGGGAGATTTTCCAGTTGCCCTCTTGCTTGTGATTCTGTTAGCCCATAGAGAAAATTTCTATTGGGAATCCCAATTCTTCTGATTTTCATTGATAGTCTTCTTCAAGGCCCTCACTAGAGTTTTATTTGAAGACTCTGCCAAGCCATTTCCTTGTGGATAGTAAGCTGTAGAGTGGCTTAGTATGATATTGTATTGCTGCAGAAATTCATAAATTTTGCAGGCTTGAAGGCCTGTGCATTATCAGTCACTATCCTAGCAGGACAGCCAAACCTAGATATGATATTCTCCTCCATGAACTTTATGATCACAGTATCTGTAGCATTCCTTGCAGGTATGATGTCCAGCCATTTAGTGAAATAATCTGTGGCTGTTAATATCCATTTATGTTGTCCACTAGATGGAGGATGTATTTCACCTATAAAATCAATACCCCATTGTTTGAATTGTTCGTCCACATGCACTGGAATCAAGGGAAATGGTGCAGATTTCTGTCTCTCAGCAAATTTCTGACACTTATCACATGCTCTTACCCTGGCGAAAACATCTCCGAAAAACTTTGGCCAATAGAAGCCAACTTTCAGAATTTTATGAGCTGTGGCCCTCCAGCTATAGTGGCCTCCACAGATCCCTTCATGGAATTCTGCTATAATACTCTCAACTTCATTTTCTGTGAGACACAGGAGTAAGATACCTGAGGGGTCTCGCCAGTATAGCCGGTCGTTGGCGACTATATACTTCTGTGATTTCAATCTCAGCGCTCTGTATTTAGTTTTATCACAGCTTGGAGGGCAGCTGAGTGTAAGGAGATATTTTACTATCTCTTTGTACCACGGACTGGTGAGGTACTTTATATGTGTTTCTGGAGTAGCTACTCCAATTCCCTGTCGTTCTTCCTTCTCTCTAGATTCCTCGCCTGCTACAATGGACAAATTTATGCCCAAGGCTTGATAGTTTGATTCAGATAACATTTTGGCAAGCCCTTGTCCTTTAATTATATTAGTAGGACGAATGTCTAAGTCATACTCCTGTATTTTGGCAATCCACTTGCCTCTTTTTCCTTCACTATCCCCCTGAATAAGGATATCTTTTACAGCAGCTGCAGGCACAAATGCAGTGATGTGGGACTGTAAGATATATACACAGAATTATTTTAGGGATTTCACTAGGGCGTATGCTTGCTTTTCCAATATGTTGTATTTTAATTATGCATCATGGAGCACCTGACTGAAAAAGGCAACAGGCTGCTCATACCCTTCCTCATTTTTCTGCAATAAAACTCCTGCTATTGTATGAGGTGATGCAAAAGAAAAAATCATGAAAGGTTTATCATAATCTGGTCCAGCCAGCACAGGGGCTTCTGCAAAAGAACTTTTTATCCTGGTAAATGCCTCCCGTGATTCTTGTGACCACTTTACCTCATTATTATTCTTCAGCATATCTGTTATATGCCTAACTATCTCAGCGTAGTTAGGAATAAACCTTCTCAAGAAATTGATACGCCCAAGGAATACTTGTACCTCTTTCTTATTTCTGGGAAAATCAATACCATTTATAACCTCTACCCTCTTGGGATCTATCTTCACCCCATCTTTACTCATGATATGGCCCAAAAGCTTTCCCTCTTCTAATGCAAATAAAGACTTTTGAGGATTCAGAGAGAGACCATACCTTCTGCATTTCTCAAAAAAAAATTGTAGATGTTCAATGTGCTCAGCATCATTCTTGGAAAATACAGTGATATCATCGAGGTAGACCACCAAGAATTTTTCCTGCTCCTCGACAAAAGCAATGTCCATTGCCCTCTGAAAAGTGGCCCCTGCATTAATCAATCCAAACGACATCTTGGCATACATAAATGTACCCCATGGTGTGGTGAAAGCAGTTTTCTTTTGATCTTCTGGAAGTACATCCACCTGGTTATAACCAGAAAATCCATCCATCATTGACATTCTGGAAGCTCCAACCACCTTTTGCAGAATGTGATCCATTTTAGGCAGTGGGTAATTATCCTTTAAGGATGCTCTGTTTAAATTTATAAAATCCACACACAGCTCTCCATTCTTCTTGTGTACAGGGACAAGGTTTTCCACCCACTCAGAGTACCTCAAAGGTACAATTATTTTGGCTTTTATCAGTTTCTTAATTTCTTTCTCAATAGAAGGCAACAACATGGGATTTATTTGTCTGAGCTTCTGCTTATGGGGCTTTGCATCCGTTTTCAGCGGAATTTTGTGCTGCATAACATTGATATCGAAAGTCTTCAAATCCTGATAGGACCATGCAAACACGTCTTTGTAAGACTGAAATAATTTCTGATATAGCTCTTTATATTTTCCAGGGATCTTCTTGGACAATTTGACAATTTTGGGGTCAGCCTCGGTACCCAAATTCAGGTCTTCAACCTGATTTTCTTCTACCACTTGGCTTGGCTGCAATGAGACATCATCCTTGTCAAATAATATTTCTAGAGGCGCCAACCCTCTAGGTACTATGTTTCCCTTTAACAGCAACACTTTATTTCCTGCCACTTTCTCCTCCCAATTTCTTTTTGGAGTATCTTCAGATTCTACCTCTTCTTCATCATCAATCTCCATATTGGAGAATTCTCCTACTGTCTCTAGAAATATTTTCATCTGTTCTTCATCTTCAAATACCTTCCAGTGCTTGATATTATCTGGGATTTAAGGCCGATAACGCACCTCAACTTCATATCTTAAAAGAGGGTTCTGAGGTGGTCGAAATGTACTAGCAGCCACAGCAAGGGAATCAGCCATCCTGTTTTGTTCTCGGGGCATGAACTCGATATTGAATGCCAAGAAGAAATTCTCTACCATGTCCCAAACTTTATTCCTATAAGCCCTTAGCCTGGGATGCTTGGTCTGACACTGATTCCTGACTTGTCTGACTACTAGTTCTGAATCTCCCAGGTTCTTTAAACTTTGTATACCCATGCTCCTGGCTGTCTGTAATCCCAACAGAAGTGCTTCATATTCAGCCACATTATTGGTGGCTTCATATTCTAATTTGAAAGACAGTGGGATCCATCTTCCTGCAGGAGAAATCAGTAGCACTCCAGCTCCATTTCCTTCTCTTGAATTTGCTCCATCGAAGTGTAGTGTCCATATTTCTACTTCCATGTTCTATGAGGGTTGCTCACTCTTGATATTGCATAAGGATGGTTCATGAGCATAATCTTGATCTTCTTCCAGCATCAAGCATGAGAAATATCCTTCCTTACTGTAGACTGGTGAATTTACAGAGTTGTCAGCCTTTGTCACGATCTTGACAAATCTAGTCTCCCTGTATAACCTCCTCTCTTGGCCACCAAAAACTGGGATAGTGGCATATGTTAAATCCATCTTAATTGTTCCCCAGGACCTTGACAGAAACATACCAAAGCGAGCTGGGATATCAGCTACCACGATGTCCATTACCACACTTTTTGCTGGGATTTGGGCCAAATTGACCACCAAATCCTTGATCATCCCTAAGCATTTAACTCTTTTGGAATCAAATGAGTAGAGGTATTTATAGGGACGTGTGATTTGCAATCCTAGTTGTTCCATGACTGACAAAGGCATAAGATTGTGGGAAGCTCCAGAATCTAACATGCAGTTATGTAATAGCAGGTCATGGATTACTAGAGACACATAGAAGGGAGGAGTAGAGGGATCTATCTCCTCGACATGTGGGCCAAAAAATACCATGGGTCTCTCTTCTTGAAGGTTGAGGCTATCTGGGATGATTGGTGCTTCTGGAGGGAGCATGAAAGAGGTGACTTGAGATTGATATGCTGGCTGTTTCAATAGTTCAGTCAAGGGGACTGAGATTTTGAATTTTTCGAGTTCCTTTTGCAGACTAAAAGCAGGAGGGGATTTTTCTATCAAAACCTCTTTAGACTCTTTATTTTCAGCTGGGGGCTTGACTTCTTTTGACACAGGTTTTGCATTAGGGGAAGTGACTACTTTTGAAGAAGAAGGAATCTGATCATTAGACTGCAAAGGTTTGTTTAGAGATTGCTTACCTTTGTCTGTAGTTTTCTGCATCATTGATTCCTCCTGAGCAGGTGCTTCCTTCTGGGGTAACACTTCTTCTTGCTCTTCGGTATGAGTCCTCTTCCTAGAAGATCTGAGATCATATCTTCTATTGAAATGTGCTTGCATGAAATCAT
This sequence comes from Pinus albicaulis, assembly GCA_034641835.2. Classification (NCBI taxonomy): domain Eukaryota; kingdom Viridiplantae; phylum Streptophyta; class Pinopsida; order Pinales; family Pinaceae; genus Pinus; species Pinus albicaulis. The sequence continues at coordinate 458,274,608 of CM076573.1, forward strand.
CAAATTGTTTACAATAATGATCAAATTTTGCTTCATCTGTGTCTCTGGTCTTTTCTTCTTCTTGCGATGAGCACCCAGCTTCCTCATTCCCTTGCAAAGGGCATTCTTCCCCATCACTATTTGAAAAGGAAAGATTTGTATCCTCCAGTCTATAAGCAATTTCCTCAGTAGAATCATCTACTGGACCTTCCAGGTACAATGGGTGTGGTACTTGATCCTGTTGCTCCTTTGCTTCCCTTGGCAATATTTGCAAGGGTGGTTTCCTATACTGAGGATTGTAACCTCTGTTTGGAGCATTATGGAAATTTTTGTAGGTTGTGTTCTTGGCTTCCAATTCGAGCTTGACCATTTTCTTAATTAATTTGCTCATTTCTTCCATTTTGTCTGAGTCTCTATCTTGGTTAGAGGTAGACACCTCCTCTTTGCCCCTTCTCCTAGAATCTTGCTCAGATTTTCCTTTTAACTTACCAGTGGAGGCAAAGTTTGCTTCCAAATCTAGTGCATCTGCCTGAGCATCATCCAGAGTAGCAGGTTTTCTTTCTCTGAGAGAGAAACCAAATTCTGAATCGAAGGCTGCTACAAAAACAACTTTAGCAGCAGTTTGATGGGGTTTCATATCAGCAGGGAGACTCATATATAACTTATTAAATCTCTTAATAAATTCTGACACTCCTTCATTGTGTCTTTTCTTTAATGTATTGAACTCAATGAGAGAATTTCCATGATCTTTCTTCTCTCCCCATTTCTTGAGGAAAGTGTCTTCCATGTTATCCCAAGTGGTAATAGAACAGCGAGCCAATGTCTTAAACCATTTTCGAGCTTCACCATCAAGAGATTGCACAAAAAATCTTAAGACCACATCCAAATGTTCAACATTAAAGTTCTCTGCAAAAGAGCAAAAAGTCTCGAGATGTTTTTGAGCATCAACCTCATTTTCTCCGTTGAATCTGGGCAAGATTTTCAGATAATCCTGGGGCATATTATTTAACACTTGGGGTAATGCCAGGGGAGCATATTTATTCATCAAAAAGGCTGGAACATTAGCCATTGGAGGAGGTGAAGGTAGTGCAATATTTTGATGAGTAAGAGGAGGAAGAGGGGGAGGAAGTGGAGTATGAATAATGATAGGAATATACTCAATTGTAGCTTGAGGGGTAGAGGGGAACAAAGGTCTATTAACAGCAAATACTTCGGTTACCACCTTAACCTCTTCAACCTTAGGAGTAGGATGAAGACTGTTTTTATTTCTGATAGCCTCTCGGGGTGGACTATCCGAATAATAATAATCAGTATCTCCCACAGTGGAGTTGGTAATTTGCAATTGAGAATCTTGAGAGGAGGAAGAAGGAAAATCTTCTATAGACACTTCAGGGATTTGGGAATGGGCTGATTTCCTTTCCCTCCAATTTCTTCTATGTATAATCTGGTTAGGGTCAGACACTGAAGTTGTCTTTGGCTTAGACGAATCTGACCTCAGGTGTGGCTTACGAGGAGCCACGACTGCAAATAAATGTATCAAATAACAACTGTGGAGTCGCCAAGGTGAGGGATATACAACTCTCAACTCTCTGTGCTCACCTACTTAGAGAGTGAATAGAATTTTGTCAAGGCCCAGGGATTATAATTTCTTAACTTCATCCCCGGCAACGGCACCAGAAAGATGTTGTAGCTCCTAGAGACAGCCTAGAGTTGTGATAGACCAGTTCCTAGGACATCTTAGCATAGCAAGGAGCATATAACATAATGTATGAATTTGTCAGCTTCAGCTCACATGATATCTCCTGTAAACAGGGAAATAAAATAGAATGGGACCAAACTCTCAGAAACTGACACAGGAAAAGAGATACTGCAGAGGCAAGATGCAGAGCTCTAATACAAAAGCAACAGACAATTCAGAGACAGTTTACTGCAAAGCGGGCCGATTCAGAAATACTTCACAGACATAAATTATCAGCGGGTGTATGTAGTGAAAGAAATATTGAGAAGATACTAGTTAACATTGAGTTGATACCCAGATATACAATACCACCATGCATGGGCTTACCAATCTAAGAATCCATACATGATAATATCATTTTAAAAGCACCCTCCCAAAGCAACTAATATAGCTAAAACATGGTTTAGATGAGTAATGAAACAAAATATCATGCATGAGCCATATCTAAAGCGCTTGACTGATCCAAGTATGGGCATCAACTAGGATGAATCCTTACCAGAAATCATTGAGCCACTCGCATTCCAAAACATGATACAGGAAAGATGGATGAGAAGAAATGATATATTAAATAACATATAAAAGAGAATTACAGACTGTGAAATACCAAAGACCAGAATCCTCTTTAATAGAGAGAACTCCTCCTCACTGAGACCCTATGGGCTCTGAGCCTTCATACAAGAGTTTTACCAAATGTATACAAAAAGCCTTTCACTGCATAATTTTCTGATAAAATCTGGAACCCTTACAATGCGTTTCTTCATGGTTTTTATAGGGGAAACCAGAAACCCAGTAAAAGAGGTAGGTGATGAACATTTAATTTGCATAATTAAGTCAAAATGGCGGAAACATTTGCACCCATACTACTGAATGATTGTGCTATGTTGTTTGTACTCTGTGGCCTGCTAACTGAAGTAAATGCTGTGGGTGAAAGTCTCTTCAGGAACACTAGAAAGAAGTAATATCACGTAAACATCCTGTCCTTTCCTGAAGGAAAATTCGACTGAAAGAGGACCTGGAGGGTATTGTTTTTTGTGCATTGTACCCTTTGTAGGCTAGACCCTGAATTAAGATTGAAAATCTTCAATATTGGACACTGAATTTCTGGATCTTCCACTGATACTCTTGCCGTAACATTAATGTCTTCATCTACAAAAATATGCGCTATGAATAACTCCGGAGGGTTTGATAGATTTTAACCCTGCTTCTTTTAATGAAAGTCGTGTCGTAACAGCTTCCCAAATCCTTTTTCCATAAATTTTTCCTCTGAAAAATTGTCCTTTGATGTGGCCTCGGCTCCTGTAACGGAGGCTATGAGTAATGACAGATTACCTCCATTCACACCCTGTAAAATCTTCAAACATGTTAGGAAAACCAATGCGCGGGAATGCAGGCACAGTAGGGGTAATGTTGTGATGGTCTCTGAGCGGTTGAGTGGTGGAGAAATGTGGGATGATGGTAAGAAATGCAGCGTAATAGTGTGGAGTGGTCGTGGAGAAAAATGTGAACATATTCGTGAAAATATGTAATAAACGGAGAAATGAACCAAATGTAGATCTAGGGTGGCAGAATGCACGTGGAGAAAAACTAGGAGACAGGTGGCACGATATCGGGACAGCGGGAAATGGATGACATGGAGTGCTGATTGAGGGAACCGGTGAAAGACAGAGATAATAAAATCCCGAACGTCCTATCTCAGGAGGAGATCGACGGTTGGAAGAGCGCCGGAGGCAATAGACAGTGGGCCAGGGGCGCTATTGGCTTGGGTTAATGTTCATGCAGTTTCGGGGTATGACGATTGTCAGATGGAGACCTTCAGATCGGACGGCTGACAGCGATATCGTTGTGCGTCCTGAGTCGAATAATAATACGCAATGGAGAGCAGTTTCGAGGCCGTACGCTGGGACGCGTGGCGAGCGCTGAGTGGAATCGCTGGCCGAACGGGAATTACCGCCTACCGCTGAAAGGCGGTGTGATGAATACCGGGCAGTTTTGAAACAGTGGACGCGGGGCGGGGACCACAAGGCAGGAGAGATGCGGTACGTTGATCTACGGTTTGATCGGACGGTCCAGAACGTGCCCAATATGCATTCGGTAAGCGCCTTTCGGCTTGGCGCGCGGTTACAGCCTTTGGTCGCGCAGAGTAAGAAAACAGAGGGGCCGGGGCCGATAGGGCTAAACCTTAAATATTTCAAATATGAAATTTTCAGCCATTTATAATGGATTTTAAAGGCGGGAAATGGCAACGATAGATACAAAAATGATTTTCCAAGTCTGAAAGGGGGAATTTGAGAACTCTATGCCAGATTGCCTGTGAAATTCTATGGGAAACGGATTATGATCAACAGAACCCATATCAAATAATATAGTGTAGATACTTTTTGTTACCACCTTACTAAATCCATTATAGTTAAAAATTACCATAATACCAAGAACCTCACTTCTGTTTCTCGTTTCCCTTACCTACCCAACTATTTTATGCTCCCACAACACCTAAACCACCCTCCCTACCTTATGTTCCCACAACCCTTACCCCATAACAAAGAGATATATACATTTATGTTGTAGATACAATTCCAAGATATAATGTTTTTTGATAGTCTTGGATGACTGGTTTTGATATTTGAAGCATGAAGAGATAATGTTATGGTTAAATGTGAATGTTTGTATGTTATTAAGCTTGAAATTTTGATTTAGTTGGGTTGTCACATGGTTGCACTAAGTTAATGATTCAGAGATTGTATTTGGTAAAAATAACGCTTGGAATTATTGAGGGCTTATTGCTTTGCTAATAGTGACAAAAGTGTTATGACTTGTTGGGACATTGACCATTTATGAACTTGATATATATGTTGTTGCTTGTTCTTTGTTATTCCTAGAGACTTTATTGTGAAGTGATATAGTAGGTGGAATTTGATGAAATTATTGCTATTGCTATTATGCAAAGGCTTGACAGTGATGTGAATAATGCCTTGATGAACATAAGATGAGTATTGTCTTAAACTCGCATCTGACAAGAGTTATAACAGATTTGGATGTGATGGATGATTGACGATGTCTTGTTGATGTGTCACTTGAGATGAGTATATGGCTTGGCATTTGACAATGTTGGTCAGCTAGGGTTTGATAAGCATGATATTTATTTGAGAGTGTTAGATTTCCACATGGATTTGAGAGTGACACTTGGCAGAAATTGAATGGTTGAGATCTAGCCTATTAGATCGTGACACTTGGTAGAAATTGAATGGCTGAGATCTAGCCTGTCAGATAGTGACACTTGGCAGAAACCCAATGGCTGACATATGGCCTGTCACACTTGGCGGAAACCCAATGGCTGACATCTAGCCTGTCACATCATAACATTTGGCAGAAACCCAATGGCTGACATCTAGCCTGTCAGATCGTGACACTTAGCGAAAACCTAATGGCTGACATCTGTCTTGTCAGATCGTGACATTTGGCAGAAACCCAATGTCTGATATCTAGCCCGTTAGATCGTGACACTTGGCGCTCATCGAATGGTTGAAATCTATCCTGTCAGATCGTGACACTTGGCAGTCATCGAATGGCTGAGATATCTCCCGTGAGGTCGCGACAGTTGGCATAAATCCAATGGCTAAGACCTGGGCGGTTAGGGCGTGACACTTGGCACAAATCCAGTGACTGAGACCAGGGCAGTTAGGGCGTGACACTTGGCATAAATCCAATGGCTGAGATTTGGCAAGCCAGGCCGGGACACTAGGCTGAAATCAACAGTTGAGATGTAGCTAGTCACAATCGCTAGGTGGAAATCATAGTTGAGATGTAGCCAGCCACGTCGTGACACTTGGCACACTTGGCGGAGATCAACGGTTGAGTTTATTGTGATGTGATATAGTAGGTGGAATTTGATAAAATTATTGCTATTGTTATTATGCAAAGGCTTGATAGTGATGTGAATAATGCCTTGATGAACATAAGATAAGTATTGTCTTAAACTCGCATCTGACAAGAGTTATAACAGATTTCCTTGATACAATGGATGTGATGGATGATTAACGATGTCTTGTTGATGTGTCACTTGAGATGAGTATACGGCTTGGCATTTGACAGTGTTGGTCAGCTAGGGTTTGATAAGCATGATATTTATTTGAGAGTGTTAGATTTCCACATGGATTTGAGAGTGACACTTGGCAGAAATTGAATGGTTGAGATCTAGCCTGTCATATCGTGACACTTGGTAGAAATTGAATGGTTGAGATCTAGCCTGTCAGATAGTGACACTTGGCAGAAACCCAATGGTTGACATACGACCTGTCAGATCGTGACACTTGGCGGAAACCCAATGGCTGACATCTGGCCTGTCAGATCGTAACATTTGGCAAAAATCGAATGGCTGACATCTGGCCTGTCAGATCGTGACACTTAGCAAAAACCCAATGGCTGACATCTGTCTTGTCAGATCGTGACATTTGGCAGAAACCCAATGGCTGATATCTAGCCTGTTAGATCGTGACACTTGGCACTCATCGAATGGTTGAGATCTATCCTGTCAGATCGTGACACTTGGCGGTCATCGAATGGCTGATATATCTCCCGTGAGGTCGCGACACTTGGCATAAATCCAATGGCTGAGACCTGGGAGGTTAGGGCGTGACACTAGGCACAAATCCAGTGACTAAGACCAGGGCAGTTAGGGCGTGACACTTGGCATAAATCCAATGGCTGAGATCTGGAAAGCTAGGTCGGGACACTAGGCTGAAATCAACAGTTGAGATGTAGCCAGTGACAACCGCTAGGTGGAAATCATAGTTGAGATGTAGCCAGCCACATCGTGACACTTGGCACACTTGGCGGAGATCAACGGTTGAGATGTAGCCAGCTAGGTCGTGACACTTGGCACAGTAGGTGGAGATCAACGGTTGAGATGTAGTAGCCAGGTCGTGACACTTGGCACAAAATCTGAGATGTAGTAGCCAGGTCGTGACACTCGGCACAAAATCCAAAAGCCGAGATCTGGCAAACCAGGTCGTGACACTTAGTGGAAATCGACAGTTGAGATTAGTGACACGTGGAGCCCATTGCCTCAAGAAAATAGCCGAGATCTGGCAAGTGGAAATCGACGGTTGAGATTAGTGACACATGGAGCCCATTGGCACACTTGGCGGAGATCAACGGTTGAGATGTAGCCAGCTAGGTCGTGACACTTGGCACACTAGGTGGAGATCAACGATTGAGATGTAGTAGCCAGGTCGTGACACTTGGCACAAAATCCAAAAGCCGAGATTTGGCAAACCAGGTCGTGACACTTAGTGGAAATCGACGGTTGAGATTAGTGACACGTGGAGCCCATTGCCTGAAGAAAATAGCCGAGATCTGGCAAGTGGAAATCGACGGTTGAGATTAGTGACACGTGGAGCCCATTGCCTGAAGAAAATAGTATCCTGTCGGGTCATGCGACGTGGCGCACATAGAAATCCTCAGATGTCACCTGTTGTTTATAACATTTACCATTATATGTTATGTTCAATCTTCCCAAAATATAGAGAGTTTGGAATACTGTAACGTTTGTCATGTGGGATATATGGCAGATGTATATCGTGGATGAGCCGATGACGTATCAAAGCGTCCACCTAAATCCATACGCCTCCGACATCGTGGTGGTAACTACTAGTCTCTGTGAAGGAGATACCGCATCAGTATTTCGCCGGGACTGTAGATATTCATTAATCCGGGTAAATGCTTTTCTGGCGAAAAACCTTACACGACTCTGCTGGGAATCCATATTGTTTTCCGAGCCACCAGCCATGAAAACATCCATTTCGTTTTTCGTGGTAAAAGATCAGAGTTCTTGTTGCACTATGAATTGGTGTTATTGGTTTGCTTTGCTACGCTACGTATAAGTTTGGTGTGTCCTTTGTGTCATTCGCCCGGCCATGGTTTAAAATATTGCCCATTTTCTTTCGTTCTGTTCCCGTCACATATCTGCACTAATCCATGTCAGTTTCATCCACATAATGAATAATAAAAACATATTTGCACTAATCCATGTTAGCTTCACTCACAGAAAATATGACTTTATTCACTTTGGTTAAATCTTATGTTCCCTGTGACTTCAATATCACATTATTTGTGACAGGGATGGATATATGCTACTGTCATTCTTCTGCATCATGAACCCAATTTCAAAATGAAATTCCCATGAAATGCAACGCATGAACTGGCTTTGACTTCCTCAAGGTTACTTATGTATTCAAAACCAAATAATTCAACAGAGACTCCCTTCAAATCATATTCACAAAGTGTCATGAATACCCTTGATTGCTTTCTTCCTAAGCAACCATCATGCTTGTATTCTTCAAACTGCAGTTATCATGTCACTGCTAAATCATATGTCTGTAAAACCCTAATATGGCAGACAAATCTATCTTTAACCACAAGTTTCATCCAATCGATTTCCATCTCTTTTGCCAAATGATCAGGATCACACTGTAACTGACAAGTGCAACCGGCCAACAGCTCGAAAGGTTTCTTATTTCGTAACAGTGGTGGAATTCCTATGGGACTAGGGAGTAATTCTGGCACCATGTTTACCGCAAATTTGATTCAGTGTGTAAAATGACTAAACAAATGTCGTCGCTGGCATTATTTTGCAGAAATCATTCGGTGCAAGGAACATTCATATTCATATAAAAATTCAACATGAATTCTCTATTAAGTTCGACATACATCCTACGTAATCAACCTTTGAGTTTAGTTTAATTATTTTTCTGTTATGTTTTCTTTTTTGTTTCTTTTCAAGTTTTTGACACTTCTCTATATATAATTGATAAATGCTGACCATTGTTTTTTATTGAGTAAAAGATCAACCATCATCACCATCATTGGCCCATCTGTGATTTATAAATGTGAATGTTCATGTTACTGAAGTGTAAGATTAAGTACAATTATTGAAAAGCATTATTAACACATTAATAATCACCCCTTTATATAATAAATAAAATATGGTTCAATAAGCATGATAACGATATAGAAAACCATAAACTGTAGAAAAATCATGCATATGTAATAGTAATGCTACTATATATAATCGTAATTTTGCAAAATATTGTACTAAAATTGCAGTTTATGGTTTTATGAGGGTATGGCACGAAGAGGAACAAAATTTATGAAAGATGTAGCTTCAAAATTAATTAGCAAAAAAGTTGTTCTGCTATGTGACTCTAATATCCTTGACTAATTAAAAGTCAAATATGATAATTTTATTTAATTGAATGATTAGATATTTGTCTTACATACCAATAATAGAAGCTATGGGAGGAACAAAGATATATCAACAATTCTAAAGTACTATGTTGATTAAGATAGTCTTGGTGATCAAACTCCATTAATAATAATAGAAAATCCTTGATTTGGTGATTGAATTTAGTTAAACTTGATTTTTCTAGTACATATTTTGTTTTGAGGCCAATTTTTTACCTCAAAATTTTCCTAATTTTTGTTCAATAATGTTGATCATGGGTAAAATTTATGATCATGTTTGACCATGGTTAAGCTTGCTTGAACTTGTTTGAACATGGCCGACTCTAGTTAAAAATGGTCAAGTTATGGTTGACCATGAATGTGATAGTCCATCTTCTCAATGTCAACCATGGTTGTCCATATTAAGAATGGGTGTCCATGGTTTGAACATGTTTACCATGGTTGATTGTGGTTGGTTATGGATGGACTAGGTTGACCATGATTGAGCTTCTTTGAACATGATTGAACAAAGTTGGCTATGGATGAAATTGGTTATCATGTTTGACCCCACTTTGACCCTCACAGTCTCCACCTAGTCAACCTATGTCATAGCACATGGATTCATGGGATATTAAAGACAACTTCATTCTCACTAGATATTTATAAAGACATTGCAACATGCTTTTTTTAGCGCCTTTTTATACCCCTCCAATACTTATAATTTCTCCCTACTCTACATCACTTCCTAATAACTATAATATATTTGAATCCATTCTTTACAATTAAAAAAACCCCTTTTAAATGAATGTAGTAAGATATTGGTAAATAAGTTGAATCCCCATGGTTTTTTTATTTTTGTTTTTTATGGTTTTAATTTTCATTTTATTTACTTATTCTTTCTATTTTTTTTTTTAAATTTAATAATTTAATAAATTACAATATATTATTGTTCATTTTAAATAATTTATCATTTTTTATTTATTTATTTTATTTCATTTAAAATAAAAATAAAAATTAATGAATTTTTCCCTTAAAAATTATGTGGAGATTTGGTTTCCAATTTATAAGTTTGAAAAAAAAATTGCTACTAGTTGTTGAAACGATGGTTTAAGTTGTGATTTTAATTCAATAAAAAATATTAAAAATTGTTACTAGTCGTTGAAATCATGGTTTAAGTTGTGATTTTAACTCAGTAAAAAATAGTTTTGTTGATAGCATATTGTTTTTTGAAAGTTAATTTTAAAATTTGATTTTTTTTTTAACCAAGGTTACAATTTCAAATAAATCATAATTTAAAACACTTTTTTAGTTTTACTAGTTTTAACCAAAAATATGGGTTTTTTAACCAAAGTTTTTGTTTTCAGGTCACAATCCTCCCTGTGTCAGTAAGCATGTTCACACCCATTAGATCGTTAAGAGGCGTTTTCTTCTCTCAGTGGGTATTTTCCCTTTTCTAGTCTTTTTAGATAGGATTCTTTAGTATACCCTTCCAAACTCAGATAGATTTTTAAATTAAAATTTATATTGTGATGATTCTATATTAAGTAAAAATTGAAGTATAATTAAATTACCAAGATGAGAATTAATATGAGCTAATGAAAATTCCACATTCTAGAAGACCCATACAAATGAGCCATGTAACTCATTAAGATTTCCCCAATAATATTTATTGTTATAAGTTCAATATTTTATGCTTCTCTAACCAATATTACCTAAACATACTTTTCCGTCGATTTCTAGCACAAATACAACCCCTAACCTTGCCTTAGCCATATTCTTATAAAAAAAACTCCAATCCTTTAATGGATAAACCCCTTCATTTAGAAAAAATTCCATTCACTTCTTCCATACAATTTTTAATTTCCATCATGGTAAACAGGACCTCATGGTTAGCTTGTATGTTGCTTCTTTATTCACTAAAATATTTTTCCCTGAAGTTATCGATTTCATCTCTAAGTATTTGATATTGGAACCATAAATCTAATAATATTTGTCTTACCTCTATGCTCTTTAGTTTTAATGGTAAATTATATTTTCAAATTGAATGCACGAGCATGGGATTGTCCTTATCCCCTATAGTGGCCAACATTTTCATTGAACACATTAAAACATTACCCCTAAACAATTTCCCTCTTAAGTTGAAAAGTCGGTTTCAAGCTTTTGATGAAATATTTGTGATTTATCCCCATGGGAAATCTTCCCTCAATTCATTTCATGACTATCTCAATTGTATACCTTCATATATTCAATTTACCATGTAAACACAACAAGAAAAATCTATCCTTAACTTGAATGTCCTAATCACCTCTCTGTCAAATGGTTTATTTTCCCACCAATTTTATCATAAAATGTCTCATATATATATATATATATATATATATATATATATATATATATATATATATATATATATATATATATATTTGTTCCCAATGCATTTTATCTCTCAAGTTATTTACCAAAAGGAAATATTTCATTGACCAAGTAGGTCTATCCAAACTTGTCTTAAAGAATATACTAAGGATACATTTCATAACAACCTTACTAAATCCATTATAGTTAAACAATGATATAATACCAAGCACCTCATTTGCTTGATAAACACCATCCTCACATTACTCATCACAAGACATTAAAGAACCCATATCAAATAATATAGTGTAGATACATTTTGTAACCACCTTACTAAATCCATTATAGTCAAGAATTACCATAATACCAAGAACCTCACTTATGTTTCTTGTTTCCCTTACCTACCCAACTATTTTGTGCTCCCACAACACCTAATCCACCCTCCCTACCTTATGTTCGCACAACCCTTACCCCATAACAAAGAGATACATACATTTATGTTGTAGATACAATTCCAAGATATAATGTTTTTTGATAGTCTTGGATGACTGGTTTCGATATTTGAAGCATGACGAGATAATGTTATGGTTAAATGTGAATGTTCGTATGTTATTAAGCTTGAAATTTTGATCTAGTTGGGTTGTCACATGGTTGCACTAAGTTAATGATTCAGAGATTGTATTTGGTTAAAATAACACTCGGAATTATTGAGGGCTTATTGCTTTGCTAATAGTGACAAAACTGTTATGACTTGTTGGGACATTGACCATTTATGAACTTGATATATATGTTGTTGCTTGTTCTTTGCTCTTATTCCTAGAGACTTTATCGTGATGTGATATAGTAGGTGGAATTTGATGAACTTATTGCTATTGTTATTATGCAAAGGCTTGACAGTGATGTGAATAATGCCTTGATGAACATAAGATGAGTATTGTCTTAAACTCGCATCTGACAAGATTTATAACAGATTTCCTTGATACAATGGATGTGATAGATGATTGACGATGTCTTGTTGATGTGTCACTTGAGATGAGTATATGGCTTGGACTTTGACAATGTTGGTCAGCGAGGGTTCGATAAGCATGATATTTATTTGAGAGTGTTAGATTTCCACATGGATTTGAGAGTGACATTTGGCAGAAATTGAATGGTTGAGATCTAGTCTGTCAGATCATGACACTTGGTAGAAATTGAATGGCTGAGATCTAGCCTGTCAGATAGTGACACTTGGCAGAAACCCAATGGCTGACATACGACCTGTCAGATCGTGACACTTGGCGGAAACCCAATGGCTGACATCTGGCCTGTTAGATCGTAACATTTGGCAGAAACCCAATCGCTGACATCTGGCCTGTCAAATTGTGACACTTAGCAGAAACCCAATGGCTAACATCTGTCCTGTCAGATCGTGACATTTGGCAGAAACCCAATGGCTGATATCTGGCCTGTTAGATCGTGACACTTGGCGCTCATCGAATGGTTGAGATCTATCCTGTCAAATCGTGACACTTGGTGGTCATCGAATGGCTGAGATATCTCCCGTGAGGTCGCAACACTTGGCATAAATCCAGTGGCTGAGACCTGGGCGGTTAGGGCGTGACACTTGGCGGGCGGTTAGGGCGTGACACTTGGCACCAATCCAGTCACTGAGACCAGGGCAGTGAGGGTGTGACACTTGGCACAAATCAAATGGCTGAGATCTGGCAAGCCAGGTCGGGACACTAGGCTGAAATCAACGGTTGAGATGTAGCCAGCCACGTCGTGACACTTGGCACACTTGGCGAAGATCAACAATTGAGATGTAGCTAGCTAGGTCGTGAATCCAAAAGCTGAGATCTGGCAAACCAGGTTGTGACACTTGGTGGAAATCGACGGTTGAGATTAGTGACACATGGAGCCCATTGCCTGAAGAAAGTAGTATCTTGTCGGGTCATGCGACGTTTCGCACATAGACATCCATTCTATATTATATCCAATCTTCCCAAATTATAAAGAGTTTGGAGCACTGTAACGTTTGTCATGTGGGATATATGGCAGATGTATATCGTGGATGAGCAGACGACGTATCAAAGCGTCAGCCTAAATCCATACGCCTCCGACATAGTGGTGGTAACTACTAGTCTCTGTGAAGGAGATACCGTGTCAGTATTTCGCCGGGACTGTAGATATTCATTAATCCGGGTAAATGCTTTTCTGGCGAAAAACCTTACACGACTCTGCTGGGAATCCATATTGTTTTCCGAGCCACCAGCCATGAAAACATCCATTTCATTTTTCGTGGTAAAAAATCAGAGTTCTTGTTGCACTATGAATTGGTGTCATTGGTTTGCTATGCTACGCTACGTATAAGTTTGGTGTGTCCTTTGTGTCGTTAGCCCGGCCATGGTTTAAAATATTGCCCATTTTCTTTCGTTCTGTTCCCGTCACATATCTACACTAATCCATGTTAGTTTCACCCACATAATGAATAATAAAAACATATTTGCACTAATCCATGTTAGCTTCACTCACAGAAAATATGACTTTATTCACTTTGGTTAAATCTCATGTTCCCTGTGACTTGAATATCACATTATTTGTGACAGGGATGAATGTATGCTACTGTCATTCTTCTGCATCATGAACCCAATTTCAAACTGGAATTCCCATGAAATGCAATGCATGAATTGGCCTTGACTTCCTCAAGGTTACTTATGTATTCAAAACCAAATAATTCAACAAGACTCCCTTCAAAACATATTCACAAAGTGTCATGAATACCCTTGATTGCTTTCTTCCTAAGCAACCATCATGCTTGTATTCTTCAAACTGCAGTTATCATGTCACTGCTAAATCATATGTCTGTAAAACCCTAATATGGCAGACAAATATATCTTTAACCACAAGTTTCATCCAATCGATTTCCATCTCTTTTACCAAATGATCAGGATCACATTGTAACTGACAAGTGCAACCGGCTAACAGCTCGAAAGGTTTCTTATTTCGTAACAGTGGTGGAATTCCTATGGGACTAGGAGTAATTCTGGCACCATGTTTATCGCAAATTTGATTCAGTGTGTAAAATGACTAAAGCAATGTCGTCGCTGGCATTTTTTTTGCAGAAATCATGCGGTGCAAGGAACATTCATATTCATATAAAAAGTCAACATGCATTCTCTATTAAGTTCGACATACATCCTACGTACTCAACCTTTTAGTTTAGTTTAATTATTTTTCTGTTTTGTTTTTTTTTTTTTTTCTTTTCAAGTTTTTGAAACTTATCTATATATAATTGATAAATGCTGACCATTGTTTTTTTATTGAGTAAAAGATCAACCATCATCACCATCATTGGCCAATCTGTGATTTATAAATGTGAATGTTCATGTTACTGAAGTGTAAGATTAAGTGCAATTATTGAAAAGCATTATTAACACATTAATAATCACCCATTTATATAATAATTAAAATATGGTTCAATAAGCATGATGACGATATAGAAAACCATAAACGGTAGAAAAATAATGCATATGTAATAGTAATGCTACTATATATAATCGTAATTTTGCAAAATATTGTACTAAAATTGCAGTTTATGGTTTTATGAGGGTATGGCACGAAGAGGAACAAAATTTATGAAAGATGTAGCTTCAAAATTAATTAGCAAAGAAGTTGTTTTACTATGTGACTCTAATATCTTTGACTAATTAAAAGGTCAAATATGATAATTTTATTTAATTGAATGATTAGATATTTGTCTTACATACCAATAATAGAAGCTATGAGAGAAACAAATATATATCAACAATTCTAAAGTACTATGTTGATTAAGATAGTCTCGGTGATCAAACTCCATTAATAATAATAGAAAACCCTTGATTTAGTTATTGAATTTAGTTAAACTTGATTTTTCTAGTACATTTTTTGTTTTGAGGCCAATTTTTTTACCTCAAAATTCTCCTAATTTTTGTTCAATAATGTTGATCATGGGTAAAATTTATGATCATGTTTGACCATGGTTAAGTTTGCTTGAACTTGTTTGAACATGGCCGACTCTAGTTAAAAATGGTCAAGTTATGGTTGACCATGTAGTCCATCTTCTCAATGTCAACCATGGTTGTCCATATTAAGAATGGGTGTCCATGGTTTGAACATGTTTACCATGGTTGATTGTGGTTGGTTATGGATGGACTAGGTTGACGGTGATTGAGCTTGTTTGAACATGATTGAACAAAGTTGGCTATGAATGAACTTGGTTATCATGTTTGACCCCACTTTGACCCTCACAGTCTCCACCTAGTCAACCTATGTCATAGCACATGAGTTCATCGGATATTAAAGACAACCTCAATCTCACTAGATATTCATAAAGACGTTACAACACGTTTTCTAAGCCCATTTTTATACTCCTCCAATACTTATAATTTATCCCTACCCTACATCACTTCCTAATAACTATAATATATTTGAATCCATTCTTTACAATTAAAAAACCCCCCTTTTGAATGAATGTGGTAAGATATTGGTAAATAAGGTGAATCCCCCATGGTTTTTTTATTTTTGTTTTTTATGGTTTTAATTTTCATTTAATTTACTTATTCTTTCTATTTTTTTTTTTAAATTTAATAATTTAATTCTTTAAAAAATATTATTGTTCATTTAAAATAATTTATCATTTTTTATTTATTTATTTTATTTTATTTAGAATAAAAATAAAAATTAATGATTTTTTTCCCTTAAAAATTATGTGGAGATTTGGTTTCCAATTTGTAAGTTTGAAAAAAAAATTGCTACTAGTTGTTGTAACCATGGTTTAAGTTGTGATTTTAATTCAATAAAAAATAGTAAAAATTGCTACTGGTGGTTGAAATCATGGCTTAAGTTGTGATTTTAACTCAGTAAAAAATAGTTTTTTTGATAGCATATTTTTTTTGAAAGTTGATTTTAAAATTTGATTTTTTTTAATCCAGGTTACAATTTCAAATAGATCATAATTTAAACCATTTTTTTATTTTTACTAGTTTTAACCAAAAATATGGGTTTTTGAACCAAAGTTTCTGTTTTCAGGTCACAATCCTCCCTATGTCAGTAACCATGTTCACACCCATTAGATCGCTAAGAGGCGTTTTCTTCTCTCCGTGGGTATTTTCCCTTTTCTAGTCTTTTTAGATAGGATTCTTTAATATACCCTTCCAAACTCAGATAGATTTTTAAATTAAAATTAATATTGTGATGATTCTATATTAAGTAAATATTGAGGTACAATAAAATTACCAAGATGAGAATTAATATGAGCCAATGAAAATTCCACATTCCAGGAGACCCATACAAATGAGCCATGTAACTCATTAAGATTTCCCCAATAATATTTATTGTCATAAGTTCAATATTCTATGCTTCTCTAACCAATATTACCTAAACATACTTTTCCTTACTCTTATTTATCGATTTTATACATTCTCTATCGATTTCTAGCACAAATACAACCCCTAACCTTGCCTTAGCCATATTCTTATCTAAAAAACTCCAATCCTTTAATGGATAAACCCCTTCATTTATAAAAAAATTCCATTCACTTCTTCCATACAATTTTTAATTTCCATCATGGTAAATAGGACCTCATGGTTAGCTTGTATGTTGCTTCTTTATTCACTAAAATATTTGTCCCTGAAGTTATCAATTTCATCTCTAAGTATTTGATATTGGAACCATAAATGTAATAATATTTGTCTTACCTCTATGCTCTTTAGTTTTAATGGTAAATTATATTTTCAAATTGAATGCATGAGCATGGGATTTTCCTTATCCCCTATAGTGGCCAACATTCTCATTGAACACATTAAAACATTACCCCTAAACAATTTCCCTCTTAAGTTGAAAAGTCGGTTTCAAGTTTTTGATGGAATCTTTGTGATTTGTCCACATGGGAAATCTTCCCTCAATTTATTTCATGACTATCTCAATAGTATACCTTCATATATTCAATTTACCATGTAAACACAACAAGAAAAATCTATCCTTAACTTGGATGTCCTAATCGCCCCTTTGTCAAATGGTTTATTTTCCCACCAAGTTTATCATAAAATGTCTCATATATATATATATATATATATATATTCCCAATGCATTTTATCTCTCAAGTTATTTACCAAATTGCATGTCTTTGTGGGAAATATTTCATTGACCAAGTAGGTCTATCCAAAGTTGTCTTAAAGAATATACTGAGGATACATTTCATAACAACCTTACTAAATCCATTATAGTTAAACAATAATATAATACCAAGCACCTCATTTGCTTGATAAGCACCATCCTCCCATTACTCATCACAAGACATTAAGGAACCCATATCAAATAATATAGTGTAGATACATTTCGTAACCACCTTACTAAATCCATTATAGTTAAGAATTACCATAATACCAAGAACCTCACTTCTGTTTCTCGTTTCCCTTACCTACCCAACTATTTTGTGCTCCCACAACACCTAATCCACCCTCCCTACCTTATGTTCCCACAACCCTTACCCCATAACAAAGAGATACATGCATTTATGTTGTAGATACAATTCCAAGATATAATGTTTTTTGATAGTCTTGGATGACTGGTTTTGATATTTTAAGCATGAAGAGATAATGTTATGGTTAAATGTGAATGTTCGTTGTTATTAAGCTTAATATTTTGATCTAGTTGGGTTGTCACATGGTTGCACTAAGTTAATGATCCAGAGATTGTATTTGGTAAAAATAACGCTCGGAATTATTGAGGGCTTATTGCTTTGCTAATAGTGACAAAAGTGTTATGACTTGTTGGGACATCGACCATTTATGAACTTGATATATATATATATATATATATTGTTTCCTGTTCTTTGCTCTTATTCCTAGAGACTTTATCATGATGCGATATAGTAGGTGTAATTTGATGAACTTATTGCTATTGTTATTATGCAAAGGCTTGACAGTGATGTGAATAATACCTTGATGAACATAAGATGAGTATTGTCTTAAAATCACATCTGACAAGATTTGTAACAGATTTCCTTGATACAATGGATGTGATGGATGATTGACGATGTCTTGTTGATGTGTCACTTGAGATGAGTATATGGCTTAGCATTTGACAGTGTTGGTCAGCTAGGGTTCGATAAGCATGATATTTATTTGAGAGTGTTAGATTTCCACATTGAATTTTATAGTGAGGTTTAGACTTGGTATTTGATAGATTCTGACAATTGGTCTTGTGAGAAAATAGTTTTGACAGTGTTAAGGGTTTAAAAATGATGATTTGGATTGGTTATTTTTATGATTAGTGTTTGGATTCAGAGAGGTATTCAGTTATTCAAACTGATCATATTGTCGGGTTGCAAATTTTGATAAATGATTGAGAAATGTGGACCTAGCATGAAAATTTTGAAATGTGGTCCACGAAGGTGCTAAGGGCCATATCCTTCATTGAGCGATTAGGATATTCCTTCCAATAGGAGCTGGTCAACTTGATAAAGGATTAGTATCTCCCTTCCAACAGGAGCTGGAGAACCTGTGGAGGTTGTAGCCTACTGCATGTACAAGTGAACTGGTAAAAGTATTCTCTAGTACAAATAAAAAATGTAAGAAGATTTTTTTTTTAATAATAAGAAGAAGATATAACAACAACATCGATTATTTTCTTCCAAATTGGATTTCCACCTAAAATCTGGTGTCCATATGTGTTGATTTTTTTTGCATTCTTATGGTTTACATTCTTTTATACTTAATTTTTCACATGGTTTGTTTAATAAGTTATAATCTATAAAAAAATGTTCTACTAATGAAAAAAGGATGAAGACAAGTTTGGAAAAGAATGCATAAACTAAGTAAATTTTAATTGGGAAGGGAATATTGATTCACCCAACCTCCTCCCCACCCCCCGACATTTCTAACAATTGGTATCAGAATAGGTCTCTCCACTAAATCTTAACTGTTTAAGGGTAGATCGGGGACAATGGGAAGGAAGCACAAGAAGAAGGCATAAGGAAGGAAGAGGTCAAGTCAGGAAAGAAGTGATAGTTATGTATTAGATGTTGTGGCAATATCTACATTCATATATCAAGGATAATTAGTAGCAGAACAAGGCAAGTCAGAAAGTATGGATAGTAAATTTATGCCCGTTCTTGATGATGTTAATTATCAAGATTCGAAAGAAAAGATGAAGTCTAGAATGATGGCCCTGGGATCTGATGTTTTGCATTTATTATGTAATGGTTATACTAAAACTCCACCATCATCACATGATCTTCAGAAGAATAGTTGGGCATTAAAATGAAATCCTTTGTAACATACTTGATTCAATATTGGAGAAATTTATACATTATGGAACCACAAAGGTGGTCTCGGATAATCTGCAGGCCATCCATGAAGGAGAAATAAAAAAAAGTAACAAAGGAAGTTTGTTCATAAGGTAAACTTATAACTAATCTTGTTTCATAAAAATTAGATGAATCTAAAATAAATTTTGGTCTATCAGAAGACGAGGGTGATCATGAAACATCCTTTATTATATTAGATGGAGTTAGTGATTAAGAAGAATACATGTTAGAGTAAGTATTTAAGCTTAGAAGAAAACTTGTTTATTATTTGAAAAATATTAGCAATCTTGAGAATAAGTTGCAAGAATGCAAAAACAAAGATCATGATGAATCGTTGAATACTGCGGAAATAATAGAACAACCTAAAGAAAGGAAATAATATTGTGAAGGGCTTGAAGATGAGATCAACCCTCTAAGATTAGATCTTGAAACATCGAACAAACAAAATGAAGAGCTACTTCAAGTATTTGAAGAACAAGAGTGTTGAGATTGCAACAAGATGATGAGCTTAGTGGAAAGGAGTCGCCTTCACTAAGTGGGCCCGCAGGCTATTTTTGGCGCAAAGTCTATTTTTAGACTATGTCTAGTTTTAGACATATGGATCATGTTCTATGAGTTGCAGGATGCTATTTGTGGATGGTTGGTCAAGTCAGAAAAAATAGATGGACTTCTATTTTTAGACATACTGGGCGGAATCTATTTTTAGATTGCCAGTCTAAAAATAGATATGTCAAATATTATTAGCTCTTAATAATATTTGGACTCTAAACATTATATTATTCTCTTGGAGCACTTCAGTTAAGTGCACAGATGTGGCACAGGAGCTGACAGAAGGAATTACGCTATTCCTGAGGGTTAAGTGGAGCTATTGCATGGATACTTCAGTTAGAACTCATGTGACAGAGTTTGGTGGAGTTGATTGAGGAAGTTAATTGAGTTGTATTCAGTTTAACTAATCTAAACGTAGTTGAGCTATTTGTATTCAGTTTAAATAATTGATACAATTAGTGAGAGTGGAGTGAATCAATTATTAATTAATTCACTAATTATAAACTCATTAATCAACTAAAGAACACATAAGTTAACTTTAGTGCATGGATAGTTTCAGTGGAGACTAGTGCAGAAATAGGTGAAAGAGCAGGTTAACTATCAGTTGTGACCATACTGTTGCTATTTGAAACACACAGATAGGTGGAGAAGCCCATGAGTATTGTGCAGTACAAGCCAGGTGGTTTATCTATTTAATGAAGCCATCCCATAGCATTGATTACACAATAGAGGCTGGCTATCAAGTGGCAAAAGATTGGAGCATGTGTTTTGCTAGATCTAGCTTGATAGTGTGTAGCAATTGAGGGTGTGCATGAGAGCTTGTGAGGAGCTTTTGTACTATGATTGTTACATGATCTCCATGACATATAATATACGGATAGTTGGGGTTTTCAGCTTTAAGCTTTCCCATTAAATACTGTGTTCATATGTGTGATTGTTTGTGGTTTTAATGTATGCATGCAATTGATTTTATTTCCACATGTGATGATCAATGGTAGAAGAGATTCTGTATTATGCATGAAGCTAAAATAGTGTGTGATCAGGATAATCTTGGTGAATAATATATCAGTTATTCAAATTTCTGCATGGTATCAGAGCGATATTGATCATTGGAGCAATTGCAAAACATTGAAGCGGTTGAGTTTTGTGCTGGTGGAATTCGAATTTGCAGTAGTGTTTTCTTGGTGTCGAAGTTGAGATGTCTTTCAACGGATTGCGATTGGAGTATGCCCTTGAGGGTAGCTCTAATTATATTGCACGGAGGGTTAGGATGGAGGCGGTGCTGGATGAAAATGGGTTGAAGGAGTTCATAGATACATAAATTCCAAAGCCTACTTCTAGCAACGCTGCCGCACTTGACGCATGGCAAAAGAAGACAGAAAAGTGTTGAAGAATTCTGTTGGAAGGTGTGAAGGATCACATAGTATCCAACCTTCATGGTAAGGCTTTTCAATTCTTGATGTGGAAAGCTTTGACAGATTTATTTCAAAGCAAGAGAGACCAGAGGAAGTTGGCGCTCAAGGATAAACTCAAGAACATAAAAATGGAGAAAGGCGACAGTATGCCCAAGTACCTCACGAAGTTCATCCAATGTAGGGATGAGCTGGGAAGTGTGGGGGTTACTGTTGATGACGAGGACTTGGTGAGCTTGGCTCTCCTTGGGCTTCTGAAGAGTTGGCATTCCTATCAGGACTCTGTCAATGGTCGGGAGAAATTGCCAAGATGGGAGCGACTTTGGTCGGATCTTGTGCAAGAGGAGATAAGACAGAGTACTAGGGATGGATCTTCATCAAAGAACTCTGATGAAGATAATTATGCTTTGGCTGCCAAAGAAAAGAAGGGGAAGAGCAAGAAATATTCTCAATCTGGTGTGAAAGGCAAGAAGCAAGACATGTCCAAGGTGAAGTGCTTTCACTGTCACCAACACGGACATTACGCCACTAATTTTCCACAGAAGAAGAAAAATAAGCAGGCTGCTGGGACTGCAGCTGGAGAGGCCTTAGCCTTGCAGTTTGAGCTGGATTTTTTGCTGATCATATGCTTGGTCTCAAGTATGACGAGATCAGTGTGGTTTCTTGACAGTGGTGCGTCTTTTCACATGATAGGAGATCGAGATTTGTTTACTGATCCGGATGAGAAAGATCTTGGAGTGCACAACGAGATGGGCGATTATGGTAGATACAGTGCGACTGGTATCGGTACCATTTCCTTTGAGAGGGAGTCTGATAAACCCTTCGTATTGAAGGAAGTGATGCATGTTCTAGGATTGAAGAAGAATCTTATCTCTGTGGTGATATTAGAAGACAAGGGATATGATGATGTCTTTAGAAAGGGAAAGGCTTTCCTGCGTAGTAAGGCAACTGGTGAGACCCGGAGGATAGGGGTTCGAGTTAAGAACCTTTATCAATTGTAGGTAGATGGTTGTGCAACAATGGTAAGCAAGGCAGAAGGAGTAGTGAGCCGGAATGATGGCGAGTTGTGCCACCGGAGATTGGGCCACCTTCACCATGGAGCTTTGAAGATACTGCAGCAGATTTCTACTGGGCTTCCTAAAGGCACTCTTGTGTAGTCAGATTAGTGCAAGGGGTGTACCTTAGGAAAATTTGTGAAAGCCACCTTTCATGAGAAGGATAGTCGCGCCACGACGATCCTCGAGAGAATTCACACAGACGCGTGTGGACCTTTCTTAGCAGCTTTGACATCAAAGCACAGGTATTATGTGATATGTGTTGATGATTTTTCTCGTAAGTGCTGGATCTTCTTCATGCAGAAGAAGAGCGAGACATACTCAAAGTTCTGTGAGTTCAAGGCACTGGTTGAGAAAAAATCGGGGAAGCAGGTGAAGGCTCTTAGGAGCGACAATGGTGGTGAATTCATCTACGACGAATTCAGGACTTTTGCGGCGCGAGAGAATTCGAAGAGAGCTCATAGCACCTCATAACCCACAACGGAAACGGGGTTCTTGAAGAACAAAGTCGTGGGTGCTACACAGGCGATGTTGCATGATCAGGGCCTTCCCATACACTTGTGGGCTAAGGCATGCAATACTGCAGTATATGTGCAGAACCGTTGTCCTCACAGGATACTTGGCATGAGTACACCCGAGGAGGCGTTTTCTGGTAAGAAGCTTGATATTTCCCATTTGAGGATTTTTGGTTCACCTGTTTACATTCATGTGACGAAGGATGCCAGGAAGAAGCTGGAGCCGACTGCAGAGGTTGGGATATTTGTGGGGTACACTGATACGCCCCACAACTATCATGTGTATTTTCTAGACAATCGCAAGACTGTTGTGCGACAGGATATCAAATTTCAGAAGGAGAAAGCCATGAAGTGTTCGCTTGAGAGGGAGCTACACTTGCATGTAGAGGAGGAGCTATTAGTTCCTAAGGATGAGCCTCAGGATGTGGATCAGCCACAAGATGAGGTTCATGGAGTGGAAGAGACCACTCAAGCAGCGCCAACCATCAGAGGGCGGAAGCGCACTACAGAAGCTGAGTGATTGGCTCAAGATGCGGAGAAGGTTGTAGGAGCACCTACATCACAACGCAGACAGAGATAGTCACCTAATCAGTACACTGGATACATGGCTCTTGTGAGCAAGTGTATCGTGACAGAGACATCCTCTTTCGAGGAAGCTATGGAGGACCCCGCATGGGTAGATGCCATGGTGGAAGAGTATGATTCGATTGTCAGAAACAATGCATGGGAGATTGTCCCAAGGCCGGAAGGGAAATCAGTGGTGGGTTCAAGATGGATCTACAAAGTGAAGCAGGCAACTTACGAGAGTGTGGAAAAGTACAAGGCAAGATTTTTTTCCCGAGGCTTTTCACAGATAGAGGGGATCGATTATGAGGAGACCTTTGCACCTATCGCAAGGTATTCTTCCATATAGACGATTCTTGCTCTCTCAGCGCAGATGGGGTGGCACATTCATCGGATGGATGTGAAGACTGCATTCCTCAACGGAGTCATTAAGGAGGAGGTGTACATAGAGCAGCCCAAAGGTTTTGAGATCTTCAGCAACGAGTCGCATGTGTGCAGGCTCAAGAGAGCGTTGTATGGGTTGAAACAAGCACCTCGTGCTTGGTACACATGGATAGATAGTTATTTCACCGGACTTGGATTCTCCGAGTGAGGCAAATCCAAACCTATACCCAGTTGTGGTGGAGGGTAAACTTGCGATCATTGTACTTTATGTAGATGATTTGATTTTGACGGGTGATGGCTGTTCTCCCTCTCCATGCAAGGATGATCTTGCAAAGGAGTTTGAGATGAAGGACTTGGGCCTCCTTCATTATTTCCTGGGATTGAAATTTAGCGGCGTAGTGATAGATTTGTTTGTTTCTCGGGGTAAGTATGCCCAGGAAATCTTGGAGAAGTTCAACATGCATGGCTGCAAGCCTGTTGATACTCCTCTTCCCGGTGGATGGAGGAAGGAGGATGCTACTTCGGTAGAGGTAGTGGATGCCAGTGTTTATCGACAGTTGGTGGGTTCGCTTATTTATCTGGTCAATACATGACCCGACATATGCTATGATGTTAACCAGCTTTCACAAGCTATGGTTAAGCCTACCAAGCTCTTTTGGAAGGCAGGCAAGCATGTATTGAGATATCTCAGAGGCACATCGGGATATGGATTATGGTACAAATAGTTGGATGAGGTGAGGCTATGTGGCTTCACAGATGCAGATTGGGCAAGGAGCCCAACGGACAGAAAGAGCACATCTGGAGGGATTTTCAGTATCAGGTCGACAGCAGTTTCTTGGTACAGTAGGAAGCAAAGATCCACGGCACTCATTTCAGTAGAGGCCGAGTATATGGTAGTGATTTTGGCTTCATGCGAGGCTATATGGATGAGGAAGATCCTGGTCGGGTTGTTCGGTTCACACTTGGATCCTACTGTGATTTATTGTGATAATCAGAGTTGCATCAAACTCTCGATTAATCCAGTATTTCATGATAGATCTAAACACATTGACATCCGGTATCATAATATCAGAGATTGTGTGCAGCGAAGGATCATGTTACTTTCATACATTCCTACGGAGGATCGGGATGCTGATATCTTGATGAAGGCGCTCACCAGGAGAAAATTCGAATACCACGAGAGCGGGATAGGGGGTTGCGGATAATCCTTATCTTGTTGAGAGGGAGTGTTGAGATTGCAACAAGATGATGAGATTAGTGGAAAGGAGTCGCCTTCACTAAGTGGGCCGCGGAGTTGTTTTTGGCGCAAAGTCTATTTTTGAAACATGTCTATTTTTAGACATATGGATCATGTTCTATGAGTTGCGGGATGCTATTTGTGGATGGTTGGTCAGTGGGAAAAAATAGATGGACTTCTATTTTTGGACATACTGGGCGGAATCTATTTTTAGATTGCCAGTCTAAAAATAGATATGTCAAATATTATTAGCTCTTAATAATATTTAGACTCTAAACATTATCTTATTCTCTTGGAGCACTTCAGTTAAGTGCACAGATGTGGCACAGGAGCTGACAGAAGTAATTACGCTATTCCTGAGGGTTAAGTGGAGCTATTACATGGATACTTCAGTTAGAACTCATGTGACAGAGTTTGGTGGAGTTGATTGAGGAAGTTAATGGAGTTGTATTTAGTTTAACTAATCTAAACATAGTTGAGCTATTTGTATTCAGTTGAACTAATTGATACAATTAGTGAGAGTGGTGTGAATCAATTATTAATTAATTCACTAATTATAAACTCATTAATCAACTAAAGAACGCATCAGTTAAATTCAGTGCATGGACAGTTTCAGTGGAGACCAGTGCAGAAATAGGTGAAAGAGAAGGTTAACTATCAGTTGTGACTATACTGTTGCTATTTGCAACACACAGATAGGTGGAGAAGCCCATGAGGATTGCGCAATACAAGCCAAGTGGTTTATCTATTTAATGAAGCCATCCCATAGCATTGATTACGCAATAGAGGCTGGCTATCAAGTGGCAAAAGATTGGAGGATGTGTTTTGCTAGATCTAGCTTGATAGTGTGTAGCAATTGAGGGTGTGCATGAGAGCTTGTGAGGAGCTTTTGTACTATGATTGTTACATGATCTCCATGACATATAATATACAGATAGTTGGGGTTTTCAGCTTTAAGCTTTCCCATTAAATATTGTGTTCATAGGTGTGATTTTTTGTGGTTTTAATGGATGCATGCAATTGATTTTATTTCCGCATGTGATGATCAATGGTAGAAGAGATTAGACTGTATTATGCATGAAGCTAAAATAGTGTGTGATCAGGAGAATCTCGGTGAATAATATATCGGTTATTCAAATTTCTACAAAGAGAATGGGCTTAAGGAAGATATTATCAAATTAAGAACACAAATGGAAGAAGGAATAAATATTGAAGAAGGAATGAGGAATCAATGTCAAATGTTAGAGGCTGAGGTAAGCATTATAAAATGTAAATTAATATAAAAGGACAAACATTTTAAATTCCATGATATTACTAGGATATTGGACAATATTATTAATAGTAAAAGATTTGGCTCCATAAAATTAGGTATTGGTTTTCATGAAACTATTAAAGGAGAATATAGATCTCAAGCTTATTCTGGGGTTAACAAAGAAAACTCCGAGAATCCTAGTAAAGGAAAATGAGTTTTAAAAGGAAACAATTTTCTCCCAATAATAGAAATAACAATTGATTCTCTCCTTTGATCAATGATATGTAATGTTTTATCTCTCATAACTATGGACACATTGCAGCCAACTATAGAAAAATATTGTTCAGACCTGAGGAAAATTGTCTCTTCACAAGAATATCATTAGTTCCCAAGGATTCACGTTTCTTTAAAGGGTGTTGTTTTACATGTAATATATTTGGTCAAAAAGCTATTAATTGCAATAAGAGTAATATGAAGTAGAAATATTATGATTTTCTTTCCCCCTTCTCTGGTCATGTAAGGTGTTATACATGTAATAAGTTTCGTCATGTAGTAAAGGAGTACCAAAATAAGATAATGAATTTGTATAGACAACAAATAGATTCCCTTCAAATAAAGCAATCTAAAAAAATTATGTTATCAAAAGACCTGAAAAAGATGGATCCACCAGCACTCCTCGTATTAAGTAGGAGGAAGAGGAACAAGTAACGTGTTTCGTTTCTCTACATACCTTTGAAGAAGAAGATCAATGGTACATATATATGATATTATCTCATCCCATGTTTGGAAATAAGAGATAACTTATCTCTCTAAAAAACAAGAATGGTAAGATTATTCTTGGAAATAGTTCACTTGCAAAAGTGCTAGTACAAGGTAATGCTAATCTTGATGTTAAGAATAGAGAAGAAACTAATGCATTATTGGTTTAATGGATAAAGAAGAAAATTCTAAGTATAGGCCATATAGATGATAACGGGCATGTAATTATGTTTACATCAATTGGATGCAAAATTATAGAAGAAGACACTAGAAAAGCTATAGCAAAAGGATTAAAAAATGTAGACAAATTATATGTTCTAAAAACAAATCTAGGCTGAAATAAGAAGTCAAATTCCTCCTCTTAAGATTCAGGATAGGGTAAGATAGTCCCCACCGCAGTCTCTTATATCTAATGCCTATTTATGAAAGGATTTTTGAACTTCAGGTGGAGCAGATGATAACTTACTGACAACGAGGTCCACAAGATCACTAGTGCATGATCTCAAAGGGAGCATCTCCTATGATTCCAATGGAATTACGAAACATGTACACTACTTTTATGATTTTAGATTATTGATGTTCATATATAATGAGTTCATTGTTGTTTTTGATCTATCGTCTTGAATTTATTATCGTTGATTGGTATCTTCCTTAGTAATAAGGATAAAATATGTGACTATTAATATGCCATGCTATTTGGACTGGTGTTTTCTTTGATGATGTTATTTGGCATGTTGATATGCTAATGCTATACTGCAAGTATTTGAAAAATACAAGAATTTTCATTGAGAATACATCCATATATATATATATATATATATATATTGTTGGCACTATGGCATGATCTTACTTCAAACAGGTCATTTTTTATGTTGGTTGGTTCCTAATGGCTTGGTAAAGATTGAAGTGCTTCAAAAGGTATTTGTTTGATGCTAATGTTGATGTTGCAATATTGAAAATAGTGATCATGTATTATACTTCTATTTGTTGGTGGATGCTATGTATTTATCCCGATCCATGTTGTAATTATTGGAAACTTCAGTCATGTATGGGAAATTGGATGTCAAATTCATGTTAACTTGGATTCCTAGAGCTGCATAGAGCTGTATATATATAATGCACCCCATGGGACCGTGGGTTTTACCCCCATAGAGTTGTTTTACTGTATATATATAATGCACCCCCAATTTTGCTCCCATACAATTTCCCATCCTGGCAATTTCACAATAAATTTCTTGTGGGACTGGAAATTTAAATAGATGAGTGCGGAAGTTCTTTTGTAGTTCATTTCACTGTGATTATAAACTATGCAACCAAATACATGTGCGGGATTCTTACGTTATCCAATCGTCAATACCTTATGATAATACCCATAGCGCAAATCAAATATTCTTTACCTTTAATATATGATTATGACACTATATATATCGGACCCACCTAATCCAAAGTTCCTTCATTATTTCTTCCACAAGCGCGAATCCTTTTCAAATCGCAATTTCATAACCTTCATTAAAGGTTACCCTTATCATTCTCATCTACCATAGCTCAGATTCAATTAAATGAAAATCTCCGCCACATTTAACAAACCACACACCAACATATAATAGTGTCAGCCATGCTAACATCCTATCTCTATGATACCATTTACCTTGGTCCACATATTTAATAATTAATGAACAACTATCAACTCAATGAACGCAACCTTTCATTATACATTGTGTCCTACGGGCCCACGCCTCCACTATGTAGTTTTCACTTATCAAATAAAGAGTTCCAATGTAAAGCATTGGCCATAATTCAATTGACAACCGTTTATGAATCTCTACTCTGAATTAAAACAAAAGCCAACCACCAACAATACTCATGCTCACACAATATTAACTTACCCTATTTTCCACATTCGTCAATGTGTATTACTGAATTAACGCTCCACACTTTTATTTAAACCAAGGGTCAATAGACATTACAATCTGACGGTCCCACAATTTATATAAACGTGTCTTGGATTAACTATTGAATGGATCCAACGATTCACATGACGTCGCGCTCCATCCAACGATTGGATGAACATAACGCATTTTCACGTAAATTAGGTGCACAGGGTTAATTCCCCATAATCATGCGATGAGGGCGGTTTTCGAATACCACCAAAGGCCACGCGTCAGTTCATAACCTACATCGCGTTTTTTTCATAAAAAATTGTTCCCACCTTCGACTTGCACGATACTGCTGGTATCTAAGCTCCAAACCGCTTTCATTGTTATGCTCACGGTTCTAGTTACTCTCGACTCCAGGTTCCATCTTCTCCAACACATTTTATATTCCACCTTGAAATGTTCATGACTCAGTTCTATTCAACATATGTCTATGCACTTAACCTCCGCTACCCTCAATGTTAAATATACAACAGGCTTTACTCCGCGCTTGGCACTGTTAATCGACCTCGTCGATTTGGTCCAATCAACTAAAACACTAGTGCTCTAATTCAACGAATCCACTCCAATTGACAAAGTTCAACACTGGTCCAATTATAGTAAGGATTAGGGATCACCAGGTTGCGTCCTCCACAAAATCAAAACCTCATCCAATCTCATCGAAACCTTCACTTAGGGGATTATATGCTTTCAATAGAGAGCATGAACTCTATTAATTCAATTCTACACAGGTGCATATAACAACCCTTCATTGTATTGTAACCAACAACTATAAATTGACCTAATCGATCACACAGGGGTTAAATAGGAGATTTCTCACAGAAACTGGCTCCTTCAATGACATGCGAAATACAAGTAAACCACAATGCACATAATATACGTATACAGTTCTCGGGGATTCAACCATTCCCACACAGAAATTGATCCAACCAATGCACATGTAAAACTGAACAAATTTTTCATGTATTCAATTGAATTTACTTACACGTTCTAGCCAGGTCTTCAATCAAATGGCCTTCGGAAATCTACTCTACCAAACTCTACAGTTCTATGCAGCTCTATGCCCAAATTCATGTTAAATTGGATTTGAGATATTAAATTAAAACTCTCTGGCATACAAAAACCACCTGCCCACACCTTTGTACTCAATCCAATTTTAAATCTGGAAAAATCTTCCAACTGTGGGAGTTCTCTTCAAGGATTATAAAAATCCCAAACCCTATAATACACCCCTGTATTAAAACTCAATACTCCATCTTCATATGTGGGGACTTCTTTACTTAATGGTTCAAAACCATACAAGCCCAAACTTCCGTCGTTCTATGCAGGGGCACTCTTTCAAAACCTCTGCAATCTCAGCTGTGGCTATCATTAGCCATTTCTCTCCTACAAACTGCACTAAGCCTCTGCAACATAAGCTCTCTTTCTGCAACTCACCTCACCAATCCCTTCCTCCGGATCCAGCTTTTGGCAAGTACTAGTCCCCTGTCTACTGGAACCTTCTGAGCTCTCTCTTCTGCTCTCTCTAGGCTTCAATCTGCAACTTTCCAAGAACACCTCTGTCCTTCTTTCATCCCACCTCTATTGGAATTATTCAGGTTATGCCACACTTTTTCTTCACTCAGAATCCCTTGTTGGACTCTTTCATCACTGCTCTCAAAGTTGTGATTTGCCTTTGCTGAGATTTCTTCCTCACCTTCTTGCACTCTGCAGCGTGCAAACAATATCCTCAAACCAGAGTTCAAATAGGCTCATCAACTCACCTCCCAAGATCCCTGAATGATCTTACTTCTTCTTTCACCTGCACTGCCTCTCTACCTGCTGCAATCTTCAAGACTCTTTGTCTTCAACTCCAGATTTTGTACATCTGGGTTATCAACCTTCACTGCATACTCAATCAAATCTGTAAAGTCTATTAAACAGATTTAAACATCAAACTTTCCTGTTTCAGTACATGTGCATTTCATAAAAAATTATTCTCAAAGAGCTATTCTAATTCAAGCTCTGATGCATTCATAATTCATCGCCCAAGCAATCCCCAGTCCTGGCAATCATAAAACCTTCTTTTCATTTATACAGGTTAAACGCTGAGAATGAGAAATCGATTCCAATCGATTTCAATCGAGTTCAGTTCAACGCAGATCCAAACTGCAAATTAAGCTCTGAGGTTATCAAAATCGGCTCCACTGTATTATAATCGCCCTTACCAGAGTTCATACCAAAGCAGGAGTTCAATCTACCTTCTAAACATATTCAATAGCCAGAATTCACATCGATTTCTTGTTTTAGAATGGAGTATCCATTAAAACCACAAATTTCAGGGTATCTTCACACAGTCTACATGTGTTCGCATCACTGGGTACACATACAGACCTTAAACCAATCATAGGGTCTTTCTCATACATAATATAGGGGGATTCAAGGCATATTCACATAGAAATAAACTCGACAATGCACATGTAATATTGAACACTTCTTTTATAATATGTATGTATGAATTACTTACAATCTACTAGCCTCTGGCCAGATCTTCAATTCCACGACCCTATGCTACACTACTCTGTCTCTCCGACTCTCTAACCCTATGTAGCACTATGCAGGTCTGCTGGACTCTGTCCTTGAGACTTATTTTATACAAAAACTGCTAAAGAGTCGATTTAGATTCTTTAGGGACTCAACAAACTCTAACAGCTCAAAAAATCTTCCAATTCCCAATTTTCTAACTTTAGACTAAATCCTAAAGAACTGAAACTGAATCTCTTCATATGCCCATGAATCATTCGAGGGAAATTACTAATTTTCTCTCTCTACATTTAACTAAAATCACTCAATTACATGAGCAAGGAAAATATAAGACCCCCTATGTCTATCTATATACAAAATATGGTCTTGGGCCTAATGCCCCTGCATCAGTCGATGTAGTAGAGTGATACATTAGCCATGCTTATGGGAAACATGTTCTTATGAATCGTTGTACTTTTATTGCATATCACTAGAAGGTATAGTATATGCTTAGGGGGAACATGGCCACTGGATGAGAAGGAGTGGTCATAACTTGTAGTCAAGATATTTGTTTTAGAAGACCATATTTATAATGTTATGCATGTCACGGGGAGTACTTGTCTCAACTTGGCCTTTAACTTTTCCCTTGATATCAAATGGGGATACAAGTACTTGGTGTTTTCCAAGAGGTTTACATCAAGTCCAAAGGAGGAGAGTGTTGGCATTATGAATCATACGTTTTCCTTGATGTCAACTTGTATATTTTCATGGATTGTTTTTATGTATTGATCTCATCTCGGTATGACAACTTGGGTTGATTGTTGGCCAATAATTGTAGCATAGGAAGTTGCAAAGGTTTGAATTAGGCCTACGGTGATTTTCTAGGGTGATATAAAGATTTCAATCAGTTGTACATGTGTGCAAAGTAGAAGGATGAAGTGTGTTACAATTATAGATTGACTGGAGCATTTTTGGCTTACATTAAGCCACAAAAACCAAGAACGAGAACTCAAAAATGTGGCTGGAAGCTCTTAGATGTTGGGAAGTCCATATAAATAGAGTGTTTATAGTCATGGGATCTAGATATTGTCCCCAGGGTTGTGCCTGTGTGGTGAAAAATAAAAACCATGAGCGAAACCAAGGTTTCTCCCATGGAGTTTTTTCATAGAGATGGGATTGATATGGTAAATCATCTAGTAAATTAAAACCAATTGTAAAATTCCCAGTTTTCCATCAGTTATTTGGAATATTATATTTCTTAATTTTCTTGCTTAGTAAGTAAATAAAAGGGTGGAGGGACCCATAAACACCATAGATGAATAAAAACCACTTTTGTTGTGCGAATGTGGGTTAATTAGATAGTAGATCAGTATGATGGAGTAGTGGAGAAGATTATTAATGGAGGAAGAGTGGAGATCATGGAGAATAATGAGGAAGATGATGGAGATAATGGAGGAATAAAAGTAAAATCATAGAGCATTGATGATGCAGTGATGGAGGAAGTGGTGCATTAAATGCACACATGATGGAGAGAGTGGAGATTAATTGCAGAGATCATGGAGATTATGGAGAGACAAGACATTATTCATGGATACTAGTGGCCACATGTGCAACATATTTATGAGGTGGGCCAAGGCTAGGGAAGGCTCACAACCATATAAGGAAGATTACGGCAGAAAAAAAAATCAGTCTGGAATTTGATATTTTATTTTCGTTTGAAATTTCTTTGCATGCTTCAACTGTTTAGCTAAGTTTGATATGCTGTATAGCACACGAGTGTTTCCGAGTGGGAATGCCACCCTTACCCATGGGGAACTTCGAGTGTCTACTCTAGGAAGGTTATTTTGATCAGCCATTCATCATCCAACATTGGTGCCACATTCAGCCCCTCTCTTCTGCATATACAGCTTTAGGAATTATGCATTCTTGTCTTAGGGTTTAAGAGGAGGAAGGTAGTTTTTTCATTTGAGCTAGGAAACCTATGGAGGGTTCATCCTTCCACCTTTTGCATTCATTTCAGTCTTCTAAGAGAAGAATTGTGACATCAAGCATCAGGCCATCATTTTACACTTCCATGCAACAACAGTTCCATTAGGAATTGAACAGTCCAACACGATATATCCAGTGGAGGAAGGAAGTTCCAAGTATTTTAGCTTGGAATCCTGTGAGGGACCATTACCTCACTTTGGTGATATTATTTCTATTAGCTGTGAGCTATATTTCATCATCCAATAGTATTCTATAGCTTTAGCCTCCTTGACAACGCAGTCCATTCCAGCAGTTGTGTAGTTTGCAGCTGCAACTTGAGGTGAGGAAGGAGGAGCTAGATGTCAAGTTTCTAGCTTGAGAATCTAGAGAAGGGGTTAGAACTTCATGTATTGAGATGATTGGGTGTTGTTGCAGTAGTTATATCATCAGTTCAGCCCCATCTCAGTAGTTACCCAGGAGGAGTGCATAAGTCAGCCAGCAGGGGTGCAGTTGGCAACTCAAAAAGGGATGAAAATCAAAAGTTAAAATATGGCCAAACCATTTTTTGGGTTTTTTTGGGTTTTTTGAGTAGAGTTCGTGGTTAAAATATCAGTTCTTTTTTAGCACTGTAATAGCCTCCCACACATGGTTCTTCTTCACCGTAGTAGTAGTTTCCAGTAGTAGCAGCACAACATTTCCAGTGCTAGTTTTCATAAGTGTATTTCAACCAATTCTCATTAGCTTGAGTGAATCTTCTTTAGAGCACTGTGTACTTTATATTTGATGTTGTTTATAATTATATGCCTCAGCTGTTTCTGCTCATGGTTATGATGTCTTAATGTAATTTCCATTTGCAGCATATTTCTGACATTTTCCAGATTTTAGTGCTATATTCCTATTTTTCTTAATTGGAATGTTGTAGATGTTCTATATTCCTTCCTTTTACATTTTGGAATATTACAGTGGTATCAGAGCATGATATTTGGCTTAGCTTGTGGGGAATACATCTTATGACAACATAAGAAGAAGCAGAAAGTGGAGATCTATAATGGTAGAGGGAGTAATTTTTTCCACACTTCTCTTTAGATATATGCAAGATATCTCCAAGGAGGTCAAAGAAATGAGAAGGGAGAGGAGAAATTAAACCCTAATAAGGTTTTAGAATGAGGAAGGCCCAAGCACTTCCCTTCATCAGCATAAACAACCGACAATGCAAAGAGCTCCATAACACTCTTCTATGTCCATTTTTATTGCAGAAGGAGATGAATGGCATGGATATA
Source organism: Pinus albicaulis (assembly GCA_034641835.2). Classification (NCBI taxonomy): domain Eukaryota; kingdom Viridiplantae; phylum Streptophyta; class Pinopsida; order Pinales; family Pinaceae; genus Pinus; species Pinus albicaulis. Next base: position 458,309,635 of record CM076573.1, read on the forward strand.
GAGGATACTTAGAGCATGAGACTATGAGTAATTATCTTACAGAGTACAAATCTCAGTCGAGAGCATTCAAAGAGAATCTGACTCTCCAATATTTTTTGCAGATCAAAGAAAACCAGAGACCCCACATCAGTAATATAAGAAGGAGGCACATACAAAATAGATTCTTCTTGCCTACATTTGATGGGTCATCCACAAGCCGAACAAAATCTTGGATTAAGGAGTTAGATAATTTCTTCCAGCTACACCCAATAGCGGAAAGAGAGGTTGTTGAGATTGAAATGTTGCACCTTGAGGGTGAAGCAAAGGATTGGTGGTTCAACCATATAAAACATGCAAGAGTGACTACTTATGCAGACTTCACTCAAAGGTTGGTAAAGAGGTTTGATAGAAGAAAACCGAAGGTAATTCCCATTGAGACATTTTCTGACATTGATGAGAAATTACATGGGAAGAGAAAGGAAGATGTCAACACTATCACTCCGGAAAGGGAGCAACTACCACCATCACTAGCAACAGAAGTACTTGCATTGGGAGAAAGAGCACTTGCACCTTTGCAAGATGGTCTTGAGCTCTTCACATTGGGAGTCCCATGCATGATTCAGGAGATGCATGAGGAAGAAGAGGCGGATAACAACATTGGTGCAACAGTAGAGGAGAAACCATCACCATCACCAGTAGTTGGAGAAGTCATTGCACTGGTTGGACGAACTCTTGTAGCCTTACAAGATGTCCCCAAGTATCATCTTATCCAAGGTTTGCAAACATTTCCATCCCATATTATTTCAGCACCTTTTGATATTTGTGGGGTCATTCCATCAAGGAAATTTCATAACCAAGGGTTAGAGCACCTTGCTGATTTGGAGCATCAAACTATCACTGCGCAGAGGACCCTTGACTTGCCCAAGGAGGAGATGTGTAGCCATCCTAGTTGTTCAGTTTTGAGCTACGCACAAAAATTGGTGTTGAAGTGTGGAGTTCTTAAAGATAGGATGAGCATAGTCTTAATCGGTACAATGTCAGGCTATGAGTTCAACATTGTGCATGGTCATGAGACATCAGATGCACCATCATGGAGATCAGCGGTGCTGTCACTGGGGAGTAGTGATGAGTTGGAGGCCCAACTATTCTTGGAGCATTCTGATGACCACTTCACTCATGAAGCATTAGAGGGATAGATGATAGTTGGTAGACATATTATGATGGATATAATTTTCCATTATCAGGATGAAGCCTTCTTGATGAGCATCTCAGAGCTCAAATAGAATTTTCTACCTACATCATATTCAAAATCTTATGGATTCTATCGGGTCATCAATGAGAGGTTCTCATGCAGTAACCTCAACGAGGACGCGCTTCAACATATCATGGAGTTCAAAGATCATTATATTGGGGAGGATGGTATTCTCCATTGGGTGGATACCAAGTTGGAGCATGATATGAGTCATCACCCATAGTTGGATGGATGAGTGAGGATGATGAGCAAGTGGTTGGTGAGCTACTTGTAGATCTATGACATGGGGAAAAAAGAAGAAAGGTTGCACTGGTTGCTTTTGGGTGAGTATGGTTACTACCCAACATCTCACATTTGTATGATCCATGACTTGTATATTACAGGTGTGATGCAACAGCAGGAGGCATGGTTGCGCTGGTTTGGCCATCACATGACATATCCTATGCCAATGGGTGTGTTATTGTTTGAGAAATTACATGGCACTCACATGATGTGGCAGTGGGGAGCTTGGTTATGTTGGGCTGTTGTGACATTCTACATGTCAATTAGTATGTTGTTGCTCCATGGATTACATGATGATTATGTGAGGTGGCAGCAAGAGTCATTGTTGCTTTGGTTACTCTTGGGAGAGTATGGGCTGATTTTCTCCCATACCTTGCATGATGAGCAGGGAGGATGGAAAAAAGAGGCCTTACTACGTTGGCTTTTGTTAGGAGAGTATGGACACCATAATTGGTATGATGATGGGGTGGTATGGCAGCAAGAGGCGTTGCTGCGGTGGTTGTTATTGAGAGAGTATGGTTCGACATTTCACATGTCAACCCATATGTCTTTGTTTCCTATTTTTCACAGTGTTGAGATGATGCTTGGAGAAAGCATGACCTACAAGGCCAATGATGGGAGCATGGAGAGGTACATCCTACTCCATGTAGCATGGGTTGGATAGATAGTTCATGAGTTGGGACTTTCCTTTGGGGGGAGGAACCACTTCACTTCATATGTCTCATGCAGAGAAGAGGCTCTGGAACAACAAATGGTTTCCACTTGGAGGTTCAGTGATGTGGAGAGGCATCTAGCTATACAATTGGAAGCCATTATAGACATTCTAAATAGGCAGTTATGGAGCTGGGAATTCATTACACAGTGGGCAGATGGGGAGACCTTCCATATGAGGGTGCCATTTGGAGGGAGGAGGATTGTTGTAGCCATCACTTTTGTAGTTGCCTTAGGACAAGCAACGTTTTGGTGAGGAGGAATGTGATATACCCAATTTTCCATTAGTTAATTGGAATATTAGATTTCTTACATTTCTTTCTTAGTAAGTAAATAAAAGGGTGGAGGGACCCATAAACCCCATATATGAATAAAATCCACTTTTGTTGTGTGAATGTGGGTTAATTAGATAGTAGATTTGCATTATGTAGTAGTGGAGAAAATTATTAATTGAGGAAGAGTGGAGATCATGGATAATAATGAGGAATATGATGGAGATAATGGAGGAGTAAACTTAAAATCATAGAGCATTATTGATGTAGTGACGGAGGAGGTGGTGCATTAAATGTAGACATGATGGAGAGAGTGGAGATTAATTGCAGAGATCATGGAGATCATGGAGAGACAACACAATCTTCATGCAGACTAGTGGCCACATGTGCAACGCAGTTATGAGGTGGGCCAAGGATAGGGAGAGCTCACAAAAATATAAAGAAGATGAGGACAGCAAAGCAAATCAGTCTGGAATTTGATATTGTATTTTCATTTGACATTTATTTGCATGCTTCAGCTATTTAGCTGAGTCTGTTGTGTTGTTTAGCACACGGGTGTTCCCAAGCAGGAATCCCACCCTTACCCACGAGGGACTTTGAGTGCCTACTCTGGGAAGGTTATTTTTGTCAACCATTCATCATCCGGCATTGGTGCCCCATTCAACCCCTCTCTTTTGCATGTAAAGCTTCAGGAATTATGCATTCATGTCTTAGGTTTTGAGAGGAGGAAGGAAATTTCTAGAATTTCAGCTAGGAAACTTGTGGAGGGTTCATCCTTCCACCTTGTGAATTCATTTAAGTATTATAGGAGTAGAATTGTGACATCCAGCTTCAGGCCATCATTTTACACCTCTGTGCAGCAACAGTTCCATCATGAATTTCACAGTCTAGAAGGGTAGATCCACGGGAGGAAGGAAGTTCCAAGTATTTCAGCTTGGAATCATGTAAGAGACCATTACCTCTAGTGAGATTATTTCTATCAGTTGTGAGCTATATTTCATCATCCAGAAGTAGGCTACAACTTCAACCTCCTTGATAGCGCAGTCCATTCCAGCAGTTGTGTAGCTTGCAACTACAACTTGAGGCGAGGAAGGAGGAGCTAGATCTCAAGTTTCTGGCCTGAGAATGTAGAGAAGGGGTTAGCCCTTCATGTATTGAGATGATTGGGTGATATTTTAGCAGTTATATCATAAATTCAGCCCCATGTCATTAGTTACCGAGGTGGAGTGCATAAATCAGACAACACAGGTGCAGTTGACAACTCAAAAAGGGCCGAAAATCCAAAATTAAAATCTGGCCAAACCATTTCTAGGTTTTTCTGGGTTGTTTTAGTAGAGTCCGTGGTTAAAATATTGGATATTTCTGAGTAATATAGAAGCCTTCCACACATGGTTTGTCTTCACATTAGCAGTAGTTTCTAACAGCAGCAACAATAACAACACAACATTTCATGTGCTAGTTTTCATTAGTGTATTTTAGCCACTTCTTGTTATCTTGAGTGCATCTTCTTTAGAGCACTGTGTACTTTATATTTTCTGGCTAGCAAGCTGCTCTTCTTTATATCGTCCCATTGCAGTAGTATTTATGCTACCTACAACATTGATAATGGAACCTGATGTGCTTGGGATGACTATCACACTTGCAAGGGAGGATGTGGAAATCATATAATATATTCTTTTCATTTTGGCCCTAACATATTTTGTCAATATGACTATTTTTTTGGTCACTAAGCACACTAGTCCTTTAAATTTCCAGGTATGTTGCCTCATTTCATATAAAATTGTTCTTTTCTTATGCTTTAAAGTTAGTAATGATGTGGTCTCTTGTTTGATGCTCTACATGGAAATGTAAGTGAGTATATATGATGGCATTAACAATCACTTTCCTATTTATAGATTTTATTATGTGGCTTTATATTTATAGTGTATGAGCTTTGTTAAAATGGTTTCATGCAATTTTTTTTTTTAAATGTATTTTTTTAACTATCAAAATATCCTATAGCATCTCTTGCTTCACCTGAGAAAATAGGTTGTCCTTATGATAACACCAAGAGTCTGTCAAAAATATGAAAATCCTGCTACTTGGCTGATGTATTTTCGTCGAACATATGAAAAATCTGGATACTTGAATGATGTATTGTAGTAATTATCTTGTTAGAAAATTGTTCAAATTTGAGTATTCCCATAGTTGTTATAGAAAATTTTGATGAACAATGCCAATGTTAGATTATAATTTTCTGACCTCACTTCCTCTTCATCAATTGAAGCATGGGAGTCTATTTGTGCCCTATAATATTGAGGATGCAGATTTAAGAACAGGTTGTCTAGATAATCTTCCCCATTGCAACAATCTTCATAATCATACACAAAAGGGTCACCAAATATACAATGTAAGAACTAATTTTTGACTTGTACATTGATGTTTTTCGCACTGGAAGGATCATAAGGGTTAGCATTTAATTTCCTGGCTTCTAAATACCCTTTGAAATCATCAAACTAAACTTCCAAGATATCAAAGGAAAAATGACATTTGTCTCTGTTTTTTATTGACCTCTTAGCATAAAAAAATTTGGTGTTGGTTATTGTGGATGTTGGGATATGTTCTTCATATTCCAGATTGAGGATGGCCACAGGTCCTTATGCGAAGAAAATTGCTTCATAGGAGCTCGAATGATGTAAAAAATACCACTAATATTGTTTTTAGGTAGCCTTAAAAACTTTGGATAGTGTTATAACTCATGGAGATGATATTCAAATGATTAGAAACGAGGAAAATCATTCTTATGTCATAATTGTTACATTCAGACCTTATATCTAAGGTTTCCACTGAGTTTTTGCACATCATTTATTTTTTAGAGTTGTGTCCTCTTCTTCATACTAGAGTGAGTGTGAAAATACTCAAAGTGAGTGTATACTAGAGTGAGTACATCTATAATATTTTTCTTGAGCCTGTATCTTGAATAGATAGACTATATGTTTCAGGCCTTTTTGATGTTGCAATATTCGAACATGATGATGATATCCTAATTACTGCAAGGGAGGCACAGAGATGGTCACAACTTAGGATTATACCTTAGTGAAAGCATTGACATTTCATAGCAATAAACTTCATTGTTACAAATCAATACATCTTTTTAAGAAGAATGAAGAATGGCATTGGCTCTGGTTTCTCTCTGTATTTACAATTCTACCAAAGGAACACAGATTAGATTTTTTTTCCATATACTCTCAGCTTGGATTTGGAGATTTTTTTGGAATAAGTCTTGCACTCTAATTCTTCATTTATATTTTCCAGTTGATAACACCATGTCCACATAATCGCCATATTATTTTCTTTCCTAATTTGAATCGGTGCCAAGTTGGTGGCTAATCATATTTATGATTCATTGAGTTATTCACATACATAATGGAACTTGCAAAATTTTAACATGGCACACTCATTTGCATCATTCCAGCCAACCTTTCTCTTCTCAAAGATACTTCTAGGAGAAAATTTTTATCTATTGCATAAAGTCAGCTAAATTGTATCAATGACACAAAATGTTATACTTACATGGCTAAGGGGAAGTCACTGTCTCCTGTTCCCATCAACAGTGGCAACATATCGCAGAGGGTTTAGAATCCTCAAGTTGTTTGTGTGATTATGACCTCAGTGAGGACACACATGCATGCCAATATGGGACTTTGGACTACTACTTCTTACCCATTGAGACCATTGATAGACTATGCTCAATGGAAAACACCAATGCCAGAGCCTTGTTTCTCAGCTTATCATTATAGTTTAACTTCCCTTTTGAATTATTTAGTCATTTTGATTCTGATCCAGTAAAGGTCTTAGCTTAAACATAAATCTCTGCCTTTGAGGCACCAACACAAGGCTTGGGATGTCTCAACTAGCAACATACACAATTTATATCATAGCAGTTTATCTTGATTGATTTGGGGATTGTTTTAATTTGGGAATTTTGTTAATCACCTTTAAAAAAGTTATTGGAAGTGGGAATTACTTCAAATGTCAATTAGTCTACCAAAAATTTTTCTCATACGAGGATGCTCGAGAAGAAAAATCCATTAGTCTCCATCTCAGTGTCTCTTATATCCCCTAAAAATAAAGTTCTCAAAGGCACAAACTTTGACCAGAAAATCCCATTAGTCTGTCCTTCTGTAGCATGGATAGAAGGAGGGTCCCTAGTTGTACAGACATAGGCTCATTTCTCTTCAGGAGGTCAATGACAGTTGGATGAAATAACTAATCAAGCTGAAGCAGAGTAGATGTGTGTAACTATCTTCCAAATTTCTACATTGTTACAACACCAGACTGAATAATTTTTCCAAGCGTTATTAGCTTGAGTTTAGTATTGGCAATAGTTTGATTCCCAAATATTTTAGTATTACAGTAAAGGAAAATAGATTGGGTCAGAAGAATTTTCTTGGAGAAAATGGAATGTCCCCAAGCATTGGTCACACTTGTTTTTCCATGAAGGAAGAACTTGAAGAATAAATGGGCTATGACATTTGGTGACTACTGTAAATATGACTGGAATATAGCTAAAAAATTAATGGTTCATGGAATTGAATATTTCGCCATTGTATTTGCTTGAATAATAATCAGATATTCTTTTGATCCTCTTCATATCCAATGGCATAGAATTTTTACTTCATAAGGGGTCCTTGAACATTTACTAGTCAGTCATCTGTGGTTCAGATTCAAGTCTTTGAGTGACAATGGCATTCTCTCACCATGTCAAAGCCTGAACTTCCAAATTTATTCGAGCAAAGCTAATTCTTCTCTTTCTCACTCCATTGGAATTGAAATAAACATCCATTTGTTGTAACTGGTGATTTAATTTTATGGAATCAATCTTACATGAATATGGCTTGATGTCTATCTCCACACCTCCACTTTGAAAGGTGCCTAATTTTGCTACAATCTTCTTTTTCCAAATTTGGTACTTATGCTTGGGCTTCTCTTTATGTTGAACTTGTTTCTCCTCTAAAATTGACTCATGATGTGATGCTTCTGCTTGGGTTTCTCCTCATGTTGAACTTCTTGATCCTCTTAACTTGACTCATGATGTAGCTTGTTGGAACTAAGGTGTTGATGTTATTATTTATCTTCGACATCCCCATGGATGTGTGAGATGCATATATATTTTATAGTTTGTTTCCATCTCATTGTATTCTTGATTCTATGACAGAGCTTGATCTTGAGACTGCTTCTTTCTTCAAAACTAAGGTGTATTTTATTCAATGTTATAAGCATTCAACTCAACATGCCCCTTTATAGCCTTCATAAACAAAGGCTCTGATACCATTGTGCTCTGTAATTTGTAGTAGGTATCTCATTAAACAATTCATCACAATGTATTTCAATTTTTTTTCTTTGTGTTATTATATTTTTTTAAATGGAAAACCTGCATATTCATTATAATTTCAAAAAAGGAAATAACATAAATTAGAATTAACTACACATTCAAGAAGAAAACTAAATGACACAGATTTAAATTGGAGAACCTAATTTGGGAAAAATCCACCACTGGAAGCTGTTTGATTTTGCTATGTTGATTCATTTTAAGAAATATTTTATATATTACAAGGCTCAAAATGAATAGAACTTACTATGTATGTTACTTTGGGTGCTACATCAAATTCCTTCCTTTGTCTCAGTTTGCAATCTACATCTTGTTGTTAGCTTGATCCTACTTAATCAATCTCCAACTCTATCCTTGTCGTTGTTTTTATTAACTCATTTGAAACACAATCTACAACTCTTGTGGAAACAATCTAATTTTTGACCTACCCTGTCGTTTACAACCATTAATTTTCCTTCATTGGAGCCATTTATAGATTCTTTTGTGGCCTCTAAACTCTGTATTCAAATTTTATAGGTCTATTTTGTTAATTGGGGTTGGCCCTTCAAATTATTTTATTTAGAATGAGGTAGTTATATTTGTTACCAGGTCTTTGGATATGGATATGGATCCACCCAAATCCACATAGGATCCACCACATAAGTGGAGCCTTCAAACCTGGAAACATATCCCATGCTACTGAAAGGGAACCTGTGTCAGCTAGCTCTCACAACATGAATCCCAAGCACTTGTTTGAGACTCTAAAAAGAAAATATTATAATTAGACTTTTAGTTCAATTACATATTATTAATTTGTATGTTGTATAGTTGTATTGATAACTTATCAATCACCTGTAGCATGTGGCTTGTATAACAGATGATAATTCTAGTAAGGAAGGTCTAAGACATTTCAAATTTTATTTTTCAATTTTTATAATGCTAGAGGTAAAGCTCTGGGATATATTTCATACGTTATATAGATAAAAATATATAGTATTTACTTAGTTTTAAATTTTATTTGTGTAAAAAGGATGTTTGTGTCCTTAATAATTTAATTAGTTCAATCCCATTCATCTCTAAGTGAAGAATCCTTAGAAAAATATGATACATAGACTATACCATATTTTTGAAAAGTGTATGGTATTCATTTACCACCCAATTCTAGGTGAAGACTCCCCTCACAACAACATGGTACTTAGACTATGGTTTTTTCTCAAATATTTTACATTTCATTTACCATCGTAACTACCTAGGAGATTTTAGATTTTAAGGAAAATTTTGATGAAGATGACAGGTTGAAATATTCAAATGTAGACCCAATTCTGTATATGTAGTTAGACCTACTCTACATCATCATATCAATTGAGTAATCATTGATGAGACACTCAATTTTTAATTTATAGTTATCATTTTTCTAAAGCATGATGCATCATTATTTCAGTCTTTAGATTTATAAATTATCTAATGATTTTAGTTCTAATGTTGTGATCTATGAATGGTTTTTATTTTTAATTTTTAATTGTTTTAAAATTAAAAAATACTACTGAATTTTTTGTATATGGAATTTCCCCATCATATCCAGGTCTTGGCATTTCAATAATATGGTGGATCGATATCCGTATATGTATCTATTTCATGGTTTAGGTAGTCATATATTGCCACAAGGAGGGTGAAACTCATCCTCATAATTTTTTACTTTGTGGTTATGGATGCAAGCTCCTTTGATAGAATGTCTGCTAGTTTCCTCATAAGAGACACATGGTATCTACCCTAAGAAGACGAATACATTGAACTCTTTAAATTGTTGCACCACTTTGAAGTCTTGGGCACTTTCCATGCATCATTCATGTTTTAATGTTGGGCCAATTTAAAGAATTGAACACATCCATAAACCAAGGCCATTGGCCTATTCCATAATTTAGGTCATTGGTCTATTTCAAATGAATATCATCTTGCTCACTTGAATGAAGGCTTGTGGAATCCCAAAGTTTGTGCAATATTTCATGCATAACCACTTATTACTTGAAAATTTCAGACTAAAGAATAAAGCAGAGTTAATTTTATCATAGTTGTTGTCTTTGAAAATATTGTTATTTTTTGGATGAAGGTTCTCTGTAAATTTTCCTATTTTCCTTATTTTGTTGAATCCCTAAATAGGAAAGGAATATAGGCTAGGATGATCACACTAGAGATATTATTGGTTTTAATTGAAATCCAATTTGAGTGTAGTCGGGAGTTTTTGACTCGCCCATTGGATTAGGAATCATATCATGTCTGTTATTTGCTGCACAAGTCCCAAATGAAAATGTTAGTTATGTTGTCTACTTATTGTTAATTGTCTCGGTGTGATTTAAAGCTACAAGTAAAGCCTGCTTGGCCTATCTGTCTTGCCCGTGCAAAGTTGCTGTGTTCCTTTCCAACATTCATCTGCTATATTCCTTGCTAAATTTCAAATGCTCAAAGTACATTTAATCACTTATCTATCAAGCCATCACAAAATAAACATTGACTACTAATTTGTGATCATTGTGTATGGGAATTCATCAATATCACTCACCCATCTATTACCTTGTGTATGTTATGGCTCTCTCAAGTTTGTTTTAAACCTAAAATTTGCAAAATATAAATATTCCTCATGACATTGCTATTTTTTGAAAAATTATCATTATGGAGTATACCCCCATAATTGATAAGTTATTGTATGTCTGAGTATCTCTCCATATGTTTTTCATGGCTCTCCCAAGTGGATTTTCCGACATTCACTCTTCTATGCATATGGGTGTGCTCACCGTTAACGGTTAAGCCTTCCACAACTAGATATCTTGCATCCCTTGATTGATGTGTGAACAATCTTAAAGTGTCCTGACTTCTTCCCATGTTGCTCCATGTTTTCTCAACACCTTCCAAACTCAACCTTCAAAGAAATGCCTCCAATGAAATAAATGCATGGTTTATAGAGACCTTAAAGACGAACTGTTGTTGGTTGCTAGCATTTTTATTACATGGTAGATCTTATATCTCATTATTAATGTGATGTGACACTTAATTACCAAACACTAACACTTTGTCTCTTGACATTTTGTTACCAATGTAAAAACATCCATAACTTGTAGTACCTACAAGAAAATAAATCACAATAATATGGCCATTAAGTTACTTTTATCAGGTCTTTCTTTCTAGTATTTGACCAATCTGATATGACTTTCTAGTCTTTGACCAATCTGCTATGGTCAAACAAAAAGATTATTAGTAACATGCGATGGGTCAACAAGACTATTCCTTATTATTACGTGGATGCTCAAGATGGAGTAGATAGGTTCACCTAAAAAGTGTAGAGCTACATTTGAGTCATAAGTCGTACTAGCTTAAGATCAGAAGTTGTAGAAAAGAGGCTACCGTAATATCATACCTTTTAAACCCAGATTTTCCTACACAAAACTAGGTCTTTTTTAGAGGCAGATGACAGAGCATTTGAATACCCATTGAGAAGATAGGCTTGTAGTTTAAATTTGAGGCAAATAAAAGAAGTTTCTAGTTTTGGGTAAATTCTACTTTAGAAGTTTTCTATTTTGGATTTTTTTTTTTTAACATTTAGAAGACTTGTTTTTATAAAGTGGTCTTAATTCGAATATAAGTATATATGTGGAGGCCCAATGTGGAGATCGGTCCATGCTTCTAAGTGTAGTCGATTACATCTTTGTTTTTACATATCGTCATGTACTTCATGAAGTTTGAAGGAATTCTTTGGTCTTCTAGGTTCATATTTCATTTCTAGGCTACGTAGGGATTCCCCTATGATAGGGATATCCCAAAGTGTCGAAGGATTATGCGGGGTGACATGGGAACTCTCCCTAGTTACCTTTTAACTCCTCAAGTGTTGAGCATTATCTCTTTTTTATGCTTCAAATTTCAAACACCTTTCTTTGTTGGTATTGTTTCATTCTTTCACTTGGCAACCCTCTGTTTTGTTCATGAGTTTTCTTCCTAGGAGCCTAGTGTGGAAGAAAAAAATTGATTTAGTTTAGTGTTGGTGTGCCCCTTTATTCTTTCTGAAGTGGGTTATTGAGGGTTTCCCACCCAAACTGTGATTTTTTAGTATTGCTATAATATTTGAAGCAAATGTCATCCAGGAAAATGGTTGTTAGAGCACGAAGAAACTTCCATAAGCATCACGTTGTGAAGTACCAGAAGCTTTTGTAGACTGTAAAGCTAAGTGAATCCTTTTAAACTAATATATATCATAGTTCATGGAGTATTACTGAATTGAATATCTTACCATGATTTGTTGCATTATCCATGGGGCTCTTAGCATAGAGTTTAGTTGAGATGTAAGACATCCTTGAAAATTGTCTTTAATTCATCTCTGCATTGTTTGGCATTTCTCCACATTGGGAAAAGCTATTGAACAATTTCTTGACCTAGATTGGTTTTTTGGTTACCCTTTATTTAGAAATTGTATGTTCTTGCATCAACAAAATCACATACATAATACAATATATTGACCTACATAAGTTTGTAATTATTGTTACAAATGGGGCTAACATTGATAAAAGTTATGATGACAGAGAAAAATATTTTTAATTATTTACATCAAGAAAACTATATTATCATAATAAATCCGATGTAGAAACTTTATACCATAGAGACTATAACACCTTAAGATAAATGGCTATTTCAGATTATTTTTTTCTTCATGATCAACTTTATGTTAGGCTAGACACGACTAGGATTGGATAATATGTTGGAATATGAGTTAAATGCCTGATATTCCCACATGGTCACTTTAGCTGCATTGGCCTAAATAGCACTGAACAATAAAGTTGTTCCCAACCTCTGGCAAATCTCCTTACATCTACTCCCTGTGGCCTTCATTTCTATTACAGTTTTGGATATTAAGAGAATTATTTTTTTTCCTTCTTTCTTAGTAATCAAAGTGTTGTTGCAACACATTGGTATCATCTAAAGGAGAAGTCGGACTTGGTTGACAAGAAAAAATAGATTTATGTGGGTACTCATCCTCATGCCCAAAGAGTTAGACATAATCCTCAACCTCCATAAATAGCATTACTATAATTCTATATTTATCAAACCTAATTCCATGCACCAAAATTGTAAGCGTTATAGGTGAAATAAGAGAAATTTACAAAACTTCACTGAGGATGACATTTTTTAGAGCTCCATTTATGTTGAGATGTTTAATTGTTCCAGTATGTTGCATGTTTTTTAATCATTGCTGGGATGGATTTAATCGGGGAATGTGTGCACTAAAAGGGAATTATTGAGCTATGTTTATAAATGGTTGACAAGAATAGGTCCAATGACTAATCAATCTGTTGGTTGAGGTGCCTAGAAATTTATACAGAAAAATAAATGGTAGGTGCTGTTGGCTCGAGGGGTCCTGACCCAGGTTCGGAGGTTAAGGTTTTCCAACAAACCCCTATACTACTGGCCCTTTCGGTAGTGACATGCTTGTGTAGGTCAAAGTCTCACCCAAAGCAGTATGGGTGGGTGCTGGAACCAGGTTTTTGCACCCTGAGAGAAGATAGGTAAGCCAAGAAGAGCTACGTCTAGCTTTATAATGACCAGATCACCTATCTTAGAACCAGATCTATAGATCTCCTTCGCATCCACGTAAGCAAGGTCAACTATAATTATTGTACTCAACAAATCATATACTTCTAAAACAGTAGTGCGGCATTACAGTTATCCTTTGCATAAAAAATAACAGAACAGATCCAGATGCAGAAAAAACACTTAACACGGTACTTTCGCAGCTTAACACAAAATATGCATAACACAACAGCTATCAAAGATTCGCATTAACAGTACACATAGATTCATTTACTCAAACAACCTTTCTCATTCATTAATCCTTCAGTTCCTTCTTACAATACCAAAACCCGACCTGCGCACATAGCAGTAGGGTCCACACAGAGCAGGACTTGGGATCTCTGCACACACAGCTAGCAGGAGTCCTTTCCCCAAAAACCCAAACATATCTACTAAGCCACAATTTGCATCAAGATCTCATCATCTTCCCGCCTTATAATTCAAAATGTCCCTCTATTTATAACAATCTAGCCTAACCTTTCCTATGTTCTGCAAACCATGGGTTGCGGATTCTAGGTCTACCCTTTGACCCATTAAAATTCTTTCGAGGCTTTGACCCACCCCAAAACCCCTGCACTAGACTAAATATAATCAATAATATAAAAAATCGGATCAATTTCGCAGCTTGCAGGAGACCCTATTCCAACAGTCCCCCTATACAATCTGGTGACTCGTCCCGAGTCACTGTGGCCGCAGGTCTACCAATTGTCCCTGGAGTTGCTTGATTATCCTGACTAGCATGCGTATCCCATTCGTGCCTCAATGCCCCATCCCTGGTGGGCCGATTCTGCCTGAGACAACTATTCCGACCATATAATCATTTAACCATGTATGGTTTGAGCCGACTGCCATTGACATATCCTGGTAACACGTCACTGCGCAAGGTAGATAACCTGACTTCTCCACCATCCATGATTTCCTTAAAAGTCTAGGGACCAAGCCAGTGCTGTCAAAATTTCCCTGGGTGTTTCGCAAACTGGCTATCCTATAAGAGGACTAGGTCGCCTTCTACGAATGTCTTTTGGCAAATATGTCGATCATGCGAAGCTTTATCGTGAGCCTTCTAAACTTGCTGATGAAAGTTGGCAAGGAACCGATCTTCTTCCAACGACAAAATTTGTGCAAGGTGTTCTTCCATGATGTCAGGTTCTGCCATATTTGTAAATGCTACGATACGTAGACTAGGAACAATGTATTCTATTGGCTTAATGGCCTCTTTTTCGTAGACCATCCGAAAGGGGGTCCTTCCTGCTAGCTTCTTGAAGGTCGTCCGATAGGCCCACAGAACAGAGGGGATGCGTACGTTCCAATCACTACGATCGACATTGTAGACCTTGGTCAATGCCTGCTCTAAGATTTTGTTGAAAGCCTTGACCACCTCGTTTTCTCGTGGATGATATGGTGTAATTTTTGCGTGATGGATCCAAAATTCCTCATTTATGGCTTGTGTCATTTCATTAACGAAGTGCGTGCCTCTATCACTCATCAGGATCTTTGGGCATCCAAATATGGTCAGGATTTGCTCAAAGATGAAGTGCACAACAGTATCTACAGTACAATCCTTTACCGCTTGTGCTTCAGCCCATCGAGTGACATAGTCAGTGGCAGTAATAATGTAGTGCACACCTGTCTTCTTTCCTGGAGGATTGATGGGTTCTACAAAATCAATGGTCCATTTGTTAAAGGCCTACAAAGCTATTTGAGGTTTCAATGGCATTTCATCTCTTTGTGAGGGTCGTCCTGTCCGCTAGCATGTATTGCACAATTTACAATAGTCGTGAGAATCATGGTCTAGGGTAGGCCACCATAACCCATCTCTCAAGATATTTTGTGTCGTTTCCTTTCCTGCATAGTGGCCTCCTATGATGCCTTCGTGTGCCTCCGCCAAGATGACATGTCGTTCATGTTCCAGGACATACCTGCACAGTACTTCATCAACGCCTAGTTTGTATAATTGGCCGACGATGATAGTAACGTCCGCCGCCCGAGTAACCAACTCCTTATTCTATTGTACCAAATATTATGTGGGGGCCATGCCTGTAGTCAGGAACTGAATGATATCATTGAAGTGTGATTCAACGACCTTAATGGTGAACAACTGCGCATCCGGTAATCCTTCCTCCAAGTTAGTAGGTTCTTCGCCCGTCTCAATGCGGGACAGATGATCCGGACCCGCATTCAGCCTTGCTGGCTTGACTATGATTTAAAAATCATATTCCTGAAATAGAAACAACCATCTGCAAACATTCCCCCCCAACACAGGCTTATTCACAAGGTATTTTAAAGTCGAATGATCGGTAAACATCTTAAAGTGTCCTACCAACAGGTAGTGTCGATATTTCTGTAATGCGTATACCATAGCTAGTCCTTCCCATTCAGTGGTGGAGTAGTTGCGCTCTGCGCCAGAGATTTTTCGACTAGCAAAGGCAACCGGGTGATCAATATCTCCCTCCCCAGGCTGAGTTAGGACAGTGCCCAAGGCGATTCCTGATGCATCCACATGTACATGAAATTCCTTTGCCCAATCAAGAAATATTAGTATGGGTGCAGAGACCATCTTCTCTTTGAGTAGCTCAAAACTCTTATGACATTCATCATTCCAAAAAAAGGAAACATCCTTTTTAAGAAGTTTTTCCATGGGTGCTGTGATCAGTGCGTACCCCTGAATGAATTTTCTGTAATAGGCCGCGTGTTCGAGAGTCGAACACATCTGTTTCTCCGTTGTTGGGACCGCAAGGTTTATAATTATTGCTACCTTCACAGGATCAACCATCAGCCCTTGTCAGCATACTGTGTGTCCAAGAAAGATTCCAAAAGGCACATAGAAGATACACTTCTTGATATTCAAGCAAAATTTGGTGCTTTCGACAGGCATCCAACATCATGCGCAGGTTGGAGACATGATCCTTTACCAAGCCGAATATCATCCAGTCATCGAAATAAACTTCCATAAACTTATGGATGAACTCCTTGAATACGGCAACTACTACTCTTGAGAAGATAGCAGGTGCATTCTTGAGACCAAAGGGCATGACTGTATACTGAAAGGATCCCCATTCTGTTGCGAACGTAGTCTTACTGAGATCTTCAGGTGTGATTCAGATCTAGTGATACCCTGAGAATCCATCGGTGAAGGAATATGCTTCCTGTCCGCCCATGCTATCAAGGATTTCATCTGAGAAAGGCGTAGGGAAGGGGTCATGTACACAAGCATTGTTTAACTTGCGTAGGTCCACGTAGATTCATAAATCCCCCTTTGTTTTCTTCTCCTGGATGACCATTAGACTTACCCAGTCCAACTGTTCAACCGGTTCAATGATACCGGAAATAAGAATTTTGTCCAATTCTTCTTTGACCTTTTTCTTATATTTAGGGTTCATCCAGTAAGGCCGCTACTTTATGAGATGCGCTGTTGGTTCTAGAGTGATGTGCATTACACCTAGGTTGCCCGTGATTCCTTTGAGCTTATAAAACTTTGTTGGGAATAAGTCCTGATATTCCGTAAGTAGCTCGGCAATTTTACGTACGGTTCCTTCGTCCCAATAGTCCCCAATTTTGGCCAAATTAGGATGTTCTTCCGTCCCTATATTAATTTTTCTTAGCTTGAGAGGTTGGGTAACATCAATATTCTGCAGTAGGGGTCCAGTAACTGTACGTTCCCCCTTGGATTCTGGGATAGAGACGTTTCGAGGATTATCTTCCTCTTCTTCGAGCGCCAAGCTCCGGCAGTCGACTATGTCTTGCATCTTTGCTTCCCATGTCAAGACTTTCAGTGCAGCGTGATGGCGTGAGTCATTAAATACAAAATCATCGATGTCCTACAGAGCTTCGTTGAGCACCTCCTTCCCCTCAATCAGCCTGAACATTCCTATAAAGTCATCTTTTAGTGTGTCCCAGTGGCGAGTGCACTGATGTAGCTCCGCATCTAAAGACCATGTGACGGGGATAGGTCCCAAAGAATGAATAAATAGATGAACCCACTCTTTTGTAGTCCAGTCGGACCATTTGTACATCCAAGTGAGTAGATGCTCGCAGGGATCTCCTGGTCTGAGGAACGTCTTGGTGCGTATGTCAGTCGGGGGTGTGAACCGCGGGATCATCATATCTCGACATTCCTCCCAATCTTGGAATGCTTCCTTGTGGGTGTTCCACCATCATGCAGGTGTTCCTTGCATAGCTATATTAAGGGCCCATAGCCTTCATTCCTATGGAACCACAACTTCCAGTATCCTGAGGAACTCCTTGATGCTACCGAAATCATCAAAATGGGGTAGATCTCTTACCTCTAAGGAAATGTAGCAGAAGTCCCTTGTGACTCAAAGACATCATAGCGTCGAGACATTGTGCAACTGGTTCTACCAATTCTCCATCACCTCATTAGAGTCAGAGAAACATTCATTTTCTAGCTCCCAACAGAGTACCTCGTCCACTGTGGGATTGATCCAATCTTCATTCCGCATGGTCAATTTGTAAATGTGATCCACCCCTTCTTCACTTCGTACTGGTTCTATGTAGCGCTCACCTTCCTTAGGATCTAATGGTACTATCACCCTTGTTCCATTATTTTCAAACACCATGCTTCTCTTTTTGAGGTTGATGATACCACCCATATCTATGGCCCAGTCTAGTCCTAAGAGCGCAAGGTATGGGTCTGCATCTTCTACAATCTGAATTACCTCGAAGTCAGCCTGGACCTTGAACCTAGCGATATCTACCATGATTCTTGATAGTCTCCCCATAGGTATAATCTTCTGCTGGTTGGCCATACGCAGCTAGATATTAGACCACTCCAATTTGGGTTCTCCCATTTGCTGCCAAGTTTGCTTAGGTAGCACGTTTGCATCTGACCCCAAGTCTAAGACAACCTGATCCATTTCATAGTTACCGATTTGGGCAGTTAATCTCAACTCCCTACTGGTGTGTTTCCTATATCCTCCTAGCTTGTGCACATCTTGGACTTCTGGAGATAGGTGGGACTGCACTACGTAGCTATCTATTAATGCCTGAAGGTTTTCTTCGGTTCGTTGGTTGCGTAATAGTTTCATACACGCCTACAGGAATGGTCTCATCTCATCACCCACCTTGAGGTGTGCGGGTGTCTACACAGTAGCTTCCCTTGTCTTAGCAATGTCCTGGTGGACTGCGATAATTGTTTCTTGTCCCGGTTTTCAGTCCAACCCTTCTTGGTTGATAGGTGCCTGTTGGATTAGAGGACCCCTCGCAGCCTCCTTCTTAGGCCCCCTGGTGGCCATCCCACTGCGTATTACAACACTCGCACTCATATTTATGTCCCGTAGTTCAGCCTTAACTCTTTTTACATTCGGCATTGGTGTTGGCTGTTTTTCTTGCATTTTTGCTATCAATATTAGACAATCTTCAATCGCATGGTCCAGTTGTCTGCAATATTTGCAGGATTGCCTCGTAGGATTTGGGCAGTCCCTTGCAAAGTGTCCTACTTCCCCACAATTATTATATATTAGTTGTCTGCGTCCTTGACTTGTGCTCCCTCCCTGACCTCCCCTGCCCCTAGCTTGGGAGCCACTAAAGTTTACGGGAGATCTAGGTGACACAGGGTTTGATTTCACCCTATACAATTTTCCTCAATTTATCATCAGATCATAAGTTCGATAGCTCTGCTCATCATGTCCTACCAACCGGCAGAATCTGCACCATTTTTGCTTCAGTTCCAAGATGTACGCACCTATCCTGGGGCAATGGATCGTATCATGCATCCCTGCTACACAGCAGTCATTGCACCACAATGCAGATCTGCTTGAGCCTGGACGCAATAGGTTGGGTTCTCCACTTGCTCCTAGATGCACCGGACTAGGTCCTCTTGCCTGGATGTAATCTGCCAGTAGTGGGCACTAATCCTTCATATGTCCAGATGCTCGGCATCATATGCACCATAGGTCTGTGCTAGCTCCTTTTCCCCGTTCCTTCTGTAGGTTCTGAATCTCCATGTGCATAGCTCCAAGTTTCTCCTGAAATTGCTATACTCCTTTCAAAGTATCTTCTTTGGGCGTAGCTTCTAGTTTCATGGTGGCTTCCAAAGCTTTTTCCTGTGACTCGAAGGTTTGGTGGCCCATAGGTACACGTAGGTGAGGTAGCAGCATAGCGATGAGCCATTCCGTACGCTATCTATTTTCATACTTAAATCCTCCTTCCCTGATTACTTTCTTTAGTCTTTGATCAACTTCCCATACAGACTCAGTTGTTCCTTGCTTGAAATCTTTCACGTCTGCTACAATCTGAGAGTAGGACTTAGGTTTTCGAAACTCTTGTTTCAAAGCGTCCTTAATATCTTGAATGGATGTGCTTCTGTTTTGAGATATGTATCGCATATACCAGTCCAGAGCTCTCTCTTCGAAGGCCAGGGATAGCTGCGCCCTTTTCATATTATTGCTTGCCACACCTTGCGCAGTCCATACTGAGTCTACAACAAACCAAAATCGGTCCATGTCCTCATCTCCCACACCTTTGAAGGTAGGTAATTTCAAGTGCGCTGCCATATCTTCTTCTGGAGGGGTTTCGGGCGGGGTTTTACCCTTACGTGGTTCTGAAGGTGGTGTAGCTAGAGGGATTTGAGCAGTTGTCCCTTCTAACAGGCTACTACTGGCCCTTTCGACAGTGACCTACTTGTGTAGGTCAAAGTCTCACCCAAAGCAGTATGGGTGGGTGCTGGAACTAGGTTTCTGCACCCTGAGAGAGGATAGGTAAGCCAAGCAAAGCTGCGTCCAGCTTTCTAATGACCAGATCACCTATCTCATAACTGGATCTATAGATCTCCTTCGCATCCACGTGCGCAAGGTCAACTATACTTACTATACTCAAAAAATCATATACTTCTAAAATAGTAGTGCAACAGTATAGTTATTCTTTGCATAAAACATAATAGAACAGACCCATATGAAGAAGAAACACTTAACATATTACTTTTGCAGCTTAACACATAATATGAATAACACAGTAGCTATCAAAGATTCGCATTAACAGTACACATAGATTCAGTTACTCAAACAACCTTTCTCATTCATTAATCCTTCAGTTCCTTCTTACAATACCCAAACTCGACCTGTGCACACAGCAACAGGGTCCGCACACAGTAGGACTTGGGATCTCCACGCTCACAGCCAACAGGAGTCCTTTCCCCAAAAACCTAAACAAATATACTCAGCCACAATTCGCATCAATATCTCATCATCTTCTCACCTTATAATTCAAAATGTCCCTCTATTTATAACAATCTAGCCTAATCTTTCCTATGGTTCGCAAACCGTGGTTTGTGAACTCTAGGTCTACCCTTTGACCCATTACAATGCTTTCGAGGCTTTGAACCACCCCAAAACCCCTGCATTAGACTAAATATAATCAAGAATAACAAAATTGAACCAATTTTGTAGCTTGCAGTAGACCCTGTTCCAACAGGTGCAAAAATTGGCTCAATGTTGCAACAAAAATATTTGGGAGAAGTGAAAGATAGAGTCTAGGCCCTATAGGTAATTTCTCATCCTAGTGGCCCCATAGCCCAGCCTAGTGGCAGCCTACAAAACAAATTTCTTTGAGACATTTCAATAAAATGTCGTATTCATGTCTATTTTATATTGTTGTGCTTAATTCCCTTAAATATATTTATATAGGAATTTGGTGCATTAGATGATATATGAGTTCTCATGAACATGCATTTAGGCATAAAAATATGCTATTGCTATTCTTAGAAGGTTCAATTTTATATGTAATTGTTATAGCATCTGTTTGTGAAAACCCTGCATATAAATATCACTTAATATAAATATCACTTGTGTTTATGCAAACCCTACATATAAATATCACTTAATGACTTCAGAAGGACAATAAAACCTTTATATGAATTCTCAACTGTAGGGAACAACCAATCAACAACAGAACCCATACATCATCGAATCCATCCATGACCGCATACATATTATTGCAAGACATATTCTTGTTGCAAAGACACCACACTAGCTCACCTACTTTTCACACCGTCAACTGCCAAGGAGACTTTTTTCACTCCTTCACTCATGGGCAGGTTCACTCATAGGCAAGTAGGCAGAGTCGACCCTATTAAACGTACTTACACCATTTTACATACTGCCATTTCTCAGTCTTAGCTTTCTCATTATAACTATTTAAAAGAGGGACCAGGCCCTATTCACTATGTGGAAAAAGAACACGTACTCCAGTTTTTCCACTGATCCCCAACACCAAGACTGACCCCTACAGTGGGCAACCTGGTGAGCAGGCACTTTTTTTTTTGGTCTACATGCTGTTAGCATTAGAATATCAACGCTTTTCATCATTGGAATACTGATGCTATGAAGCATCAGTTGTGTTGCATTTTATCATCGGAATTGCGACCTATGCCTCGTCGGTTGATGTGCATTGCATCATTGGAATTGCAACCTATGCCTCTTCGGAATTGCGACCTATTCCTCGATGGTTGATGTGCATTGCATCATCATAATTTCGACCTATGCCTCATTGAAATTGCGACATATGCCTCGTCGGTTGATGTGCATTGCATCATTGGAATTGCTACCTATACCTCGTCAGAATTGTGACACCATGGAAATGTCAGAATAGCGACGCCAATGTTTCAACGTCGGAAGAGCGACGAAGTTGGAAACATCAGAAGAGCGACGAAGTTGGAAATGTCGAAATTAGTGTCGCTCTACCGACATTTATTAGAATTTTCGAAATTACGACGGGAATTAGGGGATTTTTGAGGTCGAAAATTCTAATAACTGTCAGTAGAGCGACACTAATTTTGACATTTCCAACTTCTTCGCTCTTCTGACGTTGAAACATTGGCGTCGCTATTCTGACATTTCCATGGTGTCACAATTCTGACGAGGCATAGGTAGCAATTCCGATGATGCAATGCACCTCAACCGACGAGGCATACGTCGCAATTCCAATGAGGCATAGGTCGAAATTATGATGATGCAATGCACATCAACCATCGAGGAATAGGTCACAATTCCGAAGAGGCATAGGTCACAATTCCAACGATGCAATGCACAGCAACCGACGAGGAATAGGTTGCAATTCTAACGATGAAATGCAACATAAATGATGCTTCACATCTATGTATGTCCAGTTCAACCGACGATCTTTCACATGTATGTCCAGTTCATATAAGAAACAGAGAATTAACTTAGAGTTTGCAAGAACCATAAGATGCACAAAACAAACAAGATATAATCCAACTCAAGCCCAGTGCCCCAAAACTTATACACAACAATGTACAATATGCACTTATCTAGAATAGTTTAAAACATGAGCATGCAGCTAAATTGTGCCACATCTCATATAAAAATAAAAGCTAAAGGAAAAACAGTGTTGTGCCAAGAAAAAAGTCTCCCTTTGTCTAAAATTTCTATGTCAAGACCCTTATCATAACCATAGGTTTTCCTCCTGCAAATGCTATTATTAAGTTCTCCTAACACACTTAATCCTTGGCACACTTGAATTCACTAACACTCCCTCACACACATTCTTATTCGTTCCTTTCCATGCATTTTTACCTAGTTCTCCCTTGCGATGCCCCAACACTCTATAACACTCCTAAGCATGCATTGATATTGTCCTACATGTGTGATCACACCTTTTCATTCCTTGACATGACTTGAACCTCCCTAGATATCTTGCCCTCATAACTATGCTTACTTAATTTTCAACTTGGGAACCCAATCAAGTCTTCGCTTGACTACAAGAGCTTGACCAAGTTACAGTTACTACAACTAGACTATGTTGTTGAATTTTGTAGCTCGAGAGGTACTCCACAAGCCTATTCATATGGGTTTGTGTGATTTTTGTCACAAAATTATTTGTTGGCAAAGAAGCCAAGTAAAGGAATTTTGGACCCAAGATGGGGTTTAAATATAAAAGAAAATTAAAAAGGAAAATTAATATTTCCTAAGGTCTTAGTTGATAAAACCCATAAGTTCTAGACGATTCCAAAGAGGCCTAGGAAAAACTATTTAAGGAGGCACTAGGATGAAGGAAAGAACATCAAGAGAGGATCTCATTTGATTAAGGAATCCGGGAAAGATGTAGTCCTAAAGTAAGCTGAGTTAGAGGGTCGAGTAACATATGCTAAAGGGAGGCCATAATCATCCACCAAGAGAAATATCATCATGTGAGGGTTCATAAGAATGTATCATACCTTAATGAGTTTGATCTAGGAAGTAGGATGGAATATTGTTGGTTCTCTTCTGGAAGATGGAGCTCAAGAGAGGCTACTCATGATAATGTGGCCATGTAATTTCAGTGGCGTCTCTGTGTGAATTCCACATCAAATTATTAAATAGGAGAGAAGTTTTAAAATCTATCTTGTGGTGGTTAGAAGGTTGCAAGGTCTGTGATGAATACCAATACAAATGGAGGAGGGCCTGCATTGGAATTTAGGGCCAAAACAGAAGTAGTCACATGCATAATATTGACTGAGGTAAACCTACTTTTAGGGTCATAGAGATCTAAATTTAATGTCAATATTCAATCAAATAAATGCCCAGAATCTATGGATCCATATGATATAGGTAAAGTCTCTTATGGAGGAAAGAGTTTTTGTTATAAATTTTGTTATAAATAAATTAGAATAAAAGTATAATGCCCTAGTTAGGGCGTTTTCCTAGCATGTTTAGTCCATAAGGTGTGCCCTCAAGATTGTGAAAAATATACATAAAAGAAGAGTATTTGTGACACTTAGGGTGAGGTTTATCTCAACAATATAGACCACATATCAAGAACATGGTTTGTAGAATTATGTGTGAAGATTAAAAATCCAAAGGAGGGTGGAACTTGATCAGAATATTGAGCATAAGAAATGTGCCATATGAAGAATGAATTGACATGAAGAGGAGTTGATTTTGGTGGATTGTTCATCGAGTTTTCGATAGAGATCTTAGGAAACCTATAAACAATTAGTCAATGGAATGTTAGTGGATAATTTGTGACCCTAGTTCAGTCATATACAAATTGTTTGAAGGATGATAAAAGGAGTAGTTTAGATCTGTTCATAGATTGGACAACAAATAAATTGGTACACAAGAACAATTATCTTGAGAGGAATCAAATCATTGTTAGGTGGTAGATTTGAAGAGCCCTATATCAGGGAAATGTTGTGGGGCTTAGATCAATAAAATAATTGATTGTGGTTGGTAATATTAATGGTATTCCAAGTAAAATTGGAGGGTTGTTCGGTGACTATCAAATAATATCCCTAAGTCATGTATGTGTTAAGGACAAAAAGAATGGTATAAGTGCAGGTGCATTGGGCCTAAGGATGTGCAAACTTTGAAGGACTAAAGTATTAATAAACTGGTCCAATAAACTAGCCCTAGTTCACTATATGGCATAAGATTGATTCAGTGAGAAGAATGGTATCCTCCATAACCCTATAATTTTCATCTTGAAGCAGTAGTATTGAAAAAGTGGGAAGACCAAAGGTATTTTCACAAATAGAGTTGTGAACAGTTGATCAAGTACCCTAAGTGTTGCATACCTTGAAGGAAAAATGAGGTAGCTAGAGGACATATTTTTTTGAGTGGATTTTAGTAACATAAAGGATTTGAGATCATTTATAGAGGAAGATTGAAGAGTTGTAGAATAGGAGGCAAGATGACCTTCCAGATGTGTTCAGGACACTTTGAAACTTGGCACATCTTGGCATGTGTCTCTGGCCTCTAGCATACCTTAGCATTGCCTAACATACCTTGTCACTCACTCCTTATCACATCTAGAACTCACTGACACTTCCTATCATAAACTCTTATTCATTCATTTCCATGCATTCATTTGACCTAGTTCTCCCTTTTGTTTCCCTTTCACTCCCTAACACTTCTTAGCACGTGTTGGCACACCCTGGCACTTGGCACATCTTGGTCAGATGCTACCCTGATACTCTAGCATGCCTTATCACTTAGATGGAGTGGCATGTCACTCCCTCCTTAGCACACCTGGAAATTACTAACACTCCCTATCACACACACTTATTCATTCATTTCCATGCATTTTTACCTAGTGATCCCTTGAGTTTCCCTAGCATTCACTAACACTCATTAACACACATTGGCACACCTTGGCACTTGGTACATCTTGGCATGCTTCCCTAACACTCTGGCATGCCTTGGAAATACCTATAATGCCTTGTCACTTCCTCCTTAACACACTTGGAACTCGCTAACACTCCCTATCACACACTCTTATTCATTCATTTCCATGCAATTGAAAATAGTGCTATCTTTTGTTTCCCTGACACTCCCTAACATGTGTTGGAGCCACACCCTAACACCTATAACATATTGGCATGCCTTAGCACTTGACATGTCTTGGCATGAATAACATGCCTTGGAACTGTCTAGCATGTGTTATCACTTCTTGGCATTCCATGGCACACCTTGACACTCCCTAGTTATCATGCCCTTATAGGTAGCCTTACTTCTTCTTTTTTTCAATTTTGGAACCAAACCATCTCATTGAAAAAAAAGTGTTGTGCCTAGCCCAAAGTCTCCCTTTGTCTTAAAATAAATTTTTCCAACCCCTTATCGTAATCATAGGCTTGACTCCTGAAAGTCCTATTCTAAAATTCTCCTAGCACACTTCGTTCTTGGGACACCTGGAATTGACTAAAACGCCTTGGCACGCATGCTTATTCATTCATTTCCTTGCATTTTGAACTAGTTCTCCTAGCTTGTGATGCTCTCACACTTCCCAACAATCCTCAACATGCATTGACATTGTCTATCATTTGTTAGCACACCTTTTCATTCCTTGGTGCACCCTGACACTCCTTAGGTATCATGCCCTCACAACTACACTTAATTTTTTTCTAATTTGGGAATCCAACCAAATCCTACCTCAAATACAACAACTTGACCAAGTTATAATTACTACGACTAGAATATTCCTTGTTCATCTAAGAAATTCCTATAACTCATCTTAGGTTACTCATGTTTAATCTCAAATCATACAACTTAACAAGTTACGAAGACAATTTCACATCCAATCGTGATCATAAAACATCTAAGCAACATAGTTTACATCTTCATCTGTTGTAACACTTGGCACGTCTAACACTCCCTTGGAACTATGTGTCATGTGCTAGCATCCCCTACATTCCCTAACATTCTTTGGCACACCCTAGAACATCATAGCACTCCCTTACACCTAACACACCTATAACTCGTAGGCACTCCCCATTATACACTTATTCATTAATTTCCATGCATTTAAAACTAGTTCTCCCTCGTGTTTCCTTGACACTTGGCCCTAACACAACCTAGAATGTGTTGGCACCACACCTCGGTGCTTGGAAAATCTTGGCATGCCTTAACACTTGGCATGACTTGGAATTCCTAACATGCCTTGGAACTATCTAGCATGTGTTAGTACTTCCTGATATTCCCTAGCACTCCCTAGCTGCCATGCTCTCATAGATAGCCTTTTTCTGCGACTTGGGAATCCCACGAGGGATTCACTAGGGGAGAAATACCATACCACATGGGTTCATATTGGGGATATATATTGACAAAAATTTGACTTAATATATTGGGGAATATATAGGGGGTAAATGGTTTTTATACTGGCAGGTATAAAAAATGGAGCTCAAAGTTAATGAAAAATATAAATGGGTATAAAAAATGTTAAAGAAAAATTGGATACCTACAATATCTAGTGAAAGTAGGGGGTTTTTAAAATTAGGTAGTTGTATTGGGTTCATATTGGTAGGGGTTAAATAATATGATTTTTAGAGGTATGTTCCAATATGTAGTCAAATTAGGGGTATTTTTTAGTATGCCATGAACGCAGACGATATGTCAGAGGTTCATTGATTGAAGACCCTATGGGGAACCAACAAAGTCATTGGAAAGAAAATGTTGTGCCCAACCCAAATTATCCCTTTCTTTGAAATTTCTTTTTCCATGCCTTATCACAACGATAGGATTACCTCCTACAAGTCCTATTATGAAATTCTCCTAAAACATTTCATCCTAGGGACACCATGAATTCGCTGACAGACCTTGGCACACTCTTATTCATTCATTTCCAAGAATTTCTACCTAGTTCTCCCTTGTGTGTCCCATGGAACTCCCTAACACTCGTGACATGCATTGAAATTATCTATAATGTGTTAGCACACCTTTTCATTCATTGGAATGCCCTGAAACTCCTTAGCTATCATGCCCTCACAACTGCCCTTAATTTTTTTAGACTTGGGAACCCAAGCAAGTCCTGCCTCGCTTACAAAAACTTGACTAAGTTATAGTTACTACAACTAGACTATGTCTTATTCATCTATGAAATACCTATAAATCATATTAGGCTACTCATGTCAAATCTCAATTCATGCCACTTAACAAGTTACCAAGTCAAGGCTCATGTCCAACTCTGGCTATAAGACAACTAAGAAACATAGTTTACATCTTGACATGCCATAACACCTAGCACATCTAGCAATCCCTTTGAAAAAAATGACGCATGTTAGCATTCCCTGCCTTGGCATTCTTTGGCACTCCCTAATACACCCTAGCATATAACCTTCTTAATCCCTCCTTAACACACTTCTAAATCACTAACACTCTGTATCACACACTCTTATTCATTCATTTCCATGCATTTTGAACTCGTTATCCATTTTGTTTCCGTGGCACTCCCTAACACTCCCTAGCACACATTGGCATGCCCTAGCACCTACCACATCTTGGAATGTCACCCACTCTATAATTCCTTGGCACTACCTAGCATACCTTTTCACTCCCTCCTTAGCACACCTAAAACTCACTAACAATCCCTATCACACACTCTTAATCATTCATTTCCATGCATTTGAAACTAGCACTCCCTTATGTTTCCTTGGCACTCCATAACACCCCCTGGTATGCTTTGACACACCCTAGCACCTGGCACATATTGGCATCTTTCTCTAGCCTCTAGCATGCCTTAGCACTACCTATCATACCTTTTCAATCCCTCATTAGCTCACCTGGAACTCATTCACACTTTCAATCTCTAACTCTTATTCATTCATTTGACCTAGTGCTCCCTTGTCTTTCTATGGCACCCCCTAACACTTCCTAGCACATGTTGGCACACCCTAGCACCTCGCACATCTTGGTAACATATCAACTTGGCACTTTAACATGACTTAGCACTGCCTAGCATACCATGACACTCCCTACTTAGCACACTTGGAACTTGATGACACTCCCTGTCACACACTCTTATTCAGTCATTTCCATACATTTTGACCTAGTGCTCCCTCGTGTTTCCCTGAAACTCCCTAACAATTCATAATACATGTTGACACACCCTGGCACCTGCCACATCTTGGATGCATTTCACCCAAACAATCTAGCATGACTTATTGTTGCCTAGCATACCATGTCACTCCCTCCTTAGCATGCCTGCAACTTGCCGACCCACCCTATCACACAATCTTATTCATTCATTTCCATGCATTTTTGCCTAGTGTTCCCTTGTGTTTTCCTGACACTCCCTAACACTCCTTAGCACAGATTGACACACCTTCACACTTGGGACATCTTGGTATGCTTATCTGGCACTCTACCATGCCTTGGAACTTCCTAGCATACCTTTCCACTCACTCCTTAGAACACATGACTCAGTGACACTTCATTTCCATGAATTTGAAACTAGTTCTCACTAATATGTCCCTAGCACTTGGCCCTAACACCTTGGCATGCATTGAAATACATTAGCACTTGGTGCATATTAGCACTTCACATGTATTGGAACTTGTTGTTATTATATCTAGCAATCCCCTTTTGATAAGGGTAAAGTCATAACTTATTAAACCTCTCATGTGTTCATTTCTTTGCATTTTAGAATGGTTCTCCCTTTTGTTGCCTTGACACCCTTTGACACATGTTGTTACACCCTAGCACCCTCGCATGCCTTAGCCACCTACTTTTTGTTAAGAAATAACAATGAGAAATGAACTCTTTGCTTAGTGGGATAATTAATTTCTACCTCTCATTTTCATCTTTTTCTTAGTGCTTATCTTCCCCTTGGTTGGGAACTTAATAATCTATGTACTCAACAACCCATGCTTCCTCACCCTCTAAGCACCTGATTTGTATACTTGGTGAGTAGGGGAACTAAACACATAACATTTGTTTCATTTCTTATACTTACCAGTTTCCTCTATTTTTCTTCCAACAAATTTTTGGGGCTCATGCCTTTATCTAAAATTTACTTGAACCTAGGGGATTTCACCACACAAATGGGGGAAATAACTCATTCAATTTTCTTTGTCATTAAGTATTTTAACATCACAATAATTTGATACCACTTTAGGCTCCATTAACGCTAACAAAGTGAAAGGTCATTGAAGATTCCTTCTTTTTATGTGTTGTTATTGGGGAATATACCATGTAAAATGAATCCTCCTGAAATTGGGGCTTTAAATGTAGGAGACAAATTCAAGCACTAACACATCATCTAATTCAATAAATGGATCAACAATGCTTGTTTCAGATTTGTATCAGTGTAAAATATATTGTGTGTAATGGAGTATCTCAACCACATCTTTCATCCTATTTTTCATTTCATTGCATAATTACATGATAAATAAATGGAATTAAAGGGAAAGAAAAAAATGTGCATTATTAAGAAAAGGGATTTAAAGGGAATATTTTTTCCCAAATGTAAACCAAGTGATCAAAGTGGCGTGGTGAATGTGCTTAATGACAAGATGAAGCATTGTTTTGCTTTACTTGGTGAATGTGCTTAATGACAAGATGAAGAATTGTGCTTAGTCAAGATCAAGGCAAAGGCCTACAATTAGAATTAAGCATAATAATTAGTGAAGAGTGTAGGGACAAGTAAAGAAACGATAAAGGACTTCCCACTATACAAGGGAAAGGGCGTGTTGAGTACATTTCCAATTGCTTGATGTCCTACGTTGGACCTTGAAGAAGACATATGAGGTGTTTAGTTATATTTCCTCGTGCGTAGTTTGCGAATCTTGAGCAAATGAATAACCCAACCACCATGGAAAGGAGAATGGATTTCCATGCAATGGGAACACTAAACATGTTGTATTTTATAATACTCTCACATAAGGAAATAGAAGTTAAACATTCAATCCATTCATTCATCACGTGTTATAATAACCTAGTCCACTTACATTTGAAAAGAAGCTACTGAGCCTATAGTTACACACATCAACCACAATAGTGAAAAAGCAACAAGAAAAAAATTATAAATAAAAGATGAACTAACCCAACACTAATCACATCATAATATAATATAATGACATGTTAAATGTCCACGCCATTAATTTATTTTAATTTCTAACAACATTAGAAACCATACTAAGATGACATTACATTAAAATATCACGTGAATTTCTCTTCATTTCTAACAACACTAGAAACAATACTAAAATAGCATTACATAATTTTACTAGAAAACATACTAAACTGACATTACATCATTTTTAGAAAAGACATAAACTGTGAAAAAAATGTGAATAAATAAATGAACACAAAAATTCTTTGGACTACCACAAATTTTTTCAACCGACAATGCAAAATTCCTATAAACCACCTCAATTTCACTTCCAAGTTGGGCCACTCAGAAATTTGAAGGGTGACAATCTAGTAGTCTACATATAGTTTTTTAGTCGCTCTTTTAGTCAAACTTGATCAATAAATCCTTCAATTAAGATCAATTGCAATATATTTGAAATGAAGGCATTCCATTGGAATCCTTGTTTTCCTCTTCGGGAAGGAAGGAAAACACAAATCCAAAAGAACAAGCAATGAGCACATTATATCTAATCACTGTGAAGATGAGCATCATTGAAATTCTCACATGGGTGGATGCCATCTACAACATGTGTGAAAGTACTATATTGAAAAACTGAGGGAGAATCAGATCTCAGGCCATGATGCCTTTGTCAGGATTTATACCCTTGTCGAGTTTGACATTGAGGCCACAAAGCAGGTTAGTAAGCCCTACATTTCCCCTGGCTTGATTTTTAGAATGCTGGGAAAAATGCTAAATTTTGCGGCTTTTTTGGTACCATAAAGTCGAAGGTGTCGCAAAGTAGAAGAATAGGGCAGTAGTCATGACTCTGAATGTGGAAATTCAACACACCAAAGCCAGATTGGATGAAGAGATTCCCAAGTTGAAAAATTTGGCTAAAAAAAAGGTCAAGATTAGCTATATTAATTTTATCCAAGTGTTTTTAGGGCTTTCTCAGGGTTTCCTATATTTTCTCTTCAATTACTCAATATTTTAACAATGTAGCAACTTTTTCATCTCAATGTTGAATCTCGTAGTTCCAGGAAGCTAGGATTTTAAGCATTTTGAGACCTTGGATCAATATGGTATTGTATAAATGGTATCTTGCAAATCACCTAGAGTCTTCTTCATGAAGTTCAGATCTAGCTAGTTAGAATCTAGAAAAAATGGAGTTTCAATATATCTTAATGATACGCATTGTTTTTATCATAATATACAAAATTTGTTAGATCAAATGACCTTGAAATTTTAGGGTGGATTTATCGGGGAAGAATAAGTGTGTATTCCTGATCCTGGGTCGAATATGGGCCAATGAATAAGATAGGGAAGTGAATTTAAGCTTAGTTTCTTACTCTCTTACAGGCTAGATTGAACCTGTAATGATATGTCTCGACGTATTTTTAATTTTGAGCCATCAAAGCTGAGGGCTCAAAATAAATTCCTATTATTAGGAACGCACACACTCAGTGGTGCTTGGAATTTCAACAATTCTAAAATGATACTGGCATATTGGCAATTGACACTTTATACAATACCAATTAAAAGTCCAATTGAATAAGGAACAAAAAAAAGAAAACCTATTTTGTTTCCTCAGTCAATATACCTACGTGTTGCTTTACTACTAGAGTTAAAATTTGACACCCTGACAGCTGAAATCTATAATTCACCTCATTTCATAGTTTGACCTATATTTTCTAACTTTTTATAAATATTCTATGCAAGTTTGTTTAATGTAGGAGTACTGACAACATAACTAGTTCGAAGGGTGTTACCTTCTATATCATCTAAGAAATCAAGTAAATCGATCAAGCAACTCATCATATCTAAGTAATAAAGTAACTCATCATATCTAATTAATCAAGTAAATCAGGTAAAATTTACAATGAAATAATTCTCTAAGAAGTATAACATTAAGTACTTGCAGTATTTTTGCCACATCGGGTCCAAATTGTAGTAGGGTAAATTTTTGTCTAGGGTTTCTATTATGTTTAGGTTTCTTGAATAAATTAGTGTTACACATTCATAAAAAATATATATGCATGAATAATATAAGGACTGACATAAAAAATATAATTCTTCACAAAACCACAATAAGTAGGGTTGATTGTTCAATGAAACCATGTAAGAAGTCCATTGGTACAAAAATGTTTGCAATATCAACAAATTAGGAAACGAAATCCAACTGCAATTATGATATGTTAATAAAAACTAGGTGGGATATATTAATATAATATATATTGTGATATTATGGCTTAGAGTATAGGATTCTTATTGTATTGAATATAATCTATAAGCTTAAAGAATAGGATCCCGACTACCTTTCTTGTGGGTACCTGCAACCCAAAATGTAGACCCACGAGAAAAATGTCCCCGCTTCCAAAAAATGTGTCTGCTTTGTGCAACATTGG
Organism: Pinus albicaulis; assembly: GCA_034641835.2. NCBI lineage: Eukaryota > Viridiplantae > Streptophyta > Pinopsida > Pinales > Pinaceae > Pinus > Pinus albicaulis. Next base: position 458,342,794 of record CM076573.1, read on the forward strand.
TCTCAACATCATAGAAATTCAATGTTGATTTCATGGACTTGTTTATGCTAAGAAATCCCACCAACATCAAGAATCAAATATGAATTATGGTAATCATCATGGATTTCCTCGAGCATTCCAAGGGTTTTCATGTAATGAACATGCTTCAGAGCAACATTTGTTCCAGAAAAACAATTGGTAAGGAGGCTATAAAAATCCACTTGTCATATTATTGCATATTTTATTTCAAATTTACACCAAAAAAATCATTCTAATTTTCTAGAGTTACATAATCATAATATTCTTTTACTATGTTCCTACATAAAGGGAATCAATGGGATTACTTTTATTGTCATAATATCAAATGTATGGAAGACAAAAGTCTCTATTACTGTATCGTTGCTATCCAATACATCAACTATTTTCTATTGAGAAACATCTTCATCCACTTCCTTACCAATAAAAGACATGTTGAAGCCATATACATTTTCACAAAACGATAGAGTAGTTCCACCTTTTCGAACACTAACCACATACTTATAAGTTATGTCTGGAAGGATTGTTCCACCAAGTTTCGATCAATGATCACAAGCATAAATAACTGAGATGAGCATTGATTCATAAAGTAGGTATTATCCCATCCACTCACTCACTATCACATCTACACTTTGACTTTTAATTGCCATGCATTTTTTAATATATTCTATCATGATGTGGAGTACAGTAATAACTCCACACAAGTTATAATTTTTTGCATTCTCACTTTCTTCTTTGAGCATGTTATTTTATTTCGCAACCTAACAAGCTAAATATGCCATCTTCTCACTTACTTCAATTGTAATTACTTTTGCAGCTCAGGCATGAGCTGCAAATAAACTTAAAATCCATGTTCCACATCCAACATTCGTAACCACAACTCGCTTGAAAAGAGGATTGTTCAAAATAGATCCCTTGTATGCATCCATATGTAGCTGATCACTAAGGATTTCCCTGTGAATTGAAAACCAACCATAAGAACCAAAGTAACTCTCATTGATGCTCTTAATTTCCTTTTCTGCCACATTTGCAAAACATACTTTGGATCTTTTATCCTTTGTCTTCACGAGAGAAGATTGTTGAGAAGTTTTTTCTGTTGTGATGATACCATTGGAACTATTATTATTTGAATTGAGATCATACACTTATTTTCGGTTATTGGCTGCACCAGAAACTATAGCTTTACCATCTGAATCTGTGGTCCTAATATGTAAGAGCTAAATATGAGAGTTCAACCTGGATAGTATTGGCTAAGTCATTAAAGTGAATGTGGCTCTTATTATAAGCTTTCATTAGGCCATGCCAAGCAACATATGTATGTGTATTCCCTGATGTTCTAAGGAATATATCTATCTCCAACACATGTGGTGTATTACCTTGGGTATTTGGCTGCACCTCATGCCTTAGCCTACATCCAACGATTTTAAGTCCCAGTTACCGCAACATAAATAATTTTCATTATGGCACTTTTTTCCTCCACATACAACATAATGCAACCAGATTCAGACCCAGAATGTCTGAAACGGTGCATAGGATACACCCACTCAAATCTAAATTCCAGATTTAGACCCAGAATGACTGAAATGGTGGATAAGATACACCCACTCAAATCTAAATTCTTTGCACAACGAACACTCAAGGGTATTATTATAAAAAAGTTAATCAACAAGTTTCTCTAAAATAATACCAACGCTTCATATTTTAAGTTCGATTATGCATAATTATGAGATTTTATTTGAACTAATCAACAAAAATGTATATTTTTCTTAAGCGTTCACATGTCAACAACACAAATGTGTGTACATGTATGTTTCTTCATTTATTTACAGTAGAGTTATTACCTTGATCTGGAAGTTGAACATCTGATGTGTCTTTTCCACTTCGAAAACACCACCCATATATCTCAACATCATATCAATTGAAGGTCTAATTCCAAATATTTGATGTAAAACATAAAACTTTTAAATTTAGTAGTATTTTATTCTATGTATCCTGAAATTGGTTTCTGGTGGGTCTGGAGTGCATTTCTGGAACCCAGAAATCACCCTGCAATCGTTTATGGGATGTTGTGCATCTTTTACATTAAAAAAAATATGTTAAAAATGTCCCAAAAATGTCCCACTAACCCTAACATATCAAAAAAAAATCCTTGATTGTGAAAAATCTATCACAAAAGAGAGGATGTACTTATATTCTTAGAAAATAGAGAAGCAAACCAGCCAAGTAAAGCACTTTAACAGGGCTTATTGGGTACCTTTTACACAACAGAAGGAAAAATTTAACATTTCCACGGGCTTTTGCTAATAATTATCTTCCTTTGCTCATATACCCTCCAATAATGTGAGTGAGTGGGAAACATATCATATCCCTACTTCAATAATATAGAGTATCATTAACACCAAGTCAACTAGCCTATACCATACTTTAATGTTTTGACCATTACATGACATTAAGAACACCATCTAGTCCCTTATCACTCAAACATTGAAGATGCAGGACCTATGCAACATATTAGACCTTTAAAAAGGGCCAAAATCAGTGAATTGGTACCCCTAGTGTAAATTCCCTAAGCTTCACCTACCAATAGTTTCCACCAAGATCACTGGTTTTGTTTCCAATCTAGTGTAGCCCACACTACAAAAGCCTCAAAAAATTTCAATTACAATCAATTTCCACAAATCTCGCTGGTTTTTCTTCTAGTGAAGATGTAGAACCTATGCAGCAAGCTTAGAAATTTAAAAAATGGCCATCATTAGTGAACTCAACCTCCTAAGTGTCAATCCTCACAGTTTCACCCACTACCAAGGTCACTGGTTTTGCATCCAAATCAGTGTGGCCCACACTAGACAAGCTTAAAAAAATTTCACCTGCCACCTACTGCAACCAAAGTCACTAGTTTTTACTCCAAAATAGTGTGACCCAGATTGGACAAGCCTCAAAACTGAAATGGAAATGTTTATGCAACCAAAGCAACAAATCACACACTGGGTTGCCTTTCTTTCAAGAACTGACATGGTATTGTGTAGGAAACAAAAGCAGCAAATCAGACATAGGGTTGCCTTTATTTCAATATTTTTGGCAGTAAGAACCTTAGAAGGTTGCATGGAGGATGGAGGGTCCTCCCAAGCCCCAAAATATATAAAATATACACTGGGTGAATCCATTAAACACCATTTGGAGAGAGCAAGATTTTGTTATTTGGTTGCAGAAATAACCTTTAACTACAAGGTTGTGTGGAAAAATTGTTGTGATAACTTAAGTGATTGACCCTCTTTGACCCCTAACAAAGGAAGTGATTTTGTTGTTTGAAGGCCAAGGACTTGTATAAGTCCAAGAGAAGACAAAAAAATGAAGAAAGATGATTTAGGAAGCCACCTCTACATAGGTAAAATCTGATTTTTACTTCTCTTTATTTATGAATAGAACCTCTGCTTTCCTCGTTGTGGTGCATTACCTTGGGTATTTGGTTGCACCTCATACCTCAATCTACAACCAATGATGTTGGGATTATTGAATATTCATCTATAGAATATTCAGTTATATTTTAAGCTCTTCATTATGACACTTCTATTATCTATTGGAATATGAGCCTGAGCACATTTTCATTTGAAAGTAGTTTTGTAAAAACTCTTCCCTATGATGTGTTTGTTGCAATTTGTCTCAGACTTCAAAAATTCATTTTGAAAGCTCCTCATACTTCAAAATTGTACTCATAAAGATCAATGTTCAACCAATTTATTCAAATTTAGTCATTAATTCAACATAGTCAAGACATGTTTGAAAATTACGGAGAATCAAAGTCGTGTAGATTGCTACTCTGAACTGCAGATTTGAATGCTAGAAAATGAATGATTACTATTACAATTTTTTTTTTAGTCTGTTTTTTTTTTAATTTAAATTTTCTATATATTTGAGGGAGGAAATTTGAGCTCACTTATGAAATGAAATTCATATCTGAGTCTTCAAATAAATGTATACCTTGCTACAAAGTTCTAAATGAGGTTGAGAGTTAGAATTTCATTGATGGCTTCAATCACATGATCTATGTTCTTATTAATATTTAATGAGATCCATTTCTCTAACGGGGAACTTATTTAATGTATATATAATCATTAGTGTATCTGTGACATCAATATCCATAATTTTTTTTTGACAGATTAGCAAGGACTTGGCATTGAAAACATATGAAGAGTATGGTAACTGATATTCAGGTTATGGACACCATATTTTATGAAGCACGAAGGAAAGGAATAATTACTTTATATATTAGGAGTAATGGAGAAGAGGCCATAAATATTGCATCAACAACAAATTTGACTATTGATGATGTGGTCTTTGCCCAAGTACATAGTTTGATCAAGATGTGTTAGTTTAGAAATTGAGAATAAAAATGTTTTCTCAAACATTATCTTAATTGGCTTATTCAGTGCTAAAGACCTTGGTTGAGAATGGATTCTTAACTTGTATGGTTGTTCTGAAGCAAGATCTAGCCTTACCAAATTCATATAAATTGTGGTTTTGCCACATTTTCGTATATATAAGAATGCCACTTTTAAACCAATCCCAACACCCCACGAGGGTTATGAATTATTTCATTAACAAACACCTTCACGTCTATATTATTCTTCTATAAGGCTTTTATAGATGGTGGAATGTACTGCCAAAATACTTAAGACTATCATAAGCTTAACTAAAAGGGTTGATGTTTTTAATCTGTGTAGTATCGAAAACCAGGAGTCCTTGGTGCAATTTCACGATGCAAGAATTTTCAAACCAATGCTTTGGAAATCGTGTTGATTATGGAAAAGGGTTCCAGATGCTTATCCATTATGGATTCATTACATTGAATTACTTCACTATACCATACTCTATAGCGTAAGGGTCTCCTCCACTTGAATTGTTGTTATATTTATGAATTTACCTATCAGATATATTGTTCATTAGGTTTTTTTTTATTTTAAATATTTTGGGTATTTTGCGTGTTCTTACTGTATTCCATGTATCTTGTGCATATTCCAAGACAAAAATTCCTCATTAAATTGGTGCAACATATTCCCTAAAAATGGACAAGAGGAAATATTATGCAATAATATATATTTTTTTATTGTGGTGCGAGTGAGGTCAGTCTCAGCTCACAACCATCACATTTTTTACTAGCACGATTTCTAATCTCAATTAGAAATGTCTATTGCTTCTAAATGATGCATCTTCCCCTTTTTGTTCGAGGGATATTGTCATGCTACCTTAAACTTTGCAGAAGTTATGGACGTTACAGTTTTATTTATTTGTCGAAATAATGGATGGGAAATAGGTACCCCATATTTAGAAGAGTTCAAAAGTAATCTGTATTTTTAATAAGTTTGTATGCCTATTTGTTTCTAATATTATTCTCTTTTCTGTAAGAGCCCTCTGATTTGATTTTCTATCTGTTATCTACCTTTTGGAAATTTCCAGATGATGGTGTATTTGTTAGTGGAAAAGGTTATGGGATGAGAATAATTTGTGTACACTGGAATGATGCAATTGCTATGTACTTTGTAGTTATCAAGGCGCAACAGATGGTAATTGATGAATGTATTTTATTAGATTCCAGATTTTTATGGCACCTTCAGTTGTTGCTTGTCGGACTTCTAGTTAGTCCTCTGTCAATATTCCCAAGAGCACATATATATTCATAATTGAAGGAAGAATAATAAACTATATGAACTCTCATCTAGACCATCAAAACATGGCATACTGCGCTAATCACTAGAGAAATTTGAAATGGGAAAATAACCTCGTACATATTATTAATACTATTGAGTTTAGAATGAATTAAATTAATGGTTTGTTGATCATATTCTCCTCTCATTCACATCAAGTATAGTTGAGGCACCATATTGCATCATCCACCTCGGTCAAAATGGTCGAGTAACCAGTTTTACTCAATAGTAGTTCTTGGATGAGTATTGATGTGCATTTGGAAATTGTAGAAAGCATAATTGTAGAGAGATTACATTAGGATTGCAAGTTGACCACCCTTAGAATTTTTAAACAAGGTACATTAGGATACATTAGGATTGCAAGTTGACCACCCTCAGTATTTGTAGACAGGGCACATTAGGATAATTTAGGATTTCATTTTGACAACCCTCATTTTTGTTTCTGTTGCACATTATACACATTGTATTACTTCATTGGGCCTTTAAGGCAGTTCAAATTCCAGTCTCATGATTTAGTTTGAGTGAGTTGGTTTTGGTTATGGTAAATTTCAATTTTCTAGTGAATTTGAGACTAACTAGGATATCATCATCCATATTGTTCAGCGGCCCTATTTTAGTCAAACCTAAGTAATATTAGTTGTTGGATCAGTATTGATATGCATTTAGAAATTGTAAAATATATCGTTCAAGAAATGGAACATTAGGATTATAAGATGGCCATCATCAGTCTTGTTCAGTTTAAATCAAAATAATTGGTTGACTAAGAAGGCTAAATTGAATATATCAATTGAAATATGAAACAAGGTATACTTGAAATCTAAAGCCTTGTAGCCACATTTTGCACAAAAAAGTACTTTACAACATTCACTATCAAAATTTGTTTTTGGTTATGCTATTGTAAACAATTTTAAGTTGTTGATAATCCACATGAGCCATGCTATGAAAATTAACTTTACTTTTGGTCTTTATAAAAAGAAGAAAGAATTTTATTTAAATGTTTTGAAGGATTCATATTACAAGATCAAATAGGAAAAATTTAAAATGCCATTGATGTTTGATCATGATGGGCACCGTGGGTCTTTGCAAGATACAAGAGACTTGTTTTTTGTTGGGAAATTAGTGGCTAATGGAGCAACTCAAAATCCTTTTTATTTTTGGTTAAATTTCATGTGAGAATGGATGGAATAGATGGTTGTATGGATCCTCCAAATAACATGTTTTTTTGTGATTCTATTATGTTGGCATAGGTAGTTCACAAGGTGGCTTCTCCCAAATGTTGGTGAGTCCAATTTAAAAGATGAAAGAACTGTGGCCTAGGGCTTTCTCTTTGTGAACACATACTATGCTAATTTGGAAACATCTAGAGCATGCCAAATGGTTGAATCAAGGAGGAGCTTTCACCCAACCATGTACTTCCCTGATGATCACTACAATGAGGGGAGATCTTGAGGTTCTTGGTATCTGGAATAATTGCATGGATTTTTTATGCTTGATGACATTTTATGCTTTTTTTGGGACTTCATTCCTTAATATTGCAGTCTTTAAAATTTACAATATTCACTTAGTTTTCCTTCAACTAGCATGTAGTGCAGTAGGATTCTAGTATATCGTTGTATGTATTTCACTTTGAAATCATTATCTTATTCCTCTTAGCAGAGTACTCATGCAGCATCATTCTCAGGGAGATTTCCTTAATAAATAATTTTACTATGCACATTATGATTCTAGAGACTACTATCCTCGTATTATTTATCCATATGCATATCCCTAAAAATGAAGATTTGAGTTAGGGACTTGTTGCCTTTGCAGCATTCATTCTTAAAATTATCAGCTGGCTTGAAATGATCTCAAGAAATTTATATGAACTTATGATGAAATTCAGCATGCCTTATGATCAAAATGTTCTGTTGTTATATTTGAAATATTTGCGTCTAGGAATTTGGCCATTTATTAATTTCTATATTTTTTGGTTCAATAGTAATCCGAGGAATGCTAGAAAAGTGTTTGTGTGTTTTTATGAAATCACTAAATAGCCCCTTTCCCTATGATATACTAGGAGAAGTTGACCTTCCTTTCACTTAGATAAAGATATCATAAAATACCTAAATAAACTACCATACTTGAATAAAATGTCAAAAATCAGACCACGATGAGAAAATTTTGTGCTATAAATTCTCTAATAACTATAGATCATTAAAGCTGAAAAAAAAGACAATCATAATTTTTGCTAGGGGTACCCTAACCAGCAAACACAATTGGCTACTAAATTAAAACAACAAACATGGAATTTTGAACATGCAAAATAACATCTTTACTTTTCTATTAAATCTGAAAATAGAAATCGAAATCAACAACTCCAAACTCAAATTATTTAACTTCAAAATTATGCACCTTGCTATTCCTTTGTAAAATAGGAATAAAAGAGGTACAATTAATATGGATGCATGCACAACATCACCTCTACTGCATGTAAAACCTCCTAATCCTATTGCACTTATATGCAGAGTCAAAAGGGAAGTGCGCTCTCCTAGAGTTCTATGACTTTCAATAAATTGGGAAACCTCATGCCTGCATGCACTTTCTATCTCAGGGAACTGTTCAATCTATTTGTGCATGCATAACTAATTAAGCCAAAACATTGATTTAGAACTAAGTTGTTATCAATAAAAGATCATATAAAAATGAAATATATTACAGATGGTATGTTCATTCAGCTCGTACACCCTCTCCTCCATAATGACTGTCATGTATCTCTTGGGGAGATTCACCTTGGGGTGCAATCTGGAGCTAGCGTTTTCAATGAACATTTGGAATAATTGTATTTTGTAGCACTATTATGGTACTCATTAATCCATGAAACACTGATGCTCTTATTAGATACACAAGTAGTATACTAAATAATTTAAGCATTCAATTGATTCCATAAGAAACCATTTATAACATAGGATGATTCAAGAAGAAATTACAAACTTATAAATATCCACATATGTCATCATAAAAAATTCTAATAAAATCTATCTAATCATCCACAAAATTATGTTTACAAACTTAAAATCCATGAAGACCCTAAGCTCTAACTCCTTAGTGAGTATTCTGCATTTTCCTCCATGTAGGTCGGAAAAAACCAAGATAAGCATTTACAAAAATGTAAGCGTTAATCTTATTTCTCAATTTCTATGTAATGGTGTTGCGAGATAATATCGGCCTTCAATCTTCATATTTATTGTTTTATTTCCTAAAGGATATAACTTTAAAATACTTCATAAGCTAATCATTATGTGTTTTCCTGCTAGTCCTTGAGATAAACATTGACTAGTATTTAATCTCCATTCTTGGTGTTTACTAGTGCTTTAAAATATTACATTTCCATTCTTGTATATTGGGTATTTACATTTGTGTTTATTTATGTATTTTCCATCTGTGCAGTGATTTCTTTTCTCTAGCTGATAAATTTCTTCTTCCAACAGGTAAAAAAAATATCACTGTAAAATTTCAAACCAAGTATAATTTTTTATTTCCTTGGAAACTGTGTAGATGCTTGATAAGGATGGTGGCCTTCTTACAAAAGGTAACCTGGAAAGTGGTGCAAGATAGGTAGTGGAATTGGGTCTTCAAACCATTGGGTGCCCTATTATAGTGGAGAATATGAGTCAGCCCCGATAACTGCTTATATAGGTCAGTTAAATTCTTAGATAAATTGGGTTTTTATATGCACTCAATAACTCATTTTTGTGATTTGGAAACATTGTTTAACGTTGTCATGTTACATTGTGTTGGTTTTAACCAATATTGTAGATTCTTTGTCATGAGTGGCAACTCTTTTTTGAAATAGTTGACATCATTCGAGGTTTGTGGCTTGTGATTTTAAAGGGAGTCATGGAAGCTCGTGGTAAAAATATTTGGGCTCACTTTTTTGTTGAGGTAATACCATGGTTGCAAATAATATAATTAATTCTCATACCTTTTATTCCATGTAAAGATTCCACTTTTATTTGTATTTGGTTACTTGAGCAGGCCATAGACTTCAAGAATTGGCATTTGGATTTTTAATGAGAATGGGTTATGCAATTTGTTTTAAGCCTGTGTGTGTTTCTAGAGTTGGAGAAAAGTGTCAAACCAAACAAATTTCTATGGTTGATGCTTAATAACTAAGAATTGGTTATTGTTCTTGGGAATTTTATTCTGTAGGATTGTAGACCATAAGATACTCTATCTATCAACCTCTATATTTCACCATATGTGCTCATGTATGTTCTGGCATATAAATTTTTGAAGGAACCCTAGTTTGATTTGTCATGTTGTGTAATTTGGCAGTTTCACTATATTTTTCCACACTAGATTATTGGATTGGAAGTGAAACTCTAATGATGTAAAAATATTGATAATGTTCTAATAACCGCACAAAAATTTGAAAACTACAATTTTGATCTTTAGTGAGCCCTAGATATGCATGTAACTAAAGACTACTTGCACTTAGCAAAAGATGAAATACGTGAAATTATTTTGGTAGAATTAGTACATCTACAAGAGGTTGTGTACAATCAGGCTAGGTTGTAATGTATATTTTAACCTGATAAATGCAATTTTGACACTTTAGGGTGCATTCTAAGTATGGAATATGATGGCTCATGGCATATAAGACAACGAATTTCATTATTTTCCATCATGTTTTCAATTTATGTACATAACATGCATCTTTTAATGCAAATGGACATTTTGGCACTACAAAAATAATAGGTAGAAAAAAAATTTGGTCTTACAGAAAAAATATTTTGGCCCATGGAAGTATAAATAAATGTAGGAGATGATATTGGTGAGAAATATGAGTTGGTGTACCCTCGGATGTGGCATGAAAAAAAATCATCATAGAGGGCAGCCTGGAAAATTTCCCATTCCAAAGACCTCCAAGCATGGGATTGGTGATCTAGTTTGACTTTGCCAAAATCAAAGATAACATATTGCATCTTAGGGTAATTAATGGTTCAGGAAATTTTCTTTTAACAATTAAGGCCCAAGAGGAGAATTTCCATCGTTGACATTGTCAAAGATATTAATTTTTTGGGTTGCAAATTACTTCCTTGATTTCCAATGGATGAGAGGAATGATGATAATATTTGAATTAATCCAAGGGATGATATACATTTATTGGAAAATAAACTTTGACTTTGATAAATGGTCAACATTATAAATTATATAATCATTTGATACTTTTTCAAAAAAATATACATTGAGGATATTGTAAACTTTGTAAATTGAGGGATGAAATTATTCCTTAGCGGCGGGGATTTTTTGGGGTTTAAACACATAGAGATTGCAATAAGACCATAAATGATCTCTGAGGGCAGTATTACATATAGGTAGCCATGGTTGTGCCATTCATGATTTTCCCTTTTCTATGGATCATACTTATACGTTAATGTTGCAACCATAATATGTTTTTGATTAGTTTGTATCTATATTTCATGCAATATAATTCTTTCCCTTGATACTTTTCAGTAGAGAAAGAGTAGGAGTCATGATTGATTGTGTATCCTCTACTACACTTTTTAAGTTTACAACAATCCAAGATACCATGTTTAGACTACTCTGTTAAGAAGCTTTGGTTAATAAATATCTTGGTTGTTTTGCATACATGGTCCATTAATGATTATGGTTTGAAGTGAAAGTTGGTTCATCCCAAAAATTTGTATTCCTCATTAATAGATATTTTTTGTTGATTTGAGTTATAGGATATATTATTATAATTATAATTCCCTACTGATCTTTTCCATCATTTAAAAGAACTTGACCATCTATGTGCAAGTAAAGGAATCCATCACCCAATCAGAAACTAGTCCTAATTGAGATCCATCTTATTAATCATTCATATATACAAAACATTGTTCTGTGATCTAACGTATTGCATTTGAACTCAAATTTCATATCAGAAACGATGAGAACCCCCAATAGCTATAAATCCTCTAGATGTGAAGTATGAGAGGTGAATATTGTGGTGATAATGGGAATTGTCTTTTTCACACCAATAAGCTTGCCTTGATTGGAATTTGGGAATTTATATGTTACAACACAGGTTTTGGAGGCTAACAATAAGAAAATAAGACCTTGGTGTAGATCTAAAATTTGGGTGCTAATACCAAGGGCTTGATCACCCATTTATAAATATTACTCCATGTCCTCTTCACGACAACCTCCAAAAGTCATTTGGGGGAGGCCTATGAAAAGTTTCAAAATATGTCAGAGCAATCATCTATGTCATGCTTCCTTCACAAAATCCTGGGTCAAGCTTGTTGACTAGCCTAGGAAAATGTAATTAAGCTCATTTCATCTTGGAAAACTTGACAAGATTTGACTAGGTTTATCCCAAACTCAAACAAATTAGGCATATTTAGAAAAAAAAATTGGAATTCTTATTTTAATGTTGGAGAGTAAGCATAGAGTGTAGCACAAAACCCCATTGCCATACATAGAGGATTTATTTCATGGGTCAATATAAAAGAGGTTGGGATTTTCTTCCTTTTTACTAAAGAATTAAATGCCATTTTATCAAGTGCATAATTAATCATGATTGGTTCTTTTTTTTCCTTTGATATTTGAGTACATGTCGACACATGTTCAAATTAGTCGATTTCATTGTTGGTTTTTTTTTTCTTATTGTCTTTATTTTTCCCACTCTAATCCTATTGTCTATGGGTCATTTTGTTATTCCCCTAGATCTACTCTATAAAGATAGAGGTGGGTGGGGACAAGGGATGAAGTGTATTTTTGTATTGTGTAGTTTTTTGTTCTTTGAGGTTCCTGTCTTCACGCCCCTTTTGCTAGTTGAAGTACTTGTGGGAGGACAAAGTTATCATTGAGAGGTAGAGAGTTCTTTCCTTGTATCCATGCAATGGCATCTTTGGGAACTCGTGTTTGGTGTGGATTTTGAAGTGTTTGAATGTCCCTTGGATATTTTGTTTATGCAATGGATATTAGCCAAACTTTGTGCTTACAATTTTAAAATTAGTTTAGTGGCTACATTTCAGGATCATTGTTATTGGTGGTTGTATTTTTACATTTTGAATTAATAACGAGAAGCACTCCCAATTAGTTTTATGGACCCCATAAACAGTGGGATTCAACTATGTAGCTAATTATTCATAATTTCATCATATATACTCAATTTTTTTTACTTTTTGACATGTAAGTCAGTCTTTTAGATGCAGCTTTTTAGGTTGTTGCAATAGATTTACATGATTCACAAGGTGAGAAATCAACCTTTGGCGTAGTTGTAGATTTTATGTTTGACAATTATAGGTCATTTATAGGCTATAAATGTCTTCAAAGTTTCACTTATAATTTATTATTCAACTAAACATATTGATTATCTTATACGTAACTATTTTTCCCTCCATCCAATTTTCATAGCTTCCATAACCATTAGGTAGGGACCTAAAATTTTGACGCTATTTTTCTTATTTAATAAAATATTTTCCAAGACTTTACAAAGTTTTATAATTTATTGAAATTTGTATAATTTAAAATTTATAAATTTTCAAGGTCTAATTTTTTAAAGTCTAATCTTTAAATGGTGCTAGCTCAATGGAAGAGCACCTTCTCTACATGCAGGAGGTTGGTGGTTCGATTCCATCATGCCCTGATATTCATATGGAATGATGTTGATAATTTTCTTGTGATGGAGGCTCTTTTGACCATCACCAATTAGCTTATGGTGACATTTTTATACCCTCACAGAATATGAAATGGTGACAATCAATGAATGCCACCATATATATGCATCAATAGTGATGATTGTGAAAGGTCCATCACCATAAATTGTTTTTTTTTCATATGAAATATGAAATGGTGATAGTCACTATCCATCATTATAATAATTATTTGTGACTGAAATTGAAGGTCACCACAATAGTTATACTTTTTGTGATGCCACCTTTGGTAATGTTCAATTTTTTGGTGACAAAGGCTAGGGTCCATCACCATTGCTCATATGAAATGGTGATGGTCATTATTCGTCATTATAAATCATTATTGGTGAAGAACCTTGAATTTCACCACAAAACCTATACTTTTGGTGACGTCGCCTTTGGTAATGTTCAACTTTTGGTGACAAAGGCTCTTTTGAACATCACTAATGAGCTTATAGTGATATTTTTCGACCCTCACCAATTCCCTTTTTTGTTGTGGTGTTGTTTCGCCAAACTGGATCTCGTCGGTAAAAATGATCCCATGAGTTGATTCCTCCACTTTTTCCACTATGAATTCATCGAGATGGATGAAAAACAATATAATTATCCAATCTGGATCACATACAAAGGTTTATTCTAGGCCCAAATCCTATATAAATTTAACCTTATTACATAAGGAAACCATGGTTTTCTTCCAGCACAGAAACTAGGGAACTTTCCATAACAAAATTATGGCCTATTATACTTAGATACTCTTTAAATAATTTGCATTCTTTTTTGTAGACAAAAAGAATTATTTAGACTTGGATTAGGGCTTCATTTTCCTCAAATACGACTTTTCTTTCACCCAAAATATTTGATATCATGATAATTTTAGGGAATACTCTAAACTAATAATTACTTGTGATTTCAATTAGGTTAATATTTTCCTTGTGATATTTTCAATGATAAATAAAGTAAACAACACATCTCAACAATAAAAAAAAAAAAAATACCATAAGGATCACAAAGAGACAACCACACAATAACACAAGTATTTACTCTCGGAAAACCCACATTGGAGAAAAACTCAACAACCTTATCCTTAGATAAATCATCAAGTCCGACATAGATACATCAGTCAAATACAATGTCAGACAGACCAATAATATAGTTAGGTCACACCTAGTCATCCTTCCCTCTTGTCAAATAAATAATCTACTCATAAATTCACCCTTGATCTACCCAACTCAGAATTTCATTCTATTATAGAGATAATATTTTTGGTCTGACTCAGAATAGTCTACTTTAGCTTGATCTACATGAAAATGGTGCTCTTCTCTTGCCTCAGATTTAGCCTTAGTTCCACCTTCTTCTTGTCTCTATTTTTTCCTCAAAGTCGTCCTTAAGATACTTCTGTCTCTTCCTCAGAATATGTTGAATCAATTTCTTTAGACTAATTGATTATGCTTTCCATGGAGGAGGACAAAATGATGGATTTATATAGTCTCTTGAGAGGCTAAATGGGTGCCTCTAGAAGTTGGAGCTAACCAAACTAGAGGGGAGTCGACATAACTACTTTTGAAACCAAAAATTTGATTTCAAAAATTTAAATTTTTCATTTTAAAAATAGACGTGAAGAACATGTCATATATATTTTTTTATTTTCACAATAGCATGAAGAACGTGCATTGCAAATGCATCAATGACTAAAATAATAATTATGAAGACCAACCATAGCTATAAATATATTCAACATGAGGAAGATATGTAGTTTTTTCACTACTTAGTATGGAGTGACAAATGACATGTAAAAATAATTTTATTGCTATTATATGATATGTAATTCATTTTATGTTTAATGGACATGTAATATTTATGACAAAAAAATATTAATAACAAGAAACCAACATTTATCATAAACAAAATATTTCAATTTATGTATTAAATAACATTATTTTATATCAACTTTATATAGAGAAAAATAAAGTTATATATATATATATATATATATATATATATATCCATTGTAAGGGAGATGTGTGATTTATTCCATTCTTAATATGGAGTTGATATATAATATTGACAAAATATTAATAACCAAAAGAAGATTAATGTGGGAGCATAAATCAAATATTTTAATATGCATGTTGAGTACAATATTTTAACACCAAATGTATATAGAGAGAGAAAGAGAGAGATTTTTTATTCCATTAATAGATTATTTCTAATTCAAGGTATCAGGGATATTTATAATTCCTTCCATGTTTAATATGGAATTGTGACATGTAACAGTTTATAAAATATTAATAACAATTATATATATATATATATATATATATATATATATATATATATATATATATATATATATATATATATAACATTTTAAAAAATATTCATGTGTATGTGTAGAGAGAGAGAGAGAGAGTATATACTATGGAGATATGTTTTCTATTTCTAAATATGAGGGAACATGTATTAACATTTTAATGTGGAGAATATGAATGATAAATAAAATATCTCGATGTCAACTATGTATATATTATAAAAAAATGAGTGAAACTATGCAAAACTTTTCTTAAGTTTTACACTCAAAAACAGTTTTGCATATTTAGATATTTGATCCATCTTGTCACTTAATAGATCACACTTAAGATGGATCTATGTTGATATTATTATAATTATATTACTTATTTATTTGTTTTATTTATTTATTTTTAAAAATTATAAATTTATTAGCAAATATATAAATATGTGTGTGTATTTTATAGTAAACTATAAATAGTTTTAAACAAAATTTAAATTTAAATTTTTGGTATTACAATATTTATTATTTGTGCATAATCATCTCAAATTTTTATTATTATTTTAATTTTCACATTTTAATTATATATTAATGCAACTTTTTTTTGACAATTATTATTAATAAGCTAATATAGATTAACCTTCTCTACATAACACTTCTAATTTAATATGATTTTGTGTATTCTTTTGTAATGTTGAATCTAGGTTTATTATTTTAATAATTTCTTTAGGTGACCTATTTTAGAATTCAATTTTTTTATAATAGGCTTGCTTAACTCCTATATTTAAATTAAAGTTGACATAGTAATAATTTAGCTTTGGGTCTTTGAAAAAAACCCTAACCTACTTTGCAACAGATTTCCTTGTCGCTCATGTTTTCTTTGATGAATCCTTCCCACCATGGCCAACACTATAGGAGGGAGTGGAGATCATTCCTATATAAAATTTAATGTATGGGATCATCACCCCAACTATTGAACTAATCCTCATCCTGATGAGGTTACAAAAAATCCAAACTCAAATTAGTAGCAAGGATCCTCAAGGAACGCTTCAACCAACTAAATACCTATAGGAAGCTACATTCGAAAAACAATCATAGCCATTATTAACACTAGAAAAAATTACGGGAAAAATACATTAACAATGTCAAGCATAAGGTACAAATAAAGATTTTCTGGGAAGAAATACATTATGAGGAGCCAAAAATTTAATGTTTCCTAAGGTCAGAGGACAAAATTTATGGACTGTGCATAGGCAACACTGGCTCTCAACGCGCAGTGTGGATTTTTCTTCGATAGCCACGCACTACGCGGCTATCCCTTCGATAGTCGCGTCATCTGGGGGATGATGGAATATCACCATCCAAGACCACTTGGCATAATTTGTGAAAATGATTCTCACTCAACCTAACCGAGTACATTAACCTTTGAGCCACCTTGAGGCTTTAGTGCAGCACACAAGGGAATCATACTCCCACTCTTGTGTCACTGTCCACCTTGGGCCAAGAGGAGGGAAAATTTGAAAATAGTCTATAAATCTAGCCTTGGGAAGAGAAATAGGAGACACGTTGTTATGTTGGCCAAATTCCTCCATAGAAAACCATCTTGTGTTGTGCAGCAGGAGGAGGATTGGAAGGACTCAGTTGTTGGCCACCCAACATCTCAGTCCAACAGAGAAGAGTTCACCACATGTTCTCCAATCTACCATCCTTTGAGAGGAAGGAGAGGCTTGCTGAAAACTTGAGGGAAAGAGACCCCCTTGTCTTGGATATTGAAGCTCCGTAACTCAAAGGATCCACTACAAGAGATTTATCATTCTATCTCATCCTACTACCAGAACCTAATAAAGGGAGAAATTCTCCATTGTTTAGTTATTAGTGTGTTTTCTCTATTGAGCGTGTATCTTGTGCATATTGTTCTGTTTTTATTTCATTTTTGATGTAGCATGCTATGTTTGCTTTCTTACTTAGCTTATTACATGTTGAATTTGTTCCACTAACGTTTGACAAACCATTTTTACCTGTGACTCTTATGTAGGTAAGCAACCTCCCTACTAAGAAAAGTGTATTTCGCCCACCCATGCGCCAAATACACTACCACAAGAATGGTGAATCCACTACATTATTTATTTTGAGTTAATGGTTGTTGATGTGGGTCCTTCTTCCTGCACAAATTGATGCAAATCACCCCTGCATCCTCTCAGCACCTTCAGTCACACTCAGTGAGAAGTTCTGCCCAGCAGAGGAGGATTTTTTTTTCATTTTTCCCAACCATGCACAGTCTACTCTAACAGATGCGTGCTTCGCGCCTGTGGGAGGATAAGCTGCAAAGTAGGAAATAATCTCATTTTTCCTTGTTTTTTTTCCACTTTTTGCAGTTGTAAAGTGCTTGGTAACCCTTAAATAATTTTTCATCAACATTTTCTAGTATTTCATGATTGTTTAGGGTTGTTAGTTGCTAAAATTTAGCTTAGCAACTAAGTAGTTTTAATTTTAGTTTTTTATTTTTGCAAATCATACATAATTTAAGTAAGAAAAGGTAAGTGGATTTCAATCCACACATGTTGTCCGAACAAGTGATTTTCTGATAAAAGATACATAACACATAGCATAATTAGCATAAAATTAATTGGCCCATATATACACATATCTTTAGCTAATTCAAGTTTCTTCAATTTTTGCATTAGATTAGTTCATTTTTGCATTAGGAATTGGGACTAGGACCAAACTGTCGAAAAGAAAGCAAGTAATCTCTGCGACCCTTTCACCTCACATTGAGCTTGGGTATTCACATGAACGCTTCCCTAAGACAATTTTTCATCTCCCTATAGTGCAAACATAGTCTAACTAGGCAAGGTGTAAGTGGCCCAGAATTTACACATCATTTATTTTTGCAAGGAACAATCAAACATAGGGTAATTAGAAAAGGATTATAAAGGATCATCACATATCCATTAGGGGAATTTTGAGGTCTAAAATGGGCCTCCTAAAGAAAGTATAAAATAATAGTGGAAATAATAAAATAATGTTATATTACATCATCAAATTTTAGAGGGAAAAAAGAAAAAACTATTTTTTCAACTCGTATTTTCAACTTATCTCCCTATGTTTACTCATATTTCAAGCAGGAACACTCATTGGATGCATAATTTGATTCCCCATCCAAGGAGTTACCATGTTGCATACTTTCAATGGACCCTGCTACACAAAAAATGAGAAATACATGAAAAATGTGTTTACAATCACGAGTTTTCATGTATTTCTCACTTTTCATGTAGCATAGTCCATCGAAAGTATCCAACATGGGTACCCCTTGGATGAGGAATTAAATTTTGCATCCAATGATTACTCCCACTCAAAATTTGAGTAAAACCTTAGGGAGATATGTTGAAAATAAAAGTTGAAAAATTAGAATTATTATTTTATTATGTTTTAATATTTTTACTTTTTTACCCCAAAAATGGTGAATCATCCCCCATGGTTGACATCATCATCTTGAATGTTATTAGCTCTTATAAAGTTTATTTTGATTGTATATTTCTCTTAGGAGGCCTATTTTAGAGCTCAAAAGTTCTCTAATACACATCTCATAACACTTGTGATTGTACACTCCAAAGCACACACGAAGCATCAGTAAGAATTGGACCAAAAGGAACCCAGTGTTTTGGGACCTTTATCCTCTTCTTACAGTTACTTCACCAAGGAACACCCTAAGAAAATTGAGATCCTCTAAAAATAATCATGAACCGGACTCACTAAATTCTCCCCATAGGGGGCACAAAAGAAATTGTAGTTCAAGTTAGGACCATGCGGGTAGGCATCCAATAATCCGTCGCAGTCATAATACATTTTGAAACATAGTTGTTGAATTTTTAGGGAGATTCAAATCGATCTATCCACCCATAGAATGAATACCCGAGTGTTAACATAGACCCGTTGCAGAGGGGGTTGAAACTAGGCCCAGTGCGTGCAATACTTTTTGGGGCTTCCTGACCCATCTAGTGCTCAGTACTGGTAGCTGATTACCAAGAAGCTCAAGACTCAAATGCTCACATGGGATGACAGTGCTTTAGTGGCAAAAACTAGGGCACCCTTCCCTATAGGTGATAGTGCAGGCAACACTTGATCCTCTTACCATTACCTTGGTCGATTCTTCGACTGCTCGAAGGCGTCGCTAATTCTTTTAGGACGTTAGCCCCAATACCCATCAGAAGACATCTTCACAAGGCCAGTTACATTGAGGGTGTAAGGATGAATATGTATATATAGTATTTTGAGTATCATACACAAAACAAACAAAACCACATTTTCTTTTGTTAAATTAAAGGAAAGATTACCTCTTATTTTTTCGCTTTGTTTTATGCATGTGATCATATTTCCTTTGATAAAAATATTCCTTCCTCTAGAAAACCAAAAATATCACCAAGATTAAGCTAGTAGACACTATAATAGACCCAACGGGATCCCATCGATCTAGTTGTTTCTTGGACCTCCCCCCATTAGAGGGAGGAGTGCCAGGTTTCTCGTCATTTAGGCATTGAAGACGACACACTGCCACCATTATCGGTTCATCCTTTATCGAGGCATCTGTGATTGGAAACCCCCAAAGATCACCCGACACCACACTGGTGGAAACTCCAGTAGGGTCACCACACTCAATCCCTCCCACAACCCCTAGAGGGCAGAGGAGTGCTACCCCTTAGGGGATTCAGTATAATATTCATCATGGCATGCCATAGGGTAATATTCCCCAGGAACCTTCCCTAAACCATCACATTTAGACACATGTTTTTCCATAGTGTACAATGGAATTCAATACACAGTTACCCTTCTTAGCATCACTTAATCTTCCAGATATAATGAAGTTAAATAATGATGCCATTAATCATGCCCTTAATTGGCGTCCCATGCCCACGAATCACCCTTCAAATATATCAAAATTTGAAGAGAAGCAAGTGGAAGACCCAGGAAATAATATTATGACTTTCCACCTTTATTGTTCGTCCAATAGTATCATTGATAATACCATCAGACTAAGACTTTTTCAATGCACCCTAGCAGGGCCTGGAGTGACATGGTATGTCGAGCGAACTTATACTTATCATGGAACCTTTAGCACCCTCGCTACCGTGTTCCTCACCTATTTTCAGCTACTCATTCATCATGATTTAGGAATGGAACTACTGACTCATTTGAGGCAAACTCCAATCATCCATATATCGGACCATCTCCATGAATGGTGGCAATGTCGTTATTTGTGTAAAGCCAAAATCAACGATAGAGTATTATTGGAATTATTTTTGAAAACTCTCACAGCTAAGATCTCAAAAAACATGGAGACACAAAAAACTACCTCCGAGGAGGACACCATTAACAAGGCCCAACAACTTGAACTCATCTACACCCAGTCAGGATATATTTACAATGTCTTTCCAAATGCCCCATGCTTGCAAACTTATAGAGAGTTACCAGGCACGTCAAATACTACAGACGGTTTGATCGGGTCCTTGACTCAAGGTCACCTAGGAAGAATTATATAGTACCATGGATACTCGTACAATTCTACTCAAAACATGTTGCAACCTAGCTACCATCATGGTCAGTCTGCACCTTTTGCAGAATATGACAACTAGGGTAATACAATACCATCAACAACAAGGAAGATTTTACCCTCCCTCGTAGGGGAACAAACACTTAGCTAGGAATGTTGATACAAGAGAGCTCCCCTAGCAATATTACACCAATCAGGGATAGGGGAACCTATATCCCCCTTTTCGTGCACAAATTCCATCAGCAACGCAAAACAACGCATCGGTGAACCTAGTGAAACCATCCTGGGCTCAACAACGACAGTATTACAACTTGGAGAACAACAATAACCCTCCAAATGCTGCAAAAAATAAGCATAGGAATAAGAAAAATGAAGACTCTCGACTAGGGGGTAGTAATAAACAACGCCCCCTACGATCTTAGTCTAGGGGCAACCCCAACCTAAATCAAAACCAAGAGCCAAATAGTAACTCCCAAGTGAACAATAAGAGACTCGGTCTAAGGAAAAATAATTCTTGTGTCATATGTGGTGAATACGTCCATTACACTCAACGTTGTCTTGAACTCCTCGAATTGAAAAAAGTTCAGGGTAAACGTGGACAAGGGGGGCCTACTAAAAAACCCATTGTAATGCAGGAGCCTTTCCCCCACCAAGGAGTGGTTAACACAAAACCATAACAACCACCCCAAAATGATATTGGAGGAGGCAGTCACGAGATCTACATGGATGGCGAAGAATTGTTCTTCCAAACAAGGAATAGGAACTAAAATACACCCTTGAACACCAACCCATTAGGTATGAGTACACGTGCACCTACTACACCATTAACCATATCCAAAGTACCTATATATCCACTTCTAAAAATATTCAAGTGACCAAACAAACACGTAGGACATCACTCTAAAGCTTCTCATAGCTATAGCATAATATATTATTTAACACAATCACCAGTTTTTATGACAGCCTTGGAAGTTCTACAATCGTGACCAAGACAATGGAAAGCCTTAATTTCTGCATTATGCCCAATCGACCCTTTCAATTCATGCCTAATGGTTTTCGATCTAGACAAAGCAAGCCCGAGGCTTCCTTCTCTGGTTTCTTTCCAAATATCGGTTTCGATTCAGAACATCACCACACACCAATGCATCATTGATGAACGAGCATCCAAATGTACCATGTCTAAATCAGTTTGGAAAAAGTTAGAATCACCTAAATTAAAAACATCTGACATCAAGCTTAGATCATATGATGGTCTCACTGCAGCCCCATCGGTCCATATCAAAATGTCCTAGTAAACCGACCAGAAAGACAGTCCTTATAGAAATTGAGGTCTTAGATGCACAACTAGACTACAATATATTCCTTGGGTGGAGTTATATGTACGCCATGACTGCAGTCACATCCTCTGTCTTTAGGGTAATGATGTTTCCCCATGAGGATCAGATCATCATCATCGACCAACTCACATACTATGACAAGAAACCCATGACGACTCTCGATGTCATGTTACCGTACATAAACACAACTATAGAACCACTTACATGGTATATAGAATTAGACCCAGGCCAATTCAAACCATCATCCATCCTAGGGTCATTCCTAGGAGATACCCTATTATACCAGAGGGAGTCCTGAAAAGTACGGGGGTACCGGTGTGCATGATGCTCTCATCAAACACTGAAACTAGCCTAGAAATAGAAACTATCAGTATAGAGGCCAAAGCCACTAGAAAGACATTCCTACCCTACGCAATTTTGCAAACACCATTCTTATATCCCCCACATGGTTTTGCATAAAAAAAAGTCATGGAAACTATGACATTTCCAAATATGGCTTTCACAATACCCGTGTGGTATTTGGTCCCACCAGCCATGCTATGAAGTCCAAGCATCACCTCTACAGGAATAACCCCTATCGCCCCTCATGAGGTCACAGTGGTTAACGAAACACCTGTAGTAGCGTCAGCTAATGCGACCAAGAAAAATAAAATAAGAAGGGAATAAAGTCGAAACCCCCAAGTTACCTAGGGCATTACAACCATGCGTATTGTGAGATATCGTAGGTCATCCTACTAATATTTACTCAGAGTTAGATGAATTGAAACCCCTTCTACACACCCAAAGAAATGTCGTGACCTTGAATTCACACAAAAAGTAGCAAGCCACAAAAAATGAAGGGAAATAATTACACACCAATCATGTAAGCACCATATGTGACTATTATGGGAATTATACCCATCATTTCCCAGATATGTCACGATATAGGGATGCCTTGCAAGCCCTAGAACAATCTTACCAAGAGGAACCCTCAGCTCCACCCATGCAAATGGAAAAGGGAGAAACTAAAAACATATTGTATGTATGCAATGAGCCTACATCTTTCTCGTATACAGTCACCTCAATGGCCCAGAGACAAAAAAAAAGAGGCCATACCGCATGTCCCAGTTTGCACACTATGTGACGAGCCTGATCACTTAGTCACACAGTGCCTTGAGTTAAGGGCATTTACCATTGGTATCAAGTCCTGTGAGTTTCCCAAAGAAACTTACTTCAGCATTGATGACATACGTGTCAGATTTACTGGAGAAACTACCACGTATGTTGTTGTTTCCATATTTATCGATTATAGCCTATGTTGTATTTCATGCAACTCTTCATCGCTGAAAACCCCGACTTAGCCGACTCAAACATGAAATCCACAAACAAAACTACAAATGAAAGGACCATATTGTATGTGTCAGAGGAGAGACGGTTACCTGAATGGCCACCTCCTCCCCGTAATCATCCTCAAGCTCCAGTCCAACTCTATGCACTCTGTGATGAACGAGATCACTTCATTGCTGACTATGCGGCTCTAGAGTTATTTCAAAGATGGTACTCGGTCAACCTGGTGTACTACGATGACCTACGAGTAGTCCAATATTTGTGTCAAGTGTGTTCAGATAACCACCTGGTGCGTCGTTGTCCCTACATCCCCCATTTCCATTTGGCGTTAAATTGTTTACGCCATGCCATAACCTGTCTCACTGCAGCAAAAAAATTGGATTTAGACTCAGTGGAATGTTTGAAAACCCAAAAGAATAAGGAAACCAGGTCCATCCTCTTCATATCAGCAGAAAAACGACCAACAACAGGGCAGATTATCACCCCCAACTGCCTGCCACAAACAATCCCACTCTGTGCATTGTGCAACACCTGTAGTCATTTGATCGCTCAATGCCCAAATTTATGATCACTTCACAAATGGTACCCAATTACTCTAGTAGTCCAAAGGAAGTGGAAAAAAAAAAGAGCAACAGTCTTCTCTGAATTTTCAAGAAAGCCATCACGCTCGACATTGTACTTACATCCCCAAAATTTTGACTTATGTTAAACGTCATACGCTCATTGGTCACCAAATACCCAGATGTAACCGGTTTCGAACCTAGGCAGCTAGGTGCAATGCGACCTTCCCCTCATCATAACTAAAACCCTAGGAAGGCTAAGGTGACCAATCATCCTAGAATAGCATGAAACCAAAAAAAAACATGTATTCTATGGGATAGAAGGATCCACATGGTCAATCAATGTCAATAACTCAAGAAACTCACTGACATTCTTCGCATGGTCACCACCATACCACAGATCCATCTCTCTAATCAAGAGAAAATCACACGCTGCTATTGTAGTATTTTCTCGCAACTCCACCACACTATGAATTTAGAATACCTCCCAAGGTTATGAGCATCAAGGGAAGCATTGAGTTTTAATTCCCTGAAGGAGCTACACCAACCAAGACAAAAGACTCGGAGATGGCAAAATCACAAAAATTCCCCAATGCCCAATCATCTCCAAGCATCCACTTCGGGAATGGAGAGTAGTGTTGCCTCTCACACCATATACTCGATAGGCACCTTTACTCCATGCACAATTTGCACGATCCATAACCATGAAACAAAGATGTTCCTCATGATGAAAACACTTCAGTGCCTTTTCATTCAATGCAGCTTCTAAGTCCAAGAATGTGTGCATACCTTAGTATGCCACCAGAAGAGCATGTGTTTTCTCTCAAACAAAGAACCATAACAAAAATTATTCCACCATTTAACATTGATGACACACAAAACCATATACGATTCATCTCATCATGCATGGGAACCATGACTCGTGTTGTCTACTCATATTTCATTGGTGTCGGTACTGGTAAAACTACCACAATAGTAGTAGTACCTTTGATGGTGCAAACCCAATCCATTTTCACCCTGTCAACCTCGTCTGGTTCCATGGCATCAACCACAGAATCATATTCATGTCATTTGACTAACACTGTTAGGCCTGAACCAATTCCTCACGGCCTTGCACAAACCAATTTTCCCTTATACATTTTGTTTCACTCTGATGAAGATATTCTAGAAGTCATGATGGAACCAGATTGTTTGTGGGACTCAATGCATCACTGCCCATTTTTTCTTCTAGAAAAAATGTTTGGGCCTAGCAACCCAGAAACCCAGGATATATACGCCATTGAATCTAAATACTTCCTCCCATCTAGGAAGGTATACTGGTTGAAAAAACCCTATCCCATTGTCTGATGCATTCAAAGAAGGGAATATGTCAAATATTTTTCCAACCATTAAGGTGAATATCTCAAGAAAACTAGGAAAAAGTGAGGAAATATTGCTAGGGGAAACATGCTTCCCATACGAGGTAGTCCCATATAAAAATGTGTTACAAGAGTACTGGAATATCTTCACATGAGATTATTCATAAATTCCAGAGCTTAGCCCCACCATCGTAGAACACCACATTGACACCCGACCTAACGTATCACCAGTCTACCAAAAGCAGTGTCAATTACACCCATCCAAGGAAGAAGCAATAAAGCAAGAGATTGAAAAACTTCACAAATTTGGGTTCATATACCCAATTTATTACATTTCATTGGTTTCCAACCCTGTACCCATCATGAAAAAATAGGGTACCATCTGAGTCTGCACTGATTTTCAAGATTTAAATAAATATTGTCCCAAGGACAACTACCCTACCCCATTTATCGACCAAGTCATTGATGCTTGTGTTTTTCAAGAGGCCTTGTCCTTCATGGATGGATTCTTCGGGTACAATAAAATTGAAATCCAACACACGAATCGGTACAATACGATATTCACTACCCCTTGGGGCATGTTCACGTATCACGTTATGTCTTTCGGTCTTAAAAATGTTGGAGCCACCTTCTAGTAGGCCATGAATTATATTTTCCATGATCTGCCTCACCTCATCTTAGCTTACTTGGACAACCTCACCATACCATCCAAGAAAGGAAGTGACCATCTAGAAAACTTATGTTTGGTATTCCAATGGTGCCGACACTACAATCTATGCTTGAACCCTCTCAAGTGTGTCTTATGCGTTAATGCGAGCAGTCCATTATGAATCATCGTATCCCAATAAGGGATCAGAGTCGACCCCCTCAAGGTCCAGGAAATCAAAGAATTCCACGACCTAAAAAACTTAAGAAACTTAAAATCAGGGGAAAGCCAAATTCTTACAATGTTTTTTCCCTGACTATGTAACTTGCGTGCAAGGTTTGCTATGCCTACTCCGTCAGGACATTCCATTCAGATGGGATGATTGGGCTCAAAATTCGTTTGAGGAAATAAAAGATGCATTGTATTCAACCCCTTTGATCAGTCCACCCAATTATGATAAACACTACACCTTATATCTATTAGCATCAGACATGTCCATAGCTGGGGTGTTAGTCAAAGAAGGGCCAGATAAAAAAGAGCATGTAATCTATTACGTCGGTAAGAACCTATTTGGCCCTGATTTAAAATACAAACCAGAATAAAATACTGCCCTAACCCTAGTACACACAGTACAAAAACTTCGACATTACATCATCTTAAGGACTACAATAGTCATAGAAGCTATCAACCCCATGAGATATTTGCTAACCCGTTGTTTGATGAACCACAAATACAATTGATGGGTAGTCATACTGTAGGAATTCGACCAGTAGTTTAGCTACCCCAAGATAAAAAAAGCATTAATATTAGCTGAGTTCATCACTGACCTTCCAAGTCTAACTCAAGGGTCACCAATTAATGACTCACTACTAGATGAACATCTATTCTTAGTGATGACTGAGGACCCTTGGTACATCTACATCCTCATGTTCTTGCGAACCCAAAAGTTCAATTTGTAGCTCACCTGTGACGACCGAAGGCGCATATGCTGCCAGGACCCCTGGTACCTTCTCATGGGGGACATCCTTTATCGAAGAGGCGTTGACACTGTTTTACGCTGATGTATCACACATGACCAAGCTGAGTAAGCCCTAAATGACTGCTATAGTGGGGCTTGCGGAGACCACCTCTTAGGGATGGATACTACCCAAAAATTCCTATGGGCTAGTTATTTTTTTCCCACCCTATTCCACGATTACATTCAAGTAGTGAAACGGTGCAAGTGATGCCAACGCTTCGCCCATAAGGCAAGAGCACGTCTCGCTCCTCTGCACCCAATCATTGTAGCAAGTCCCTTTTGGAAATGGGGAATCAAATTTATGACTTGGAACCCTATGTCATCTGGAAACCACAAATACATTATTGTAGTCATAGAATATTTCACCAAGTGGGGAGAATCCATCCCTACATACGACAACACGGCATAAACCGCAACTCGGTTTCTCTTCAACCATGTCATTAAACAATTCAATGTGCCTAAGGAGGTAGTATCCGACCACAAAAAGCATTTGGAAAATGAAATATTCCAGGATTTGTCTCATCATCTAGGATTCAAACACGAGTTTGCATCACCGTACTACCCCATTCGAAAGGTCAGGTAGAATTTTTTAACAAAGTACTCAAAACAATGTTATAGCATATGGTCAAAAACCATAAAACTAACTGACACCATATGATATTTTCAGCCTTATGGGCATATAGCACAACGATTAAATATTCAACAAGATTCACACCTTTCCAATTGGTACATGGAGTGGAAGCTTTTATTCCCATTGAATGTGAAATCCCTAACTTACACGCAGCTATCAAACTCCTCGATGATACCCAACCTTTAGAACATCAGTTGGTACTGTTAGAACTCATCGACAAAAATCGATGAGAGTCTCTCCAACATAATGAGGCACACAGGAAAATGTAAAAGTATCATTTGACCTCAATATCATCCCTCTCTCATTTTTATAGGGGGAGATAGTCCTCCGCTATGATGTTGCAAAAGAATCCTTAAGCACTGGGAAGTTCGAAATGATATGGAAGGGTCCTTACATCATAAAACATTGCCTCCACAAAGGAGCATACATCTTGACTGAGCCCGACGGTACATGCCTAGTGTTACACCAATTTTTGGTCATCTAATCAGTTACAATTAGATGGATCGAAGTACACCATGTAAGACCATTTTTACCATAGTAAAATTTCTTTCACTATAAGAATAATTTAATAAACCATATTTTATTAAGTTATTTCTAGTTAAAACAAAAAACCCCATGAGGAATAATTAAAAAAATCATTATTTACTTGATTTTCCTCTAGGAATAATTAATTAAACCATTGTTTAAATAATATCCCTGGTCATATTTAACCCAATTATGAGTTCAATAATTAGATAAATCATTATTTATCTTATTTTTATCTAGGAATAATTAATTAAAGAATTATTTAGTTATTATTCCTTGTTAAATTTGACTAAATCATCTAGAAATAATTAAGCAAATCATTATTTGTTAGTTATTCCTTTACCACATTATTGGAATGATAAATAAATAATTTATTTGTTTATTATTTCTAAATAAAAGTATTTAACC
Organism: Pinus albicaulis; assembly: GCA_034641835.2. Classification (NCBI taxonomy): domain Eukaryota; kingdom Viridiplantae; phylum Streptophyta; class Pinopsida; order Pinales; family Pinaceae; genus Pinus; species Pinus albicaulis. The sequence continues at coordinate 458,371,837 of CM076573.1, forward strand.
AATTCAAATACCTTTTCCCTCCAACAAAATATAATAAAATATTCCAAGCAGTTAGATCTAGATCTTGGTTAATAATATCTTATTATTCACCGTTATCGAGGATAACTCAATAGTTTGTTATAAATAGGAGGGTTTTCCATTCATTATTAAATTTTATCATTTTCATTTCCGCGCTTTGATCATTCTCATTGCTGCTACTACTTTCTTTGCTTTCTTGAGCTCACATAGAGTTCAACATATTTCAACTTTTCTACACCATTGAGAGAGAGAAACTTCTGGATTTGAAGCGTTGAGGATAGCCAAGAACCCATCCCATTGAGGGGGACTGGTAACATCATTCTTTGTTCCCTTCCCTGGTGTTCTAATATATATATAAATCTTTATATCTTGTTTTATCTATTGGATGTATGGAGCATTTCTTATTTCTTTTCACTGTTTAACTACTTTTACCACAAAGATCGAGTTTTTGGTAGCATTTGTTTTAACTATCACTTGTAGATCTAAAAAAGTTAAGCATCCATCTTTGTTGTTAGGGTTGTTTTTCATGCACATCTAAAGTGAGATCTTTTTGACGTGCGTACACTTGCGTTAAGAATTTATGCTAACAATTGGTGAGTCTATTGTTTTTTATTCAGATCCCTGCATGACCACCAACTTCAGTAAATAGGGTTTTCCTTTAGATTTTTTCAGAATCTTGATGTTCTTAAAATTTTATGCCCTAAAATAGTAAAAATTCTAAATTCCATGTGTTTTCAGGTGTTTTCAGTAGGTAACACGTATTAGTCGCGCTAGAGCTGACAACTTTTTCCGCAACATGTTGCCCGAAGATCCTAGATCTGGAACTCACCCTTTCTGGCCCAGAACCTATGATTTCTACCAGAACTCATACTTGTTAGCCTAGAAATTGCTATTTCCACAGTTTACAGGTCAGTACTTGTGAGGTGCAACTTTTTTCTGAGTTTTTTCTGTGAAAATCAATATTTGCTAAAAGCACTGGTCTCGGTTGTCTAACCTCTGTCTCAGCCCATCTTAGGCCTGGATATGATAAGTTTGTATCCTTGAAGTAATTTGCAGTATTATAAGGTGATTATGTACACTCTCTTTTCAAATTTTTCATATTGTACATAGATGTCAATATTCAAAACTCTTTTGCAAAGAAATATAAAGAGAAACAAAAGAAGAAGAAAAGAGGGTATTTAAAAAGGAAAAATGAAAAGTTCATACTATAGGTAAATAGCCTAAAAACTGCTTGATTTTTTTCCTATAATCAAACCAAAAAATATCAAATTTTGCTCTAAAGGTCTGAAAACAGATGATTTTTGTCAAGTTCGGGACTTTATGGTATGTTTTTGTCCTAAGTCCCCAACCACGTTACATATCCTTTTACCCCACTCCTTTGTTATTTATCTTATCCTAAGTTTCAATTCACCCCTCGACTCTCATACCCCGAATCCAACTCACATCACCTACCCTGACCCATCCACGTTAACCATGTATGCTCCCCACCTCCACATCCGATAGTCTTCGAAGCATTTCACACCCCCCCTTAGCCTTCAAACTTTAACCATGATGGGGGGTCCTAAATGGGCTTTCAAGTTTGGGCCCTACTCCCACATGTCAACTCATAGTTATTCCCCCGCCCCCCTTTCACAATACTGCCTACCACCTTAGGACCCCTCCGAAAACCGACTTCGGGTTTTGCATGACGGACCGTCGCAACCAACCATTATCCCCCTTAAATCCTTTACCTCTCATCACATCCTGTAAGTTTCAAACGATAAGTGTGAAGGTTCGTGATATAATCTCCGAAATGTGATATGTGACAACGATGGGACCCAATCGCAACCACAAATCGCAAACTTTAAATGATAGGCACGGGAGGTAAGTATTAAAATCAACGAAGTACGATGTGTGATGCCAGGTGGGACTCGATCGCAATCGAAAATCACAAACTTTAAAGAATATGCATAAGAGGTAAGTGTTAACATCACCAAAGTGTGATGTGTGATGTTAGGTGGGGCCTGATCGCAATAAAAAATTGCAAACTTTAAAGGATAGGCATGGGAGGTAAGTGTTAAAATCATTGAAGTGCGATGTGCGATGTCAGGTGGGACCCAATAGCAATCGCAAATCGCAAACTTTAAAGGATAGGTATGAGAGGTAAGTGTGAAAATCGCCGAAGTGCGATGTGCGATTCCAGGTGGGACCCGATCACATAGTGCACATCACAAGTCTTAGAAGATAAGCGCTAAAGAAAAGTTAAAAACAGAAAAATGCAAAGTGCGATGTTGGCGAGGATGTGATGTATTTCATAAAAAAGGCCTAAATATCTCAAAGTCTGGGTGCACTAGGTTTGTACGATGTTTTGGTAAAGAAAGAGCTAACATGGGTAGAAGAGGCAAAATCGAACCAAAGAAGGTATGGTGGCACTGTTGCAAACGTGCCAGGGGGGTCAAGTTGGGAAAAAGGGAATTGGTGATATAACAGCAGAAAATGAAGAGGCAACAACATGACCACTGATCCATGAAAACTCCAGCACCTCATCAATTTATTAATTCCACAACAATTTTCTGAAGAGGAAGAGCCAAGGTTTCAAAGCCTTCCTCGCCTCTTCGGCATCGAAAAAATATGGATTATGATCATAACGGACTGCTGCCTCCACCTTCTTGGCCAGAAGTATCTTTTCACCGCCTGCATGGTTCCACTTGTCAAAATGTTACTCCATCATAGCCTCTTAGGGAGATTAAGAGGTAATATCTTCCTCTATAATTAATAACAAACTGTTGTTGGGGCTAGGACTGTCTTATCACCACCTGCAAGTTTCCACTTGTCTAGTTTCTACTTAAAGGTGATCACCGCAGTAGATAGATGAACCGACTTAAGTTTTACATAAATACTGCATGCCTTAGCAGTATCAGGGGTTGCTAGGGTTGGACCTTGTTAGATTATGTGTTCTAAAAGATGATTGTATTGGAGCACTGTAACTATTTTTTTCTGGGCATCAATAAAAAGAGACCATTGACACGATTTTTCAGCTATGTTAATGGTGATATTCTTTCCTCTGTGTTAATGTTTTTCCTCAGTCTTTTCATGATGTGCGTCAATTTCTATGATTGCAAAATAGAAAATTTAGATTAAGATTTGCTGAGAGAGCACCTTAATTCTGTCTATGTTTTTTATCTTAATGTTTTCTTCTGAAGTATAGTTAAATAATTCTTAACTTCTTTTTAGCTATTAATGAACTCACTGCTTTCCTTCATCTCATATTCACATTGCCAGTAAGATGCAGTCTGTATATTTAGCTTGCCCTGTGAATGCCCTTGAAAATTTGATGCAAATTTTAGCCTTTTATGACTCCATAGCCTAATGGATTAAGTCTCACAACTGTATCTGTCCAACCACACAATCAATAAAAAAAAACAACCCTCATAATTTCTATAACTAGCCTGATATCAACATTTACAATTATCAAGCTAAATCATAAAAAGAGAGAGAACCCTCTCTGAGTCTAGGAAGGCTAGGTCGTGGACTACCAAGTGGTTTGATGTTGTCCTCTGTTGTTTGTTCTTTCCAATCTTATAAATTATAGATTGATAACATAATGACGACCATACTGGGCACAGTTATTTAAAAGCTTATCATTCCATTAGAACTCAGTAATCGCAGTCAAAACATTGTATGATTTGAGTATTTTCCAAGACTGGTATCTAGTTGTTGATGGTGGAAAAAAATCCTGACACATGAAAGTTGAAATAATGCACCTCGTGACTCCAATTCATATCAGTGCCATTCAAAGACTCCACTGGAGGAAGGACCTGAAACATGACTAGTCAGCCTAGAAAGATAAAGTATTCAAGCCCAAATTGAATTCAAGAATTTTTTTTTAATCTATAACTATGTTCTATCCTAATTTAAGCCTGATCAAGAGTATGTTGTTGAGGTTTACATTGATAATTGGCAGAATGACGAGCCTCCACAAGCTAAGCCCTAAATTGCAGACCATGTACATACTTATACACCTGTGCACATCCCAAATGCACTTGTGGAAAACCCAGTGAAACATGACCCCCAGGCTTTATCCCCTGCTCCTACTAAATTCCCAAATGGTTATCGGCCTCCTTCTTTACCGCCTATATCTGTAAAATTCCCAGACATATACAAGCCTCTGGTTTTGCCTCCTATCCTCCATGACCTCCTGACAAATTTTATCAATTATTTACCCAAATTTGTTGGGGAAAATGCAAAGATCACTACTGAAAATCACATTAAAAATATTGAGGATTTCCTTGATCTGTTTGAGATGGGAGAAGATGATGTGTGCATCAGAATGTTTTCCCTATCATTGCAAGGTAAAGTTAAAAATTGGTTTAAATATTTTCCAGCTGCAAGCATTAGAAATTTTCATCAGTTCACTCAAGTTTTCCTGGATAGATGGGTGGTAATGGGAAATATTTTTCTCATTATAGAGGAGTATAACCATTAAAAAAGATAGCCAGGGGAGACAGTACATAATTTGTTAGCCAGGTTCAATAAGGTCTACCATTCAATTCCTGCTAATATAAATCCACCCCCAAGATTAGCTCTCTGGCACTACCTAGATGCATTTGACACAAAGATGCCCTTCCAGTTAAGAGAAAGAGACCCTGCAACCCTTAAAGAGATGCAAAATATGGCAGTTGATGTCGAAGAAAAATTGATGAATAGAGAGGCAAAGTTAAAGGATGCGGAGAAGGATAAATTAGAAAAAAGATAAATTGATATCTTCAGAGATAAAACTAGATATCTTGACAAATGCAGCAAATGAAATGATGCATCAGATTAGCAGGAAAGAAGAGCTTGTTGTTCAAATACCTCATGTTCCATTAGCTCCGGAAAAGACAAGGATCAATGTACCCAAGTAATTTGCGGCTCATCTTAAAACAGAATATGAATTGTTCATGTACTCAATTCACAACATAGCCAAAGAAGAAGTTCAAAATCAGAGAGGGGCTGGGAAATTTACCGAGAAGATGTGCATGTTGGATGATCTTGCATATGGAAGTAATCTTCTTAGAAGTAATCATCAAGAGGAAAAGTATATGGTTGATGGTGGGGCTGATTGTTCGAAGCGTCCAATACCATTTTCTTGGGAAGAACAAACTCAGTTATCACAATGCAAAGATGACAATCAAACTCTGCATATTGAGCAAGATTGTAAAGAGAAAAATACAGAAAGTTTTCAAGTAAGTGCCGAATGTGTTCCTCCATTTTTTGCCTCATTCTTAAGAGATAATTATAAGTAGATGGTTAATATGAAGGATGAGCAATATTATAATGAGTCAATCTACGAAAAAAGGGATGATCCTAAACCTTTTTCAGATCCAGAAGTTCTCTCCCTGAGTCATCTTGAAATCATAGAATCTGAAACAGATGATGAATTGATCCAGATTAATTCTTTTCCCTTATGATTTGATGCATTTCATATTGTGAAATGGAATCTGGATCACATTCTAGTTGATAATCGTAGGAGAAGTGAACTCTCTCACCAATTAGTTGAGGAAATCAGGGATGATAAAAAATCTATTTTAGATCTGTTGTCAATCCTAGAGACAGCCTTGAGTTGTGAAAGACCAGTGCCTAGGACATCTTGTATAGCAAGGAGAAATACGATATGACAGGGATAATTAGCAGAGCAAAACTCTCATGCTATTTCTTGTAACAAGAAAATTAACTTGAATGGGACCAAAACTTTCAGAATTTTGATACAGAGAAAGCAATACTGCAGAGGCAAGAAGAGAAACTATAACACGAATTGTATCGGACAATTCAAAGGAAGCTTCACTGCAAAGAGGGCTGGATTCTAAACACTTCACATAGATTGATAATCATAAATTATCTACTGCATACGTAGAATAAAGAGAATACTAACTGTTATTGAGACAACATCCAGAAATATACACCAGCATGTAGTGGGCTTACGAAATTAAGAATCCACACATGATGAAAACATTTGTAAATAGCATCTCATAGCAGCTAGTATAGCAGAAATACGGGTGAATTGAAAATGAGACAGCATATCACGCCTGAGCCATATTTAAAGTTCCAAATAGGTTATGACATAAGTACTAACCAGGATAAATTTATATCAAAAACAGTGGGCTACTCGCATTCCAAAACGTGATACAAGATAAATGGATGTAAATTAAATGAATGGCTAAGCTATGACATATAGGAGGGAATTACACACTGTAAAGCACCAAGACCAGAATCCTCATTAAATATAAAACTCCTTCTCATTGAGACCCAACGGACTCCTCACATTTGTATTAAAGCTTCCACAAAATGCATACAAAAAATTCTTCTACAGTCAATTCTTAAGAAAATTTGGAACCTGGTTTCCTCTTCTGATCTTGCTTATATAGAAACCTCCATACATGAGCGAGAAGATATTTTTTGGAAAAATATCTTCTACGCATGCCAAAAATTTGTTAAAGGTCCTTATCAAAATAACCAAAACTTATGATGAGGAATAAAGGCCTCTCATCATTTACAGTTAGGCATTGGGCCGTTCTGAAACAAAATGTTAAATAACAGTCTTAGTAGAAAAGTAGAATGCTGGAGTGAAACATAAATTCCACTTGAAACTTGAAAATAACTAACTAAAGTAAAAGTAAAAAGGCCGCTAGGACCGGATCATGAATTAACAGTGTTTCATTGATGAGACGGGGTCAAGGCGGTTGCTGACACAGGTGGCGGAACATTTGCGGACGAGCTGGCAATCTAGCTGGCAAATTGGGTGCACCTTTGCTGACTGTCCACTGAAGGTTTAGGCATAGCAGCAAATCCTTCCACCTTGATAAAGGGCTCAGTGAAATCATTTAGGCTTGCCTCAGTAGGGATCTTATGTTTTATTAGATGAAGGAGGACGAACTCTGGGCGGAGCGCTGAGACAATTGTTTCTGCTTTTAACCAAGAAGTTTTATCTGACAAGGCATCCATCCGGCCCCTTTCCTCCTAGAGCCATGCTTCATATTATGGTGATGATCATAGTATGGAAGGGGTGGTAGGGTCCCAGCATGATGGAAGTCCTTCCGTGGTGATCTCGGCCCAAACAACATCAAATCGGTCCATGCTGGCTGCCAACTTTTGTAGGGCCCTCGAAGCTATAACGCGGGCCGAATCCTTGTCAATAATCTTTTGGCATTCGACGACTTCCTTAAACCGGCTTGCTATGCCATGCTGCTCTGCCTCACTAACTCTTAGCCCTTTTAAGAAAGAAACATATTCCCAGGTGTGCTGGGCTCTGCTGGAAAAGTCAAGATCCCCTTCCTGAAACTTCCTCCTGAGATAGAGTACATAAGATTTTATTTCCTCGATGACTTTCAGGAACTCCCACTGCTCTGTTATTGCTGAAATGATCTCTGACCAAATAATATTTCTTCCATCTCTGATGGTGATGTTACCTTTCAGGTGGGTGTTGAGATCATTGATGGTTTTCTGTTGGTTGACTCTTGCCTTCTTCTCTTTTTCAATCTCTTTCTGCAGTGTCTCTATTTTTCTGGTATTCTCAGCCAGGGAGTTTTCCAAATCAGTGATCCTCTGCCTCGCGATGGATGCCTGTTTTTATAACATATCATTTGCATCTTTCACTGCATTCAGCTGCTCTGACAGCGAACATGTCTCTGGTGGGGTTGTAGTAGGCGCACAGCTGTGCATGTCCCAGGTGTTCTGCAGCTCCGTCAACCTACTCTGAAGAGTGGCGATTGTTTCTGAAAAATTGTCAGCATGTTGATATAAGAAAAGATAGAAGATCATCGAACAAAAATGGAAGTGACCCGTTTCTGAAAGCTCTTGGAATTGGGTCTGAATGTTAGCAGCAAGAAAGCCAGGGATATCTAGAACTACCCCCTTTTGAGACATTAACCACAAGAAATAAACACATACCCTGGAAATTTCCCCCAAACCGCCTACACCTAAAAGACCAGCGATGAGGTCAAGGATGGGCTGCACTTCCTCTTTGAACAGATTCAACGAAAAAGGTTCTGCAGCAGGAAGAGATGTAGCCTGATTGTTGGTTATAGAAGAAATGAAGGCATTTTGATGTTCCCATGGCAATTTGGTGAACTGGGAGGTTAAAGCCACTTCATTGAAACTGGTATAGGTGGCGCTGGTGGGAAACTGGAGGGCTTGCCTGATAATGTCGGGGGAAAGAGAAATAATCTTATTCCCCTGTGCAGAGGTAAACGTGCCTTAGCGCTCATCGTAGGCCTCTCTAAGCCAGCAAATAAAATCGACCACAGGGTAGACTGGGGGAGTAATCTGATGGTATAAACCTGATACAACTACCCGATATCGATCTCTATTCTTGACATGGTGCCTAAAAAGCTCGGTTTTTATACTGATGATGGGAAAATGGTATTGGGGATCACAGATTCTGACTTGCAGGTCAATAAAAGGCTCGAACCCATAAGGGTTTCTGGTTTCTCGGACCTGAGGAGTCTCTGGTTCAGTTTTCTTGGGTGTGTCCCTTCCCATGACGAACATATAAAACTTTTAAAAATGAAAGGAAAGAAGAGGGAATATGAGGGACGGGATACCTGTGTAGTAGGGAAATCTACTCGGGAAAACGATGCAGGGGTGTTGATAGTGACTAGGTAGACTTTGGCACTAGCTCCCACTTAGTTTATACCGTAGCTGGAAAACCTGCGAATTTTACTGCAATAAAATACGGGAAGACTGTTATCTATGACTGAGCGTTCTGAGGTAAAAGGTGGAGAGGTGGAATAAATGGGGGAAAGTGTCGTAAGGAAACTGACAGTGGAGCACGCGGCGCATAGAGATTGGGTGTCAGCTGGAAGCAGGTGAACATCGCGTGCCAGGTTTAATACTGGTACGGGCCTCATTACCAGTTCGCCTAGAAACTTACCTTACCTCTTTGCCGCATAAACCATGCGATTCTTGAAACACATTATTCACAAGACGGGTTAAATACAAAACATACCAGTCTCTAGGGCCCGCATTCCGTTCTTCCACGTCACTGTAATTCCGCGCTTTGCTCTGCCACACTGCCTTTACCTTGGGTCCACCCTGTGGCACGTCATTGTAATTCCGCGGGGGTATGGGCCTCTTCCCTCTTCCACTTCTTGACCCCCGCGAAATTTCCATATGGAGAGTTCCCTCACTTGCATATTATGGTTGCGGCAAGTCTTTTAATTATTTCGCTTTGCGTCCTTTATACCATGTCTTTGTGCTTTTTGCATTACTGTTACCCTTTTGCTTTATATTTTGACCCTTCTCGTACATATGTTTCATTTTAAGCGCGATACTTGCCTCATCATCGTTTCCCTTTAATCGAACTTTTAAATGTTTCACCATCAGCCATAACATTCAATACATGTCTATCCAAATGTTAATTCAAAAAAATGACTGGTGTTAATTTATGATCAACATTGGCTCCACCTGGGGGAAACATGTTCATTCTTGAGCATGTCGAGAACTTCGTAGACCACCTGTTTATCTTCTGTGGGTGCCATTCCTCAGCCCTTTTAATTTTCCTCTTGATGATCCATCGCGACACGTGCATTGTTCAAGCAGAGATGAAAACAGAAACTAATATACAATATGATACATCAGGCTATATCGTCCCGACTCAGAACTGGAAATAAGGCTTGAGAATCTGACCGTTTACAGGGGCATCGAGCAGATCTCCCTGTAAATTTTCCAGCCTGAAAGTATTATTGTCTCCTTGTTCAACAATTTTAAAGGGGCCGAACCAGAGGGGGTCGAATTTACCATGTTTCCCTTTATCAGCTCTTTGAATATCCCATCTGAGCACTAAATCCCCTATCTGTAACTTTCTGTCTTTGGCATGTTGATCGAAAAGATCCTTCATTTTCTCCTAGTATTCAACTAGCCTCTGACTCGCCTGATTCCGCATTTCTTCCAGCTCCACCAGCTGGTTGATTCTCCTGGCCACATCATCGGGTTCTTCCTGACTTTCCTGCATGAATCGAGCTACTGGTAAAGCTAACTGCACAGGGAAAACTGCTGCCCTCCCATATACTAATTCGTATGGGGACTTCCTAGTTGCTCTCTTGCTGGTAATCCTGTTGGCCCACAGAGCGAATTTAAGCTGGGAATCCCAATTCTTCTGATTTTCATTGATAGCTTTCTTCAGTGCTCTTACCAGCAGTTTATTTGATGACTCTACTAGGCCATTTCCATGTGGGTAGTAGGCTGTAGAGTGACCTAGTGCAATGTTGTACTGTTGACAGAAGTTGACAAACTTTGCAGATTTAAAGGCCTGTGCATTATTGGTCACGATCTTGGCAGGGCAGCCAAATCTGGACATGATGTTTTCTTCTATGAATTTCATCACCATGGTATCTGTTGCGTTCCTGGTGGGTGTAGCTTCCACCCACTTTGTGAAATAATCCATGGCGGTTAATATACACTTATGCTGACCACTGGACGAAGGATGTATTTCACCGATAAAGTCAATTCCCCACTGCTGGAATGGTTCATCTACATGAATAGGGATCATGGGGGTGCTAGCTTCTATCTTTCGGCAAACCTTTGGCATTTCTCACAAGCTCTGACCTGAGAAAACACATCCCTGAAAAGTTTGGGCCAGAAGAATCCAGCCTTCAGGATTTTGTGAGCAATAGCCCTCCAACTGTAATGGCCCCCACAAATTCCTTCATGAAACTCAGCCATTATACCCTCTATCGCTTCCTCTGTCAGGCATAGGAGCAGGATGCCTGAGGGGTCCCTCCAGTACAACTAGCCGTTTCCAACCATGTACTTCTGTGACTTCAACCTCAGTGTTCTGTATTTAGCTTTTTCACAGCTGGGTGGGAAACTTAGTGTTAGAAGATATTCCACTATCTTCTTGTACCACTGGCTGGTGAGGTACTTCATATGTGTCTTCTGGGAAGCTATCTCTACTCCCTGTGGTTCTTCTTTCCCCTCAGATGCCTCGTTTGCCACCATGGACAGGTTTATACCCAGAGCCTGACAATTTAACTCAGACAAGATTTTGGCTAACCCTTGTCCCTTGATTAGTTTAGTAGGGTGGATGTCCAGCTCATACTCCTGTACTTTGGCTATCCATTTTCCTCTTTTTCCTTCACTATCTCCCTGGATAAGGATATATTTAACAGCTGTTGTGGGCACAAATGTAGTGATGTGGGACTGGAGGACATACATACGAAAGGCTTTGAGGTATTTCACCAGAGCATATGCCTGCTTTTCCAATATGTTATATTTCAGCTTAGCATCACGAAGCACCTGAATGAAAAAGGAAATAGGCTGCTCGTACCCATCTTCATTTTTCTGCAACAGAACTCCTGCTACTGTATGAGGTGATGCAAAGGAAAAGATCATAAAAGGTTTGGCATAGTCTGGCCCGGCTAACACAGGGGCTTCAGCGAATTCATTTTTAGTCCTGGCAAAAGCTTCTCGTGATTATTGTGACCACTTAACCTCATTGTTCTTCTTTAGCATGTCAATAATATTCTTAACTATCTCAGCATAGTTAGGGATGAACCTCCTTAGAAATTTTATACGACCTAGGAACACGTGAACTTCATTTTTGTTTTTAGGGAGAGAAATGCCATTTATGACTTCTACTCTCTTAGGGTCTATCTTTACTCCCTCTTTTGTTACAATATGCCCCAAAAGCTTGCCTTCTTCCAGTGCAAACAAAGACTTCTGCGGGTTGAGGGAGAGGCCATACCTTCTACACTTATCAAAATTTTTGCGCAGGTGTTGAATTTTCTCTGCATCATCTTTTGAAAACACAGTAATATCATCCAAATACACCACCACAAACTTATCTTGCTCTCTGACAAAAGAAATTTCCATGGCCCTCTGAAAGGTGGCCCCTGCGTTAATCAACCCAAAAGACATCCTGGCATACATAAATGTTCCCCATGGAGTGGTGAAAGCAATCTTCTTTTGATCTTCTGGTAGTACAACCACCTGATTGTACCCAGAGAATCCATCCATCATCGACATTCGAGACGCTCCTACCACTTTCTACAGGATGTGGTCCATCTTCGGTAGTGGATAATTATCCTTTAAGGATGCTCTGTTCAGATTCCTGAAATCAACACATAGCCTTATTTATCCATTCTTCTTCCGTACACAGACTAGATTTGCTACCCACTCAGAATATCTCAATGGTACAATGATTTTGGCCTTCAACAGTTTCTTAATTTATTTCTCAATCGAGGGTAGCAACAGGGGATTTAACTGTCTAAGCTTCTGCTTATGTGGTTTTTCATCTCCCTTCAATGGAATTTTATGCTGCATAATGCTGGTATTGAAGGTTTTTAGGTCCTGATAAGACCATGTAAACACATCTTTATAGGACTGAAATAAATTCTAGTACAGCTGTTATATTCCTCCGAGACCTTCTTGGACAACTTCACGATTTTAGGGTCAGCCTCAATGCCAAGATTCAGATCCTCTACCTGATTTTCCTCTACAACTTTGTTCGGCTGTAATGGAACATCATTATTTTTAAACAACCTTTCTAAGGGCACTAAGCCTCGGGGAATGACATTCCCTTTCAACTGCAGAAATTTGTGGCCAGCCACCTTTTCTTCCCACTTACATCCTGAAGTGTCTTCAGTCTCCTCCTCTTCACAACTATCAATCTCCATGTTGGAAAATTCCCCAACTGTTTCCACGAATCTCTTCACTTGCTCCTCATCTTCAAACACTTGCCAATGTTTTATATTTTCTGGGATTGATGGCCGGTAACGTACCTCAATTTCATATCTCAAGAGAGGATTCTGAGGTGGACGAAAAGTACTGGCAGCCACTGCAAGGGAGTTTTCCATTCTATTTTTCTCCCGAGGCATGAACTGGATATTAAATGCCAAGAAGAAATTCTCCACCAGATCCAAAACTTCATTCCTATAAGCCCTTAGCCTAGGATGTTCAGCTTGGCACTGATTCCTCACTTGCCTGACTACCAGTTCTGAATCTCCCAGAACCTTTAGACTTCGTATGTTCATGCTCCTGGCTGTCTGTAGCCCCAACATAAGTGCTTCATATTCAGCCACATTATTTTTGGCTTCATAATCTAGCTTGAAAGATAAAGGGACCCACTGGCCCGCAGGAGAAATCAATAATACCCCAACCCCATTACCTTCCCTGGAGTTAGCCCCATCAAAATGAAGTGTCCAGATTTCTGATTTAGGACTCTCTATGGACTGCTCTGTCTTGATCTGGAAAAATGATGGTTCATGAGCGTGCTCCTGATCTTCCTCCAGCATTAAACATGAGAAATCTCCCTCCCTGCTATAAACTAGAGAATTAACTAAGTCATCTTCCTTGGTAACTGTCTTGAAAAATCTAGTTTCCCGGTACAGCCTCCTCTCTTGACCACCAAACACGGGGATAGTAGCATAGGTCAGATCCAGCTTGATTGATCCACCAATTTTAGTCCCCCAAGATCTTGACAGCAGCATGCCAAAGCGAGCTGGAATGTCAGCCACCACTATATCCATTACTACACTCTTTGCTGGGATCTGAGCTAGATTGACCACTAAGTCCTTTATCATGCCCAGGCACGTAACTCTTTTGGAATCAAATGAGTAAAGGTCTTTGTATGGGCGGGCGATCTGCAGTCCTAGTTGTTCCATGACCGAGAGGGGTAAAAGATTATGAGAGTCTCCCGAGTCTAACATACAGTTATGTAGCAACAGGTCATGTATTACTAAAGACACATAAAATGGGGGAGTAGCAGCATCCAATTCTTCGACATGTGGACCAAATACGACCATAGGCCTTTCTTCTTGAAGGTTCAAGCTGTCTAGAATGTGTATTACTTCTGGGGGGAGCATAAAGGATGTGACCTGGGACTGATATGAAGGTTGTTTTAACAATTCGGTCAAGGGAACTGGGATTTTTACTTTCTCCAGTTCCCTTTGTAAGTTGAAGGCAGAGGAGGACCTATCTACTGATACTTCTTTTGGTTCCCTATCTTTGGGGTCTTTATTCTGGGGGAGAGGATTGACTTCCTTTATGAATGGCTTGACACTAGCGGGTGTAACCACCTGTGAAGATGAGGGAGTTTGATCAGTAGACTATAAATATTGGTTAAGGGGCTTCTTACCTTTTTCTGGGGTCCTTTGAGCTGTCGCCTCTTTCTGAATAGGTGCTTCTTCTCGAGGTGTGTCCTCCTCCTAGTCCTGAGTGAGAGTTCTCTTCCTGGAAGATCTGAGGTCATATTTTCTGTTGAAATGAGCTTGCATGAAATCGATGAACTACTTGCAGTAGTCATCAATCTCAGGATCTTTGGCGTCTTCATTAGCTTTTCCCTCTGTGTGTGCCTGCACCTCCACTTCACCGCTTTCATGTAGGGGACATTCAACTTCATCACTGTTTGAGAAAGAAAGGTATGCCTCCTCTTGCTCATATGGGGTGTCTTCGGTAGGACCCTCTACTTGTCCTTCCAAATATAAAGGGTGTGGTACCTGGTCTTGCTACTCCTTCTATCCCCTTTGCAGTATCTGCAAGGGAGGCTTCCTATATTGCGGGTTATAGCCTCTGTTTGGAGCATTTTGGAAATTCTTGGGGGACGAATTCTTCGCCTCCATTTCAAGTTTAACTAGCTTATTCGAAATATTCTTAATCATCTTGTTCATCTCCCCAATCTTGTCATTAGCTGAATCTCTATCTTGGCTCGAGGTGGACACCTCCTCTTTTCCCCTTCTTCTAGTATCCTGCTCAGATTTTCCCTTGGATTTACCAGTGGAGGAAAAGTTTGCCTCGAGTTCCAATGCATCTGTTTGAGCATCATCCAGGTTGGCTAGCTTTCTTTCTCTTAGAGAGAAGTCGAATTCTGAGTCAAAAGCTGCCACAAAAACAACCTTGGCAGTAGTTTGGTGCGACTTCATCTCTGCGGGGAGGCTCAGGTACAACTTGTTAAATCTCTTAATAAACTCGGCCACCCCTTCATTATGTCTTTTCTTTAGTGTATTAAAATTAGTTAGACAATTTCCATGGTCTTTCTTCTCTCCCCATTTTCTGAGAAAAGTGTCCTCCATTCCGTCCCAAGTGGTGACAGAACGATCTCCCAGAGTCTTGAACCATTTTCTGGCTTCACCATCAAGAGATTGCACAAAAATTCTTAGGACTACGTCGAGATGTTCCACATTAAAATTCTCTGCGAATGAGCACAAGACCTCAAGGTGTTTTTGAGCTTCGATCTCGTTCTCTCCATTGAAATGGGGTAGCATCTTTAGATAGTCCTGTGGCATGTCATTCAACACTTGAGGTAATGCCAGGGGGGCGTATTTATTTAGCAAGAAGCTTGGAAAATTTTCCATTAGAGGAGGAGGTGGAGGTAACAGAAATATTTGATGTGTAAGCGGAGGAGGAGGTGGAAGTGAGGTATGAATGACAATGGGAATGTATTGGACAATAGCTTGGCACTAGAAAATTTGGCGGAAATTCCGACGGCTAATTCGTTGCTATTCCGACACATAGTCGTCGCAAGAGCGACAGTTCGAGGGCGGGAAAAACGTGGTTTACCATATCATTGCAGTTCTGACGCAATTAAAAAGTGTCGCACTATCGACACTTTTTCCGTCGCTTCCAAACAAGCGTCACTCTTCCGACGTTTCCCAATCCGTCACACTTCCGACCTTTGTAAAATGTTGCACTTCCGACGAAATGTGGTCTGACGTTTTGAACATCGCTCTTCCGACGTTTGTAAACTGTCACAATTACAACGAAATTTGTCCCGACATTTTGAACGTCGCTCTTCCGACGTTTGTAAACTGTCGCAATTCCGATGCAATGTGTTTCGACGTTTTGGACATCGCTCTTCCGACGGTTGTAAACTGTCACAATTCCGACGAAATGTGGTCCGACGTTTTGGACGTCGCTCTTCCGACGTTTGTAAACTGTCGCAATTCCGACGAAATGTGGTCCGACGTTTTGAACGTCGCTCGTCTGACATTTTTATACTATCGCTCTTCCGACGTTTTTAATCTGTCGCAATTCCAACGCTTACAAGGCGTTGGACGGGTTCAATTTTTAAAAAAAAATGAAACTTTAAAAGAGGAAAAACGTTGTTTTGAATATATTATATGAAGTAAAACAGTCCATGAAGTCATTACATTTTCACATCTGAAGATTGGAACCCAAATATCCATCCAGAAAAGTGGAAGTCCCACCCCAGACAGTGATAGAAAATACCCCATGTCACATACAGGGACTTGATATAAAACCCAGTAACAGTCCACATGGAGATTATCGACAATTTGAGAAAGCATCCAAATATGCCTGAGGCATCTATAAGAAAGTGAAATAGCAGTATGTAGAATAGTAAAGCAACAGATAGAGTACCGACGTCCATTGTTCCAAATACAAATTGAAGTACCCAAAATCCTTGAACAGAGAAAAACGCTAATCATGTGAGGAGTGTGATATGTCCAAAATATAAAAAGACCATCAGACCATATCAATAAACCAGCAACATAGACCAGCATCGCTAGTTTTGAAGGCAGAGTGATAAACATTAATCATTTATTTTTTCACAAGAGAAAAAACGATGTTTTGAATATATTGTATGAAGTAAAACAGTCCATGAAGTCATTACATTTTCACATCTTAAGATTGGAACCCAAATATCCATCCAGAAAAGTGGAAGTCCCACCCCCGACAATGATAGAAAAATACCCCATGTCACATACAGCGACTTGATATAAAACCCAGTAACGGTCCACATGGAGATTATCGACAATCTGAGAAAGCATCCAAATATGCCCAAGGCATCTATAAGAAAGTGAATTAGCAGTATGTAGAATAGTAAAGCAACAGATAGAGTACGTACCGACGTCCATTGTTCCAAATACAAATTAAAGTACCCAAAATCCTTGAACAGAGAAAAACGCTAATCATGTGAGGAGTGTGATATGTCCCAAATATAAAAAAGACCATGAGACCATATCAATAAACCAGCAACATAGACCAGCATCACTAGTTTTGAAGGCAGAGTGATAAACATTAATCATTTTTTTTTCACAAGAGAAAAAACGTTGTTTTGAATATATTATATGAAGTAAAACAGTGCATGAAGTCATTACATTTTCACATCTGAAGATTGGAACCCAAATATCCATCCAGAAATGTGGAAGTCCCACCCCAGACAGTGATAGAAAAATACCCCATGTCACATACAGGGACTTGATATAAAACCTAGTAACGGTCCACATGGAGATTATCGACAATCCGAGAAAGCATCCAAATATGCTCGAGGCATCTATAAGAAAGTGAAATAGCAGTATGTAGAATAGTAAAGCAACAAATAGAGTACCGAAGTCCATTGTTCCAAATACAAATTAAAGTACCCAAAATCCTTGAACAGAGAAAAACGCTAATCATGTGAGGAGTGTGATATGTCCAAAATATAAAAAGACCATTAGAACATATCAATAAACCAGCAACATAGACCAGCATCGCTATTTTTGAAGGCAGAGAGATAAACATTGATCATTTTTTTTTCACCAGAGAAAAAACATTGTTTTGAATATATTATATGAAGTAAAACAATCCATGAAGTCATTACATTTTCACATCTGAATATTGGAACCCAAATATCCATCCAGAAAAATGGAAGTCCCACCCCAGACAATGATAGAAAAATACCCCATGTCACATACAGGGACATGATATAAAACCCAGTAACGGTCCACATGGAGATTATCGACAAATCTGAGAAAGCATCTAAATATGCCCGAGGCATCTATAAGAAAGTGAAATAGCAGTATGTAGAATAGTAAAGCAACAGATAGAGTACCGACGTCCATTGTTCCAAATACAAATTAAAGTACCCAAAATCTTGCAACAGAGAAAAAAACGCAATCATGGGAGAGTATAAACATCATAGTGGAAACCCAGGCTCGCTTGTAAGATCAGGCTCGCTTGATTCCAAAATTGGTAACCATCTGTTGCATCTGAGATGTAAGGTTCAGGCTCGCTTGTTTCCATTAGTAGCCTGCTACAGCATCCACCTTGTTCATAGCAAAAAGGTTCATGTAGATATACAGAGAAAGAGTATAATACGTAGACCATATAAACATGGCTCTGTATTTTAAAAAACAGGTTTAAAATAGAAACAAGGCAACATTTGTTTTTCTAAGTAAGGTTAATCTATTAATAGTGGGAATAAAATTACACCGAAGTCAAAATCATTGCCCAGACTCATGGCAAATTTTTCATCAAAAAATCAAAAAATTAAGAAGACTGCCCTCATACAGGGAAACCAGTATTGAATGTTTAATTTTACAGAATTCAAAAATATTACAAAGGTCCAGCACAGTAAAATAATCTAAAATCAGCCAAATTAAGTGGGGCGCGAAGCAAGAAAAACAAATTAACCAAACTACTCCTCCGGCTCCTCGACCATTCGGCACCATCCTTCGGAAGGTCCAGGATCGCTAGGTGCTACCTCCACATTCATGCCATGACTCCCCTCCTGAAGGCCTGAATGTTGGCCGGCTTTTTCCAAGCTTAGACCCGCCAGACAGGTGCATTCTTCCTCCGTTTGGGCCTCCTCGCAGAAAACCACAGTGACTGAAGCTGTAATTCGTGGGCGGTTGAGAGGGCAATTAAAGGAAAATTGCGCAGTGCGCGTCATGGGAGAATGTGAACTAGCGATGGGGAAACGAGGAGCAGGGGAATCCATATGGTGGCCAGATCCTACAACCCGACCCCGCCCACTCCTAGTATTTGGATAGCGACCTGCATAATAATCACTGGACTGGCCGGAAGACAACTCGGTTGATGGGTTGGAGGGAGCGCGTGGGAGTTGACCTCTGGTGCTCCCCCTGCAGCAATGCATCTTTTGACGCATGCGAGGCATGGGTGCAGTCTCACTAGCAGTGGGCACAAGAGGAGACGGAGAAGCAGAATTCCAAGAAACAGAGGAAGACATACAAGGACCAGACCAAGAGAAATGAAGATATGCAGCAAGGTCTATGCAGCAATTCAGCTGGCCACTTCTCCTTCTCGTCAGAGTGAGCAGGCAGTGTAACCTAGCAATTGGCTCATCTGAAAAACCATAGCGAAATTCCATTTTATCGACCAGACTGCAATGAAATAGAATGACACTCGTCATAATTAATCTCTGATCATTAATGAGAGCCGAAGGCCAGATCATATTGGAGCATGCAGAATTGCTCACAGGAGTGGAGGTCCGATCTTGAACAGTGTTAAAACTTAATGCGATTAGATGTGAAAACATTGGAACTTAATTGAACAGCATTAAAACTTAATGCGATTGATATGAAATCACCACATCCATGTCCCATCGCCTTAAACGCCATCGAATGCACCCGCAGCCGGGAGCAGGGCAAGTTCTGATTCAGGACACATGGCAGAAATTGATTGGAGCGGGTCTTGGTTTGAGCCGCTCGCGCAATGGAAATACGGACCCGAAAAATATTAGGGCGAATTTGATAAGAAATTCACGTCACAACTCTCCCTCCGTACGCCAGCCCAACTTCGGACCCGAAAAAGATTAGGGCGGAATTCATTTGGTTTTCGCGTCACAAAATTGGCCGACGTCAGCAGGCTATTTTGGAACACGAATTTGGTTTGAATTATGGTTTATTGTCGTTTGAAGTCCGGCAAGCTCGACTTAAGAAAAATTTTGTTTGATCCCATCTTATAAAATTTGTGTTGGTTTTCTTTGATAATACACATATTTATAATAAATCATGGGAATACCACACTAGTAAACATGTGGAAAAGTTATATAAATTATTGAGAACAATTATTTTTATGTAAAAATATCCAAATGTGCTTTTGGGAAATAAGAATTCGAGTATTTGGTTCATATTGTTTTAAAGGAAGGAGTGAAGTTGGAGCCTCAAAAGATGCAAGCTATTATAAAATGACCTATTCCTAAGAAAATCAAGGTTCTTAGAAGATTTTTTAGACTTACATGATATTATTGATCATTTGTTAAGAATTATGCATGCATTTCAAGCCCACTCACATATCTCTTGAAGAAAATATCATTTATATGGAATGATGAGGCTACTTTGGCATTCTCTCTTTTAATGGATGCCATGTCTTCTACACCAACATCGGTTGCACCTACTTTGGTAAAACATTCATAGTAGAGTGTGAGGCACTAGGGCAAGGAATTTACGTAACATTAACACAATAAGGGATATCATTGGCTTTTAAAAGCAAGGAATTCAAAGAAAATATTTGGTGAAATCTACGTATGAAAAATAAATGGTAGCAATATTACATGCAATAAAAAATGGGGATAGTATATCACTGGGAGGTACTTTAAAGTCAAGATATACCATGATAGCATAAATTATTTTTTGAAGCTATGGATTTCATTGGAAGATTAACAAAAATGAGGAGAAAAATGCAAAGTTTTAATTTTGAGATAATCTGCAAAAAGGGTAAGGAAAATTTAGTACATGATGCTCTTTCTAAAATAGAAGAGGCCTCAAATTTATATCCAATTACATTTTCTGTTCCTAGGTGGCTAGAAGAAGCTTGCCATAATGGAAAAATGACAATAGTACTAAACAAAAACTAAAATTTTTAAAGGATGGGATGAACTATATGGAGCATTGGGAGTGAAAGAGAGATATACTTTGGTGCAAATGTAGAATATTTTTATGCACGCAAGCATATTTGAATAAAAAAATATTAAAGGAGTCCCATGTCTCTCTGATGGTAGGACGCAGGGTTCCTTAAAACATCTCAAAGGATCAAAAAATATATTTTTGGAAGGAATGAAGAAAGATATTCAAAATTTTGTAAGAGAAGGTTAGGTTTGCATAATAAATAAAAGAGAGATAGTAAAATCTCTAGGGTTACTTCAACCATTCCACATACATATTAAAAGACTAGAATATATATCAATAGACTTTATTACAGGGTTACTGAAATATAAAGGTAAGTATTACATTTTTGTGGTCATTTATATAGACAAATTTTGTAGATTTTTTTTGTAGAGCTCAAAGTACATAAAGAACAAGCCAAGTGGGAGAAGTGTCCGTGAAAGAAATTCATATTCTTCATGGTTTTACTAAAGAAATAGTAACAAGAAACTTTTGGAAATAATTATTTAATATGAGTGGAGAAACACTAGTTGCCATGAGTTCTACATATCAAACACAATCAAATGGTCAAACAAAAATAGTTAACAAATGTTTTTAAGGTTATCTACAATGTTATTCTTTAGAAAAGCAATCTTAATGGATGAAGTGGGTTCCTCAAGGAAGAATGGTAATATGATACTATCATACTACCTATCACACATCTACTAAAATTTCACCATTTAAGGCCCTTTATGGATATCCAACTCCTAGTATCTCATACTTTTTGCAAGATAAGTCCAAAGTATAGGAAACTGAGTCACATATGGAAAATACTAAAGAAACTTTGAAAATTATTATGGAAAACCTTCAAATGACATGAAACATGATAAAACAACAAGGGGAACAACATTGAAGTGAAAGATAATTTGAGGAGGGTAATTGGGTATTTTTTAGATTATAGCATTATAAGCAATCTTCATTCAAGAAAAAGAAGAATAAAGAATTAGCTCAAAAATGAAATGTGTAAAAAGTCGAAGTTGGGATTAAATTGGCAAGGGTTCAAAAGTTGAAATACTCGATAAAGTCGGGAGTTTTTTGAAAAAGTCGGCAAAAAGTCGGCAAAACTAAAAAAATACAAAAATATTCATTTTTGGAAAAAATCCTGATTTTTTCAACAAAAAAAAAAAAATTATTAAAGAAACTACCTCACTCAAGATTTTTTCGAAAAAGTCGGAAAAAAGTCGGGACTTCGAGGATAAAATAGCGACTTTTTCAGGGATGAAAAAGTCGGCAAAAACTCGACCAATAAAGTCGGCTCCGGGAAAAATTCGGGATTTTTTCAAAAATTCGAGACTTTTTGCCGACTTTTTCCACACTACAAACTGTTATGGCCCTAAATAATTATTCATAGGATTGCACAAGTGGTATAGAAGTTATATTTTCCTTCTTCTTGCATTCATAAGGTTTTTCATGTATCTTGCCTAAAAAAGGTTTTGGGAAAAAATATGCCAATGTAAATAGAACTTCCAAAATTAGATGAAGAATGAAAGTTGATTCTTGAACCACAAAAGGTTATAGATAAACATTCTGTATCTCTTTGAAATATAACAATTATGAAGTACCTAATCAAGTGGAAGAATATTCCTCTAGAAGAAGGTACATGGTAAAATGATCAATTCGTGATGAAATACCCACGGCTAAAGGGTTCGTTTGAAGTTTTGACAAAGGTTTTGTTATATGTTTTATATAACACGCGGCAGAATAGTTTTATTGTTTGTTAAAGTCCGACACAGTGATCAAATTTGAAGGGTAGGTTTGAATTTCAATTAGAAGGGCATATATCTATGTCGCCCTTCCATAATGAAAAGCTTTAAAAAAAAACCTTTTCAATTGACCACAATAAATTATTTTTACATTTCATTTTCAGAAAGACAAAACCATCAATCTTTATATTAATAAAATACTGTTACATATACAACAATGAAAAAGGCTCCATCTTTCATTGCTTAAATATCTCATTGGAAATGTCAACATAAGTCTTGAAGACACTATTATAAGAATTTGGATACATACCACCGAGATATAGGAGATTCTTATGTGTCAGATTGTGTAATGCAATTTTGACTTTGTCTCACAAGGAGCAGCAGCATGGAGGTCTGGATTTTTCTTATAGAACTTTTTTATTATTATTTGAAACGTCGTTTATAGATATGAATACAACAATGAAATTATGAGCATGGTGGACAATTAGTCAAGCTCATGATGCCAAACCATGATGATGTAAGTTTGGAATTTAACATTTTTACATGTTAAAGACAAATAGTCAAAATCACCGACAACTTAGTATGCCATAATTAATAATCATTCCCTGTTCACTTTTGTTAATAGGTTTATGTCACACGATGATGCAGGGGCATTAGGCACTAGCCAGCAATGTAGGAGGTTTTGTCCACATGTTGTGGCTAGGAGGGTTTGAAAACATTTGAGTTGTAATAGCTAGGTGTCAATACCTCAGCTGACTATATTACTTAGACTAGTTAGAGTTGTAGGAGTTGAACAGTTTCAGTTAGTTGAATTATTATAATTAGACCTTTTGATTTCTAGAACGGTCCTCTCATAGGAACCGAAGAGCCATATGTTATGTATATAAATTGTAATTCCTCGGATGAATAAAAGTAGAGAGGGAAGAGGAGAGTAGAGAGGGTATTTTTGCAAAACCTCTGTGTGTGAACAATTGTTTCCAGTTAAATGATTTCCAAGCTTAGTTGCCATTGAATTATCTTGAACTGCTAATTGTGAAGAATTTTTTAACTGTGAGGCGATTGGGTAATGATAATTCCATTCTTATGTCTTTGAATTCCCGTAAATTGTTGGATAACCTTGTGAACTCACCCCACCCGAAGGCGAGGTCTGTGTAGAGAACCGGGGTTGTGAACACTGTTCAAATATAAAAATACTGCTTAATAAAGAGACAAAATTTTTGTGCTTTTGGAACCTGACCCGAGGATTGGACATGAGTTAACAAACAAAAGGATAGCGGAAGTAGACTTGCACCCATGGTCAAGCCCTGTACCAAAACCATGAGCGGAATCACAAAAGCGGGTTGCCCATATTGCACCGCTTTTGCGGAGTAGGTGGTATTTCCTATTCGCGAGCGATTCCATAGGGAATGCGACACATGGCGAAGTGACCCCCGGAAAACCACCGTTTAACCCGTGCCATCGCACGTTAAAGCTCGACGTTGGAAGCCGAGCGAAATTGCCAAGAGTCATTGATTTGGAGAAGGGCCATCGGACGGTGGTCACACGTTGAACTTGCCCGGAGGTTAACTAAGGTGTGCGGAGGATAGCCAGGTACGATACGAGTGTTTGATTGGTTATTGATATATATAGGTGGGGCCGGAGTATAATGAAATTTTTTAATTAAAAAATTGGCGGATAATTAGCATAAGTCCGAGTGTGATTGTTGTAAGGCTGGGTGGTGAAATATAGAGCCGAAAGTTCATTACAAGTTATTTATTTAAAAAGAAACGTGGAGTATAAATACAAAGTGTTGAAAGTTAAACATTGGTTATAAGGCTTGGAGATAATATAAAGTCGGGAATATAAATTAAAGTCCAACCATTGTGGATAGTATTTATTTATCAAATTATACGAATTTGATAAATAAACCCGAAGAAAGAAGAATTCAATTAAGACTTAGGCTGGAGGAAAAGAACGGGGTAAACCAAGGGAAAATGCTGACAGAGCGATTGTAGACACACCAGATCTCCTTAGGGGTCCAATTTCAGTTTTGTTGCGTCACACGATGATCTCTCTTCTCTGGCATTTACTTGTATTGAAGATCACTATTCTAGGAATAAGGAGTTATTTTCTCCAAAAATAACCCTAGCCAAACATTGACAATGCTTCAAGGATATCTTTCTATGCTTCATAAGTACATATGTTCTACTTCTAAATCATGTCTTGGAAGTGGTTGTTTTGCTGGAAATTATTCACCAGTTGGTTTCATACCAAAGTATTTTTCACATTTTCAGCATCCAATACATGAAAAAGATAATGGTTTAAAACAACATAAATATTTGAAATTTTGCAAGAATTGTCTGGCACACTTTGAATATGAATTTTGAAGTCAAGTGCATGATGCTATATAGGGTCAAGTGTCATTTTGAATACCAAATGTTTCACAAGAAACTTCTCAACATGCTACCCTACAGTAAGGATTAAATGAAAATATTGCATCAACTATTTCCATAATAAAAGTGCACCTCGGCCATAATACTAAAAAACTACAAATGTTGTAGATCTAACAAGACCACACAATCAAATGTATTCCACAAGGCCAATACTATATGAAAAATGAAAAGGAGTTTGCAACCAAAAATACCTTAGGCAACTAATTCAATTAGACACACCAAACCATCAGCAAAAAGGAAAACCAGCCTACTTGGCCCCAATATTTTCAACTGGGTCCTCTAATTCAACCAATAAAAAGGCCAAAACCATAGCATTGAGATACATTTCATTACAATGTCAATAACAATAAAATTTGACTCAGCCATAACCCTTTCCTTTTATTGTTGTGAAAAGCTTTATGCATTACTCTAATGTGGCTAGTCCATAGGCCAAGTAGACCACTGGGTAACAAATATGTTTCCTTTCACCTTTGAGTTTTCAAATTATGCCTACCAAATCTATGACATTTAAGAGGGGGAACTAATGCAACGTTAAAAAGAAAACCAGAGCACACATCTACAAATTACCTTCTTAGCTACTGTCACACCATCATTAACTATTTTTGGAGAACCATGCTTGCTCTCCAAGACAACATTTTGCCCTTCGCCCCAAGGGTGACTCCAACAAGATCAGCAAGTTTGTTCACACCGCCTGCAAGACAAATTGACAATGATTTCAGTAAGTGTGCAATTGAATGCCAGACCATATGCCAAAACAACCCTCCATGAAAAAATAAAATAACACATTAAAATCGAATATAAGTGGACAAGGAAAGATCCACCGCAGTGAAGTTTCACGTGCAGGTGACCTTCCTTTAAACATAATTTTTTCTCTGACCTGCAATTTTTTTGTCACTGAGCCATCCTTGTTGAAGTACAACTCCTTTTCCATATCTCTTGTATTAAATACCTTCTCTATGTCGCGTAATCTCAGATTCCCTCTTCTTCTTGAGTGATTAAAGGAAATGGGTGAAAAAACTGAAAGAGAAGACAATTGTCTGCCATAATTATCAAACATTGCACCCAACTTCTTCCCCTTTCCATTGTTACCCAATGAGGTAGATGTGGCAATTGTTTTCATACTTCCCAAAGCAGAGGCCATCTTCTCTTGTGCTGAATATAGAATTACAAGATATTCATATTAGTATGAACCTTAAAAAACATGACTCCCATTGCTAAAAACCACTTTTAAGTTGTAACAGGCAAACTAAACAACTATCGCAACTTTTGGCAACTTCTGGAGCATTAAGAGAGAAACAACCAAAGAGAAATACAACCACAATTCTCATTTTAATGAGACCGGACTATATATTTGCATTAAGATAATAGAAAGAAATCACGACTATATTAAGGCCAGCACAAAACAATCTTTAACCAGTGTCTCTCGCGGCCTTCAAGTTGCCATGCTAGAGGTTGCATATTTTTAATTTAAATTCTTGACCTCTCATGCCCATCTATGAATGCATCCAATGAGATATCTACATCAAATGCTCCTTTATATCCCCAAAAACAAATTCCCTACTACAAGAGCACCAGTATTGATGGATCACCCCACACCATCCCACCCACTAGAAACGGTGAAAAAGGAAACCCGAGAAAACTTCCGAAATATCTCAAGATGACTATATGGGTGGTTCTTATGAATCAACCAACCATTCAGAACATGCTCATCAATCCAAACCATGAGTATTATGTGACAATATTCAAGCAGGCACTGAATCGGATTTCTGAAGCTATGTTAGAGAAACCCTAAACTCTCACTGAAAATAGGTGAAATGTGGCACCACTCAGGGATTGACATGTGCCAATTGGTACAAGTGGTAGACAATTGGCATGCTCAAACAACAAGGTGATGCAGGAATGACATGAGGGAGAAAATATCAGAAAAGCCCCAAATCTGGAGAACTAAAGCTCATCACCAACCTGAGATTGAAAACTTTACATGATGTAACCTATGAAATTGTAAATGGAGAAATCATAGTAACAATAAAGTAACCTATGTAACAATAAAGTCGGATTCATCCTGGGAGTGGTAATGGGAGAAATCATAGTGAACAACAGGAAACATGCAGAGTTGTTTACAATCAAATAGATGAAAAAACACATACAAAAAACCTAGATAATAATCATGAACAAGATTAATATTGAATTATGAACTGTAAAGGAACTTACAAAATGTGACATTACGAACCTGGTCAAGCGCACAAGCAAAAATATCCTGGACATGACCCTGGTTGACAAGTTGTATTGCTCATGATGCAAGAGAATTTGTACCTACACTGCCAAGTCAATCAAAATCCATCATTATCTATACAATAAATACAAGTAATTGATGTAGTATTTTTTACTCTAAGATGCATTCTTATGATAATGTTAGAACATATGTTGAAAATGTCAAAACATACCCGAATAAGCTCCTCTTCATTTCAAGAACAATTTATTGGAGTCGCATGAACTTGGAACAAGCCTCCCACGATCTGAAAGAGTAGCAACTAAGTCAACAATGAATTTTTTGTTGCTACGCTGGATCGAGGGAGGTTTGCTCCAAGATTAAATCGCTCCAATAAATTATTCTCTACTAAACAGGGCCAACCACGTGAAGGTG
This sequence comes from Pinus albicaulis, assembly GCA_034641835.2. Taxonomy (NCBI): domain Eukaryota; kingdom Viridiplantae; phylum Streptophyta; class Pinopsida; order Pinales; family Pinaceae; genus Pinus; species Pinus albicaulis. The sequence goes on from CM076573.1 coordinate 458,399,249, forward strand.
GAAGCTCTTATGGCCCCTCCCCCCCCGCCTCACATCACTCTCAATTCCCCAATACCCAATCTATATTTCATTTTTACTTTCATGAGCATAAAAAAAAATATTCAATAACTAATGAAAAAACAATTCAACAAAAAGTACGCAAGGAAACATTGCAATTAATGCTTGACATAAAAATAGTATGATAAATGAGTTTTTTATATAACGCAAAAAACATTCCAAGTATGGTCATTGGTAACGTTCCAAGTATAATACAATATTTTACATTATCGAATTTTCTTTTTCTTCTTCCTATTTCTAAAGCTCCTAATTACATCATCAATATCATCATGCTCTGCTCCTGTTTCGTGCCTTTCGACCCGCACTGCTGACCTAGTTGCGTAGTCACGATGTCCGGTCTCATCCAGTGACGGGGCATCGCCTACAAAAACAGATAATATTAAATTTTAATTGTCAGTTTTTAAATATCATTGAACTAGTTCGGTAATATTAATAAAAAAAATTGCAATGATATTATTTACCTGGTGCACCAGTTGTCGCCGTTGACCTAGTTGCATAGTCACGATGTCTGGTCTCATCCAGTGACGGGGCATCGCCTACAAAAATAGATAATATTAAATTTTAATTGTCAGTTTTTAAATATCATTGAACTAGTTTAGTAATATTAATAAAAAAAATTGCAATGAGATTATTTACCTGGTGCACCAGTTGTCGCCGCTGACCTAGTTGCGTAGTCACGATGTCTGGTCTCATCCAGTGACGGGGCATCGCCTACAAAAATGGATAATATTAAATTTTAATTGTCAGTTTTTAAATATCATTGAACTAGTTCGGTAATATTAATAAAAAAAATTGCAATGAGATTATTTACCTGGTGCACCAGTTGTCGCCGTTGGGACTGTTGCCTTGTCTTCCTCTCCGGTGGTAAGATCCTCAAGGGAAACATTCTCTGTCATTTAAACAAAAAACGTTATAAGGACAAACATCAAGGTATAATTAGAAAAAATTATAAGTGGAAATTAATTACCATCACGGCCCTCACTGATAGTAGCATTGTCGGCCTGGTCCCCACTACAATGATCAGGTTGCACGTGAGGATCATCTACATCTGGCTCTAAAACTGGGTTATTTGCCTCGTCGGTAGTGCTGCTCCCTTGATTTAAACAAAGTTGTTAGAAATTAAATTTATGGATGAAAACAAACATATTGAAAGGCTAATTTTTTACCTTATCAGGCATTCTGGATCTTGGGACCTGCCCCAAGCTTCTGCGACGTTCAACTACAGCTTGATAGCCGAAATGGAAAGCGATATTTTTATCTTCCTCTGTAGTTTCTGTTCCAAAGTAATCACCCTACATTACATATGATTGTGTATTTTTAATCATATTTGATAGGATTACAAAAACGTTGGAAGGCGATACAATTAATTATAAGATGTTTAACTACTTAATTACAATTCTTGCAACTAATTTCAAGTAGCTTCCCTGGCCTAGCTTGTGATGGCCCTTTTTGTCAATCCTAGCTTTGGTTGCCTTTGAGGTGTGAGGCAACCTAGCATCAACAAAATTGAAGTCAGATATGACGTAGCACACTTTTATTTTAGACATAGAGAAAATTAAAGCTATTGAATTAAAGTTGTAATTTACCTTGCGGGTCCAGTTGGCATTTTTCCTTCTTTCTTTGCCATTTTCTCTTTTCCATCATGGATGAGTGCTCTCCACTCACTCTCTGGAACTGCGAGAGGATTCTCATATCTAGGGTTAAATTTCAATTGCGTCCTATAGGTGTCCCTGGTATATTTCAAATATTTGTCGGCTACCCGAGGCACCGTTGTTCTGTCAAATGTGCCAACCCCAAAAAGGGCTTCTAGATAATCTAGAGGTTCTTTTTTCAGGTTGGAATTCTGGGAATTCCACCCTGTGCATATGGTTGGGCCAAAAATTACCAACGCATGGCTCTCCAGAAACCTGTAGAACTCATTGTTTCCTACACAGAAAAAAATAAGATATTATCATTAATTTAAAAATAAAAATCATGATAAATATGTTTTAGATAAAGTACATGAAATAGTTAAAATATTAAAATTTACTTGGGAGTTGTACATGATTTATAGGGACACCTTCATCGTTCACCAACAACGTGCCATTAATGGTCCCTGTGGAGCTGACACGTGTAGCTCTAGGAAACGCAATAATGTAGTTGGCCATATCAGCCTCATCATTGCCAACACGTTCAGCGGTTGGCTAGGTGTCTACTTGGGCAGGGTGTGCTTCTTGGCTAGCACCTAAAGGAGTAGAAGGCGTACGAGAGGGTTGTTGGGAAATCTCTTGCCCTTGTGTCCCACTACCACCAACACCGGGTTCAGCAAGTGCCAGAAAACGCTACATACAAAAGAAATTTTTGTTAGTTTAGTCAATGTAAAAATTAAAAATCAAACTATCCCAATTCATCTCATGCAGAACAAAAAAAATATCCTTTTGACTTTTGATTATTACCTGATATATTTCTAGCTGGATCATAAGATGTTTTATCCTCTCTTCTGTTTCAGGTGTTTGAGGCGCATCTATCAAAGTATTAAATTCTGACCTTGCATCTCGTCCTTTTTTTGCAACAAGAACACTTGAGATAGGGATGAAGAAAGCTCTTCCTCAAAGAGGGAATCATCAGGGGTACCATGGCTAGGTGTCTGCATATTTGAACAAAATTAATATTATATCAATTATGTAAATAACTAAAATACCTGAAGATAGAGAAATGCTAGCACTTTACATGTTCTTTCGCTGGCCTCTTTACACGATCATCCCGTCTCGGGGTTGTTCCTGCACTGCTCTGATCAGTCTGCCACATTGCAATAAAATTATAAATGTAAAAACTTGAAAACACAAAATGAAAACTGAAACAATTTCTAATAAGACACCGGAAGACAGAGTTAGAGTTTCAAATATGCCTTGCATTGAATTCAGTCCTGGAAACATGTCATTGCACATTAAGGCACCCAAACAAGAGACGAGTTGACAATGAAGACCTTATTGAATATATTGTTGGAGCAACTTCTAGTAAACTTGTTGTGAAGACCTTGAGGATATTTTTGGCGCAACATTGTTGAATCTGATGGTATAGCATTGTTGGAGACGATCTTGAAGGGCCTTGAAGTGAAGCTTTTGGAGCAACTATTGAAAAATCCTTAGAGCATTTAAGTAAGGCACTTTCTATCTTCCATCACCTTTTTCCTTTCAATATCCTTTAAACGATTTTTTTGATATTTAATGTTTGAAATCACGTTATAATTCCTTTATTATATGTGTTTGGGGACTTTCCCTTTGAAATTACCCAAAAATACCCTGGAAATTTTATCTTCAAGATGCATGTCTGACCCTATTGTTCAATATTTTGATTGATAGTAGTAAACATAGAGAGTTAGGGGGCTCTTTACTTGGTTTGGTTGGGCCATTAGATCCCTAACATCTACTAGGGAGAACCCCCCTTGAGTTGGAGGAGAGTTATCCTGAAGTGAAAAGAGGTTGGTGAGGTGACAATGGGGCTATTTAATTACACATGGTATCGCACTTTAGCTTTAGGACTTTATCTTGAGAAGTGCGAGATTTTGCTATATCAATTCTCAAATTGTTTACAACACTATTGTTAAGAACTAATAAGAAGTGATGTTGAGGGGTTTTTGGGTATAAGAAACAATACCATTTAAAAACTAGGGTTCTCAGTCCTTGGCATTCCTTCAACTGGGCCTAGGGGCACACTAGAATAATTTCACACTAAACCATGCAAACTTAAAAGTAACTTAACAGATCCATAAAGTAATAATAATCATAATTCCTAATTTCCTATTGTACGATATGATGCAAATTATTCAAACATGAAGCAATGAAGACATGCAATGTCTGAATTTCAAGATTGATGAACCAATACAAGAACTTAGAAACTACAACTTTGATTCAATACTCTGTGTCCTAACTCTAGGAAGGAATCTAGTTTGTAGGAATGAAGAGGTTGTTATCTTTAAAATCCCATCCCAACATCAAATTCAGTGATAAGTTTCTATCAGGTTCTGGGTCAAGGAAACATTCACTCCATGAATGATATATTTAAGTAGGCTTCTCCTACTCTGGGAAAACACCATACCTATAATGCATTCAATTGCATGTATAAAGGGAAAGGAAAACATGTTTTCATACAACGGTGACAAAGGCATCTTGGGGAAAGGTATCTTCACTTTTTATTTATGTTGTTCACCCACACCACTCTCGTGTTTTCACTAATCATGTTTTGTCATTTTTGCATTCAAATTAAGTTAAGGCCTTAAGTATTTTTTGACCTTTCGGTGTAGTTTTTATAAGTGGCATGTATGGAATTTCCATTAATTCTGCACTTTTTCTCTTCATGCGCATGTTTCCCTGGAAATAAAATGCATGATTTAGTTCCATACATTTAACAAGTTGTTGGATCAACTCCATTGGCAATATCATGTTTCCTATTCAATCAAAATTTATCTCAGTTAGGGTAGGTAGGAAGGTTTTCCCTTTGTATTAATAGGCACTTCTAGCTTGCATTTTTATTATATCTTTCAAATTTAGTGTCGTTTCAATTAGGGCATGAATTTTTGCAACTTTCAAGGTGAGAATGAACAAAGACAAATTTTTGTGATGGATGATTGTATATGAATCCATGGCTAGAGGAAAAGGCACTAATCTACTTCTTCAAATATCTATAGTTCTCATTCACCTCATACGGAGATGGTCCCTGATTTTGAGCCAAATGTTGCAGCAAAAAGTTCCCCCCCTCCATAATTTGATATTCAATCGAAATTTCTTAAATTGATGATGGGGCATGATTATGGAACATTGGTACATACATATGTAATGGAATTCCAAGATCATGATATATGTTTGCATATGTTTATGGAGGTGGTGGAGCAAAAAAGAGCTCAAATAGAGCTGAAATTTTTCACATAAAAAGGACTGTGGGCTTGACTAATGGTTCCATTTAAAAAATGATATCTAGACAGAGAATAAGTGTAGCATGCAAACATACATTGAAAATCCATCTAAGTTTGCATTGTATTACTTATGATGGATTCAAATTTGGGTTTCAAAATGCCAGGTTATGGCATGATTTTGTCGAGAAACCCTTAGTTGGATTCTCATGTTGGTTTAATTTATATTTTAAGTTTGTTTTGCAGTCTTTGGGTGATAGTAACTCATGAACTAGGTTACCAATGTGTAACAATCATATTGCAAGAATAAAGTTGTGATTTTTTATATTATTATTATTATCTATTAGCTACGAGTATTGACACCTAATGCCTGGAATTTTGACATCTTGATAGCATGGATAATTTTGAAAATGTTTCTAGTAATGTTAACATAATAACTATGATTACGTGTCTTCACTTTTGTCACCATAATAGACCTGTGATATGGACTCATCACACAACTTCATATGCTATGTCCCAACAAGTTCAAACTGGTTGAACCTACCTCATAGTGTGGTTATTAAGGACAAGTTGCTTCATATATAACTCGATAGCATAGACCACGTTGCAGTTCTAAAAAGAATCCTCAAGTGTCAAAAAAACTTCACAATATGTTCTACTATAAAGCCTTTTGGGATACCTGAAATAATATATGTATCATTGATGACTTTTAAAGTATGACAAGATCCAGAGGGGAAAGGAAATCAATGGAAGAGTGATCCACCAATGAGAACCTAGAATTTAGCATCAGATGAGTTAGAGTCTAGGAAATTGAAACCCTATAATTTTAATTAGTGATGAAGGACATCACATAGGTAATTATATTTTCATGTAGAATAATCTGCTAATTCAAATTTAAACTACATAATATGAAAGGCATACCATAAATTTTTCCACGTAAGTCCAAACAACCTATAAAAATGGAAAACCTTCTTTTTCCATGGGAATTAATTTACCTTTCCTTTTTCAAGGCAATCTAAATCACAAAAAATATGAACTATACTGCACACATTCTTGGATAATGTGAAAGTGGAAAAGGAATACCCTACACAAGTGATGCACACATGTACATTTGAACACTAATAGATTTTTTTAGTTGAAATGCAATGCTTGTTTTTATTTAAATGTAGGGCTTTTAAAGCAGGGAGAAATAATGGCTGCCAAATTAATAAGCGTTTCTTTGGGAAAAATTTAAATCTTGTATTGGGTGATGAAGATAATATAGGGTATCGAATCTTGATTCTTGAAATCTAGAGAGAACCCTACAACCTAACACAATCCAATGGAATTGACCAAAAAAACCCAAATAGAGTCAACTCCAACATTGAGGAAGGTCATAGAAGAAACTCATTTAAAAGGGATGAGTGTAAGAATGTTATTCGCAAGAGCGAGGTCGGCCGGGCCGCCCCACAAGAGCCGAGGGCAAATGCAGTGGCACGGGGGTCGTTTTTCCTCACAGCTCGGTGTGGCCAATGCCGAGGGCGTAATGTTGTTCTGCGAAGAGCCAGCAGAAACGTCGAGGGCGAATGTTGTTCTGCAAGAGCTGAGGGCGAATGCTGAGGGTGAATGTTGTTCTGCAAGAGTGGAGGGTGAATGCGCGTGTAATATCAGACGTTAATGTAACACACATGTACATTTTAACACTAATAGATTTTTGTAGTTGAAATGCAATGCTTGTTTTCATTTAAATGTAGGTTTTTTAAAGCAGGTATAGTAATGTCGTCAAATTAATGGGCGTTTTCAAAAATTTAAATCTGTGGCTATGGAGAAGATAATAGAGGTATTGAATCTTGATTCTTGACATCTAGAGAGAACCCCATGTTTCAACACAATCCAATGGAATTGGTCCAAAAACCCCAAATAGTCAACCCTACTATAGGAGGAAGGGCCTCCAGTAAGAACTTACCATTTTGCAAGAGCTGAGGGCGAATGCTGTTCTGCAAGAGATGAGGGCGAACGCTAAGGGTGAATGCTGAGGACAAATGTTGTTCTGCAAGAGCTGAGGGAGAATGTTGTTCTGCAAGGGTGGAGGGCGATTGTGCGCGTGATATCAGACGTTAATGTAGCTATTGCGAAGGATACGAAACAATAAAATCATTTTTATGTAGCGCGCATATAAGTGTCGTTATACCGACGGCGGAAAAAGTGTCGTTATTGCGACGGTTGCCTCCAAACATTGTAATTGTGACACTTAGACGTTGTGTCGTACTTGCGACGTTTGGAGGCAGCCATCGCAATAGCGACGCTTTGGGCCATAGTGTCGCAATTGCGACGTATTCCTCCAAATGTCGCAATTGCAACACTTTGTCTAAGTGTCTGTATTGTGACACTTTTCTATAAACGTCGGTATAGCGACGGTTTCGGGCAGGATGGAAAAAATTTGGGGAAATTTCCAACATTTGGTCAAAAGCGTTTCTAACCAAGTAGTTTGAATTTCCGTCAAATGTAGTAGTGTGGGGTGATGATGAAAAAGGTTTATATTAACAATGATGCATTTAGTGACTTCTTTTGAACATTCATCTTATGGGGTGGAATAAAGTTGTGTCCAGTAGTATCTATTGATTCACCTCATCCTTAACTTTGGATGTTTCGGTGGTAGACCTGTTCCAGTAGTAACCAGGCCCCGCGGTGAAGTCGAAATCTTGTACTTGGGCTACGGAGAAGAAGAGACCAAGGTCTTCCGCAGAAAATTAGGATCTCAGTATGCGGATGAACTTTCTCCCTCCAATTTCTTCATGTAGGATTCTTCTGGTCGGACACATGTTGGGTGTCTTAGGCCGAGACGCATTCGACTTGGCGGGCCCTAGGAGCCGTGAATACAACAGATTTACCTCGAAAAACGGATGTGGAGTCGCCAAGGTGAGGGATATAGAACTCTCAACTCTCCATGCTCACCTAATTGAAGAGTGAATAAAGGTTTTGTCGAGGCCCAGGGATCTCAATTTCTTTCAACTTCATATCCTCGGAAACGACGCCAAAAAGATGTTGTCAATCCTAGAGACAACCTTGAGTTGTGAAAGACCAGTGCCTAGGACATCTTATATAGCAAGGAGAAATAAGATATGACAGTGATAATTAGCAGAGCAATGCTCTCATGCTATTTCTTGTAACAGGAAAATTAGCTTGAATGGGACCAAAAATTTCAGAAGCTTGATACAGAGGAAATAATACTGCAGGGGCAAGATGCAAAACTCTAACACGAATTGTATCAGACAATTCAAAGGCAGCTTCACTGCAAAGAGGGCTGGATTCTAAACACTTCATAGAGATTGATGGTCATAAAATATCTACTGCATACGTAGAATAAATAAAATACTAACTGTTATTGAGACGACATCCAGAAATATATACCATCATGTAGTGGGCTTACGAAATTAAGAATCCACACATGATGACAACATTTGTAAATAACATCTCATAGTAGCTAGTATAGCATAAATACGGGTGAATTGAAAATGAGACAGCATATCACGCCTGAGCCATATTTAAAGTGCCAAACAGGTTATGACATAAGTATCAACCAGGATAAATTTATATCAAAAACAGTGGGCTACTCGCATTCCAAAACGTGATACAAGATAAATGGATGTAAGTGAAATGAACGGCTAAGCTACAACATATAGGAGAGAATTACACACTGTAAAGCATCAAGACCAGAATCCTCATTAAAGATAAAAATCCTTCTCATTGAGACCCAACAAGCTCCTCAGATTTGTATTAAAGCTTCCACAAAATGCATACAAAAAATTCTTCTACAGTCAATTCTTAAGAAAATTTGGAACCTGGTTTCCTCTTCTGATCTAGCTTATATAGAAACCTCCATACATGAGCGAGAAGATATTTTTGGAAAAATATCTTCTACGCATGCCAAAAATTTGTTAAAGGTCCTTATCAAAATAACCAAAACTTATGATGAGGAATAAAGGCCTCTCATCATTTACAGTTAGGCACTGGGCTGTTCTAAAACAAAATGTTAAATAACAGTCTTAGAAGAAAATTAAAATGCTGGAGTGAAACATAAATTCCACTTGAAACTTGAAAATAACTAACTAAAGTAAAAGTAAAAATGCCGCTAGGACCGGATCATGAATTAACGGTGTTTCAATGACGAGACGGGGTCGAGTCAGTTGTTGACACAGGTGGCGGAACATTTGCGGACGAGCTGGCGATCTGGTTGGCAAATTGGGTGCACCTCTGCTGACTGTCCACTGAAGGTTCAGGCATAGCAGCAAATACTTCCACCTTGATAAAGGCCTTAGTGAGATCATTTAGGCTCACCTCGTTAGGGATCTTATGTTTTATTAGATGAAGGAGGACGAACTCTTGGCAGAGCGCTGAGACAATTGTTTCTGCTTTTAATCGAGCAGTTTTATCTGACAAGGCGTCCGTTCAGTCCCTTTCTTCTTGGATCTGTGCTTCATATTTTGGTGATGATCGTACTATGGAAGGGGTGGTAGGGTCCCAGCATGACGGAAGTCCTGCCGTAGTGATCTCGGCCCAAACAGCATCAAATCGGTCCATGTTGGCTGCCAACTGTTGTAGGGCCCTCAAAGCTATAATGCGGGTCGAATCCTTGTCAATAATATTTTGGCATTCGACGGCTTCCTTAAACCGGCTTGCTATTCCATCCTGCTCCGCCTCACTAGCTCTTAGCCCTTTCAATAAAGAAACATATTCCCTGGCGTGCTGGGCTCTGCTGGACAAGTCGAGATCCCCTTCCTGAAACTTCTTCCTGAGATAGAGTACAGAAGATTTTATTTCCTTGATGACTTTCAGGAACTCCCACTGCTCTGTTACTGCTGAAATGATCTCTAACCAAATAATATTTCTTCCATCTCTAAGGGTGATGTTACCTTTCAAGCGGGTGTTGAGATCCTTGATGGTTTTCTACTGGTCGACTCTTGCCTTCTTCTCTTGTTCAATCTCTTTCTGTAGTGTCTCTATTTTTTTGGTATTCTCAGCCAGGGAGTTTTCCAAATCAATGATCCTCTACCTCGCGGTGCATGCCTATTTTTCTAATATATCATTTGTAGCTTTCTCTGCGTTCAGCTGCTCTGACAGCGAACTTTTCTCTGGTGGGGTTGTAGTAGGCGCACAGCTGTGCGTGTCCCAGGTGTTCTGCAGCTCCGTCAACCTACTCTGAAGAGTGGCGATTGTTTCTGCCAATTTTTCTTTTTCCTCCTTCTCCTTTGCCAGTGTTTCAGCCAATTCCGCTTTTTTCTTTCTCCGCTTGCACCAATTCGGCCATCTGAACATGGTGGGAGGCTGGTATGCTGACCTTACTTTCCAATGACACAACCTCCCTCTGTAATTTATCTATCACATAGCGCTGAGGGTTGGAGTCTCTAGCTTCTTTTCCTTTGATCGACTCCATGAGGCCTCGTATTTGATTCGCCTTGGCACGGGAGTTTTCTTGTTCATTTTTTAGGGTTTCCCTCACCTGTTCATGCTTTTTCTCCAATTTTCTTAGTGCAATAGTGACCCTCATTACCTCGTCCTTCAACATATCGCCCACCACCTGAAACAGATTGCATTTGTCGGGTGCTGGTACTTTGGCCATGTCAATCGCATATTCTAGCACCCTGTAACTAGTGGTACCTACATCAGGGTCCAAGATGGCCTCGGCCATAGACAATACCAGGTGCGCTGTTTCCACATTCATGGAAGCTGAAAGCCTGGTGTGATATTTCTCAACATACAATTCCAACTCGGCTTTGTACTTATCCCTGATCGTTATATTTCTCTGGGTCCTTTCAACTGCAACTGGTGAGGTATAATCTCCGATGGCCTGTGAGACTTCAGAGAAGTCGGAGGAGGTGACACTGTCTCCCAGTACTTTGATCCTTGCCTTGCTATTTTCGTGCTGGCCATATGGTGTAAACGTTTCAAGCAGTTGTTCTTCCCCTATAACCTCTGCCTCGCTTGACACTATTTTCTGCTTTTTGTGAAGGGGCGAACCTGCTTCTGAGGGACCCACTTCTTCTTCTTCTTGGCCTCTATTGACGTCTTCTCCTTCCCCTGTGGCAGATGAATCTGTCTCCATCTGTGAAATCAAAGGCCATGTTTCAAAGTTAGCCCTCCACTCCATGAACGGTCTCGATTCATGTACATAAGGATTGGACTTGTTCCTCTTTCTTCTGTTTGAGATAATCTCCTGAGGATCATAGGGCCAAGCCTTCCCTTGTCTTAGGTCCATGCCTTGCAACAACTTCTCAACAATGGGAAGGGCGTGTCTTGAATTCACAACAAACGGGCCGATAGTGATAGGGAGTCTCAGAATGAAACCCTTATTTGCAGGGACAAAGTGGAGTTGGTCAGCCTTGAGGGTCTTCCGAATATACTCCAGAGCATAAACTCATCGAGCAGGAAACACAGGCAGCTGGTGTTGATCATGTTAGCCCCTTATTAATTTCTGACAAGAAAACAAAGGGTCAAGCTATCTTTAAGCTTTCAAAGAATGGAATCCTCCTGAAAAGAAATTATCCTTGAAGCCTTCCATGATTCCCTGCTCTTTAATCCCTTTCCCTCTACTGTTCTGGAGTCAGTAAGTCTCACTGATTACTAAAAATATGTGCTCCAAAGGCCTTTATTCGCCCTTTGCATCCCTGCAGAATGTCCCTTTTTACCCCTTTTTTCCCCCTGTCAAAGTCCTCCTTTACCCTAAAAATCATACCCAAAATCCCCTTTGAATTCTATCCTTGCCCTTGGTTTGGCTAATTCCCCCTTTTATCCTCCTATCGTTCCCCTTCCCAATCCTTAAAATGCACTTAAAATGGGCTAAAACCCACTTTCAAACCTTATATTAAGTGCCTAGCCCCTTTTTGCTGCAAGCCCCTTAACCATTTCCCCCATATGCCCCAGCGCTAAGACCAAGCGCTTAAGTCTTAAGCGCCAATCGCAATCGGAGTGTCGGGAAGGCATTTTTCCTTTGTTACAGTAGAAAAACTTCGATGCGATTGGCATAAGTCTATAAGTCCCGCGACGCGTTGTGCACCGTTGATCCGCCGTTTAGATCGAACGACTGGCGCTTTATCGCACCCCCGCTTGGATCGCAATCGTAAAAGTCTCTGTGCCATCCCTTTGTTTTCCCCCGATTGCGATCTCAAATCTAACCCGCACCGTTGATCTACGACTCCGATCCGACGGTGGAGCGCTAATCGCACTCCCCGCCCCAATCGCAATTGCAACTTTTATGTGAAGCCTCCCGATCACTCCGATCGTAACTCCCCTCCGATTGTTGTCCCTTCCGATTGATCGCATCGTACATTCTCCTATTTGCGATTGTGATTACCCCCCTACTCCCATTCTCCGATTGCAATTTTCGTATGGGCCCTACCTTGTACGATCATTCTCATCGCATTTCTGTTGCATTTCATGTATGTCCTTTGCATTTCCACCAAAGTCTAAAGTTTCACATTTTGCAATAAAATGTAAATGTTTCATATGTATTTCGCCCATTTCATATATCATTCCACTATTTGATCTCTGTCGTTGATCTATGCCTATAGACCATGATCAAACAGCCCACGATGCAATTCTCCACCAAACCCTATTATACACCATATCATTGCATTTTTCACCGTTTTTACGCATAAAACACTGTTCCACCACCGCCACACCATTGTTCTCCCATCCTCCATAATCTCCCCCCTATGCATGGATTTCATGACTAAGTACCGTGTTCTACAGGGTTACCAGGTGCGAAGGGCCTCCATGATTACACAGTCCATATTACAGCGGCAAGATTTCATAGACAGAGGTGTAAATGAAGCAGCAGGGAGTTAAATGCACAGAAAACTAAGTCAGCAGGGCTTCACGTCGGTAGATGATTCTAAAGTACAAAGCGCCCATATCAGTTTTATTATTTACCGTGTTCCTGAAGATTTCTGCCTTGACCACAGTCCCAAGCTACCAGAGCAGTTGTTAATGCAGTATGGTAGACCATTCAGTCATTCACTTCACCATTTTGTTTATTCACCAGAGCACTGCACAGTACTGCAATCAAAGCACTTCAGGACCATACCAGAGTAAATGGAAGCCGAAGAAGATCACTCTTTCGTTCTAAAAAGTACCTGGGTTTAATGTTTCATTTAGTTTTCCACCTACCACCTCTGCTTCTTTTTCAGCTATAAAAACTGTAAAGAAACGCATGGTAATGGTTCCATATTTTATCAGAAAATTATGCAGTGAAAGGCTTTTTGTATACATTTTGTAAAATTCTTGTATGAAGGCTCAGAGCCCATAGGGTCTCAGTGAGGAGGAGTTCCATCTATTAACGAGGATTCTGGTCTTTGGTATTTCACAGTCTGTAACTTTCTTTATTGTGCTATTTTAATATATCATTTCATTTCATCCATTTGTCTTGTATCATGTTTTGGAATGCGAGTGGCTCACTGATTTTTGGTATGGATTTATCCTAGTTGATACCCATGCTTGGATTAGTCAAGCACTTTAAATATGGCTCATGCATGATATTCTGTTCCATTATTCAGCTAAACCATACTTCTGCTATATTAGTTTCTTTGGGAGGGTACTTTTAAAATGCTATTGTCATGTATGGATTCTTAGATTGGTAATCCCATGCATGGTGGTATTTTATATCTGGGTATCAGCTCAATGTTAGCTAATATCTCCTCAATATTTCATTCACCACATACACCTTCTGATAACTTATTTCTGTGAGGTATTTCTGAATTGGCCCTCTTAACTGTAAGCTGTCTCTGAATTGTCTGTTGCTTTTATATTGGAGTTTTGCACGTTGCCTCTACAATATCCTTACTCTAGTGTCACTTTCTGAAGGTCTTGGTCCCATTCAGATGAATTTTCCTTATTTTACAAGAGATAGCATGAGAGCTTGTTATTGATAACTCCCTCTGTTATACCATATGCTCCTTGCTATATAAGATGTCCTAGGCACTGGTCTATCACAACTCTAGGCTGTCTCTAGGAGCGACAACATCTTTCTGGCGCCGTTGCCGGGGACGAAGTTGAGAAAATTTAAATCCCTGGGCCTCGAAAAAATCTAATTCGCTCTTCAAGTAGCTGAGCATGGAGATTTGAGAGTTGTAGATCCCTCACCTTGGCGACTCCACATTCCATAACTCCCAAAAGACCAAATGACTCCACTGGTAGAAGACTATGAACTGGTTGAGAAGATCTAGTGACCATCTTTGTAGAAACATGGATCCAAACGTGGATACGGATACAAAGCTAGATGCTTTGTATGATCAATTGTATGAATTAATGAAAATGTTTGATAGAGTACTGGAGATGTATGCGGCTAATATGAATGCAAATGATGATTATTTAGAGCAGTCCCTGCCTCTTCTAGAACAAGAACAAACTCAAGACGTGGACAATGAGCAAGACATGTATGATGCATTAAAGCCCATGGAAGATGAGGAGGAAAGCGAGCAGGAACTGCCTGATTGCTTACCTATATATTTTGTTATGCTGATCAGAGAGTATCATGACCTAATAGAAAAATCTAATAGGGAACGTTGCCTTGAGGAAAAAAGAGACCACATAGAAGAGGCAGAACCTGATGGAGAAGAAGAGGCTCAAGTAAACATCCTGCCTCCAAATCGGCTAACACAAGAGAAAGAGGATTGTTGTTCTTCGGTCCACGATGAGAGGGAAACCCATCTTTTGACTGAGGAGGAGATTGATCAGATATTAAATCGGCAGTCCACCTCAGAAATATCTTATAGAGCACACGCTCCTTCTCATTCATCTCCTGAGTTTGATGATACAGATCCAGAAAGCTCCTCTGAGAATCAGGACGAAGAAAGACCTGCTGAGCGTCCAGAATGGTTGAATTGGTCGAGTCAACCTATTTATGACACTGATGGGGAGAGCTACGACAGTATAATAGCAGATGAAGATTCTTTGAATCTTAATTCTACTTTACCACATATCATCAGTGAGACTTGAAACCAGCAGCCTTCCTTTTTAGAGGATGAGGAAGAAAGCAAAGAAGAGATTCTTGAGCAAGATGAAAATAACGAGCCTTCTCTTGAAAAAGAGGAAGTAATGGAGCAAGCCCCTGCTCAAGAATACATAGACCTTTTCATGGAGCCCAGCACATTAGAACCGAATATATCAGAGCTCCAAAAGGACTCAGCTCCAATATACGATGAGTACTCCAGTTTAGAAAATGAAGAAGATGAGGGAGATTCTCTCTCTCAAGAGAGTCTTCTTCTTGATCCAGTGGAAGAAGAAGAGATCCTGGTTGAAGCCTGCCTGCCAAATATTCATAACCAGGTATCATTTCATGATCCTTATGTACATTTCCTGCAAACTTTTGAAGAAGGATCAAAGGTCTTGCTGAGAAGCATGTCACGGACAGAAAGAAAATTTTTCGAAGCTGCTGATGAAGAATAGAAAGAGTGGGAGTAGCCTTGCCTATCCAGCTTGCTCAAGGAGCTGGGCATAACAGACCAGACATGGGACCACTTGATGGACTGGTTGCATTGGAAGATAATGTTTGTAAGCTAGCCTTGTAAATAGTCCAGTTAGAGTAGGGTAGGTAGGAAAAGTTCAAATAAAGCTCAACCTATGAGCATGTAGTTAGTTGTTTTAATTTCTGCAAAGTCCAGCAAGCCAGACAGTCTAATCCTGGCTTGGTTGTTTTTCAATTTCTTCTTTAGAATGTAGAGAAGAAATCTGCTAGACAGTTTAATCCTAGCATATGTAGTTTAGGTAGAGAAAATATGAGACCAACAGTTTAATCTGGTCTCATGGAGTAATAAGGGTAGAAGTAGAATAGGCTTATTTTTCCTGTCTGAAAATTTGATAATGTGGGTGGTCTGTGAAGTTCTCGACACGTCCAAGGATGAACGTGCCGTCCCTAGGTGGAGCCGATGTTGATCATGTTGGCCCCTTATTAATTTCTGACAAGCAAACAAGGGGTCAAGCTGTCTTTAAGCTTTCAAATAATGGAATCCTCCAGAAAAGACATCATCCTTGAAGCCTTTCATGATTCCCTGCTCTTTAATCCCTTTCCCTCTGTTGTTCTGGAGTCAGTAAGTCTCACTGATTACTAAAAATATGTGCTCCAAAGGCCTTTATTCGCCCTTTGCATCCCTGCAGAATATCCCTTTTTACCCCTTTTTTTCCCCCTGTCAAACTCCTCCTTTACCCTCAAAATCATACCCAAAATCCCCTTTGAATTCTACCCTTGCCCTTGGTTTGGCTAATTTCCCCTTTTATCCTCCTATCGTTCCCCTTCCCAATCCTTAAAATGCACTTAAAATGGGCTAAAACCCACTTTCAAACCTTATATTAAGGGCCTAGCCCCTTTTTGCTGCAAGCCCCTTAAACATTTCCCCCATACGCCCCAGTGCTAAGACCAAGCGCTTAAGTCTTAAGCGCCAATCGCAATCGGAGTGTCGGGCAGGCGTTTTTCCTTTGTTACAGCAGAAAAAATCCGATGCGATTGGTGTAAGTCTATAAGTCCTGCGAAGTGTTGTGCACCGTTGATCCGCTATTTAGATCGAATGGCTGGCGCTTTATTTCACCCCCGCTTGGATCACAATCACAAAAGTCTCTGTGCCATCCCTTTTTTTTCCCTCGATTGCGATCTCCGATCTAACCCGCACTATTGATCTGCAACTCCGATCCGACGGTGGAGCGCTAATCGCACTCCCTGCCCCAATCGCAATCGCAAATTTTGCTACTTCCGGCGTTCCTCCACGACTGAACTCCTCTTTCTTTTGCTCCTTTTCATTGATCGCATCTACTCTCCTCGTTTGCGAGAACATGTACCTTCAAGCCCCAAAGTCGTATTGCGATTGCGATTTCCATATGGGTCCCACCTCATACGCATTTCCGTTGCATTTCATGCATGTCCTTTGCATTTCCACCAAAGTCTAAAGTTTCTCATTTTGCATTAAAATGTAAATGTTTCATATGTATTTCGCCCATTTCATATATCATTCCACTGTTTGATCTCCGTCTTCGATCTACGCCTATAGACCATGATCAAACGGCCCATGATGCATTTCTCCACCAAACCCTATTATACACCGTATCATTGCGTTTTTCACCATTTTTACGCATAAAACACTGTTCCACCACCGCCGCGTCATTGTTCTCCCATCCTCCATAATCTCCCCCGTATGCATGGATTTCATGACTAAGTACCGTATTCTGTAGGGTTACCAGGTGCGAAGGGCCGCCATGGTTACACAGTCCATATTACAGCGGCAAGATTTCATAGACAGAGGTGTAAATGAAGCAGCAGAGAGTTCAATGCACAGAAAACTAAGTCAACAGGGCTTCACGTCGGCAGATGACTCTAAAGTACAAAGCGCCCATATCAGGTTTATTATTTACCGTGTTCCTGAAGATTTCCACCTTGACCACAGTCCCAAGCTACCAGAGCAGCTGTTAATGCAGTATGGAAGACCATTCAGTCATTCACTTCACCATTTTTTTTATTCATGAGAGCACTGCACAGTACTGCAATCAAAGCACATCAGGACCATACCAGAGTAAATGGAAGCCGAAGAAGATCACTCTTTCGTTCCAAAAAGTACCTGGGTTTAATGTTTCATTTAATTTTCCACCTACCACCTCTGCTCCTTTTTCAACTATAAAAACTGTAAAGAAACGCATGGTAATGGTTCCATATTTTATCAGAAAATTATGCAGTGAAAGGCTTTTTGTATACATTTTTTAAAATTCTTATATGAAGGCTCAGATCCCATAGGGTCTCAGTGACAAGGAGTTCCATCTGTTAACGAGGATTCTGGTCTTTGGTATTTCACAGTCTGTAACTTTCTTTATTGTGCTATTTTAATATATCATTTCATTTCATCCATTTGTCTTGTATCATGTTTTGGAATGCGAGTGGCTCACTGATTTTTGGTATGGATTTATCCTAGTTGATACCCATGCTTGGATTATTCAAGCGCTTTAAATATGGCTCATGCATGATATTATGTTCCATTATTCAGCTAAACCATACTTATGTTATATTAGTTTCTTTGGGAGGGTGCTTTTAAAATGCTATTGTCATGTATGGATTCTTAGATTGGTAAGCCCATGCATGGTGGTATTGTATATCTAGGTATCAGCTCAATGTTAGCTAATATCTCCTCAATATTTCATTCACCACATACACCTTCTGATAACTTATTTCTGTGAGGTATTTCTGAATTGGCCCCCAATGCTAGGCCGTCTCGAATTGTCTCAAGGCTTTTATATTGATTTTTTGCACGTTTGCCTCTGCAGAATATCCTTATTTCGTGTCACTTTCCGAAGGTCTTGGTCCCATTCATATGAATTTTCCTTGTTTTACAAGAGATAGCATGAGAGCTTGTTATTGATAACTCCCTCTGTTATACCATATGCTCCTTGCTATATAAGATGTCCTAGGCACTGGTCTATCACAACTCTAGGCTGTCTCTAGGAGTGAAAACAACTGGTAAGGGGGAACCTCGGCTCCATAGACCCGAATTTCAGTGTAAATGTCAAATAGGTACCAATCCCTGGTGCTCTGGGTTTTACTAGCTTGCAGCCAGCTCTTCATTTCAGGAAAGAACCTAGGTGATGGCGAATCATGGATGATAGTATAGAAAATGGGCATGAACTCATTTAGGAACCTAGAATAACCCACCCCATTAGGTATTTGGTGTACTGAAAAGTTCCAGTCAAAAACATGTCGGGGTTGAGAATTGACATCGTATACCCTATCTAAGCCCAAACCCTTGAACTTATCAGCATGCTGATATAAGAAAAGGTAGAAGACCATCAAACAAAAACGGAAGTGACCCGTTTCTGAAAGCTCTTGGAACTGGGTCTGAATGTTAGCAACAAGAAAGCCAGGGATATCTAGAACTACCCCCTTTTGAGACATTAACCACAAGAAATAAACACATGCCCCGGAAATTTCCCCCAAACCGCCTACACCTAAAAGACCAACGATGAGGGAAAGGATGGGCTGCACTTCATCTTTGAACAGATTCAATGGAAAAGGTTCTGCAGCAGGAAGAGAGGTAGCTTGATTGCTAGTTATAGAAGAAATAAAGGTGTTTTGATGTTCCCATGGCAATTTGGTGAACTGGGAGGTTAAAGCCACTTCATTGAAACTGGTATAGGTGGCACTGGTGGGAAACTGGAGGGCTTGCCTGATAATGTCGGGGGAAAGAGAAAGAATCTTATTCCCCTGTACAGAGGTAAACGTGCCTCGGAGCTCATCGTAGGTCTCTCTAATACAACAAATAAAATCGACCACAGGGTAGACTGGGGGAGTAATCTGATGGTGTAAACCTGATACAACTACCCAATATCGATCTCTATTCTTGACATGGCACCTAAAAAGCTCGGGTTTTATACTGCTGATGGGAAAAGGGTATTGGGGATCACAGATTCCAGCTTGCAGGTCAATAAAAGG
Organism: Pinus albicaulis; assembly: GCA_034641835.2. Lineage (NCBI taxonomy): Eukaryota > Viridiplantae > Streptophyta > Pinopsida > Pinales > Pinaceae > Pinus > Pinus albicaulis. Next base: position 458,418,631 of record CM076573.1, read on the forward strand.
CTCGAACCCGGGAGGTTTTCTGGTTTCTCGGACCTGAGGAGTCTCTAGTTCAGTTTTCTTGGGTGTGCCCCTTCCCATGACGGACATATAAAACTTTTAAAAATGAAAGGAAAGCAGAGGGAATATGAGGGATGGAATACCTGTGCAGTAGGGAAATCTTCTCGGGAAAATGATGCAGGAGTGTTGATAGTGACTGGGTAGACTTTGGCACTAGCTCCCACTTAGTTTATACCGCAGCTAGAAAACCTGCGAATTTTACTGCAGTAAAATACGGGAAGACTGTTATCTATGACTGAGCGTTCTGAGGTAAAAGGCAGAGAGGTGGAATAAATGGGGGGAAGTGTCATAAGGACACTGACAGTGGAGCACACGGCACATAGGGATTGGATGTCAGCTGGAAGCAGGTGAACACCGTGTGCCAGGTTTAATACTGGTATGGGCCTCAGTACCAGTTCGCCTAGAAACTTACCTTACCTCTCTACCGCATAAACCATGTGATTCTTGAAACACATTATTCGCAAGACGGGTTAAATACATAGCATACCAGTCTCTAGGGCCCGCATTCCATTCTGCCACGTCACTGTAATTCCGCGCTTTGCTCTACCACGCTGCCTTTACCTTGGGTCCACCTCGTGGCACGTCACTGTAATTCCGCAGGGGTATGGGCCTCTTCCCTCTTCCGCTTCTTGACCCCCACGGAATTCCCATATTTAGAGTTCCCTCACTTGCATATTATGGTTGCGGCAAGTCTTTTAATTATTTCGCTTTGCGTCCTTTGTACCATGTCTTTGCGCTTTTTGCATTATTGTTACCCTTTTTCTTTATATTTTGACCCTTCTCGTACATATGTTTCGTTTTAAGCGCGATACTTGCCTCATCATCATTTCCCTTTAATCGACCTTTTAAATTTTTCACCATCATCCATAACATTCAATACATGTCTATCCAAAGGTTAATTCGAAAAAATGACTGGTGTTAATTTATGATCAACAAGATCCAAGGGTTTAGCCCTTGAATACTTCTGAATATCAAGTATCAAATGAAGTCATAGAGTCTAAATCAAATGATGAAGTGATCAATTTTTATTCTCTACCTCTATGCTTTAATGCATTTCAGATTATGAAAGGGAATTGGGATCACATTCTAGCTGATAATCATAAGGGGAAACATGAGGTCTCATAATAACCAACATGACCATGAAAAGCACCACACGACCTAATAGCAAACGCATTGGATGGTTTTTTCTTTCAAAGCCAATATTCTTGTGTTCATAATACTCTAAAAAGATGTTATGATATGGATATGATTAGATAGTTTTCCCCATTGTCCGATTCAGTAGAAACATTCATAAGATAGCATGCAAACATGTTCTGAGTTGATTGAAGACCTGGAGAGCACATCTGTAATACCAGGATATGAAGCTTAGTTGGTTGAGTTAGAATACCCAAAAATAAGTCAAGAGTGCCTTGATCCAGTGGTTGTCTATATGGAGGAGTTTTTCTTCACAAAGCCAACATATGTTTCCAGCATTTATGTTGTTTTTCAGGTTTACCAAGTTTCTTGTAAAGAAAATCAAGCTGAAATTCTTTATCAAAGACCATTAACAGGCTTGTTTCTGAGTTTGGTGAAAAGCATTGAAAGGAAAAATTTATTGGAGCACTTTATTGACTGGTTTTATTGGCATGATTGTATCATTTAAAAAGGCAGTAATTTCAGTAGATTAGGGTAGGTAGGTGTGCAAATAAGATCAGTACTTTAAGCATTCTTCCAATTTTAGTTTCAAATTACTTTTTAGTTTTCAGATCAAGTATGCTCTAGACTTCAGCTTGCAAAGATGATAGAATTGAGATTAAAGGTTTTCAACCACAAATATTGTAGCAGATCAGGTTGCAAGGTTGGGATAGGCCCAATGGATCAGGCCACTAGTCTGCGGTGTTCTTAACACTTCCCTAAACAGAAGTACCGTCCCCAGCTGGAGCCACTGTTAGAGTCCTGTAATTTAAAGTATCACAAGGTGACTGTGTACTTTCTCTTTGCAATTTTTTCATATTGTAAATAGATGTCAATATTAAAAAGTCTTTTCCAAAGAAATATAAAGAGAAAATAAAAAAGAAGAAAAGAGGGCATTTAAAAAGGAAAAACGCAAATTTCATACTATAGGTAAGCAGCCTAAAAACTGCTTGATTGTTTTCCTATAATCAAGCTGAAAAGATCAAAATTTCTCTAAAGGTCTGAAAAGGGATGATTTTTGTCATGTTTGGGACCTTATGTTATGTTTTTATCCTAATTCCCTGACCACGTTGCATATCCTTTTACCTCGCCCCTTTTTTATTTCTCTTATCCTAAGTTTAATTTTACCCCCTCGACTCTCATACCCCGACTCCACCTCACATCACCTGCCCTAACCCATCCGCATTAACCATATATGTTCTGCACCTCCACATCTGATGGTCTTTGAGGCATTTCTCACCCCCCCTTAGCCTTCAAACTTTAACCATGAAGGGGGGTCTGAAATGGGCGGTTTCAAGTCCGGGCCCTACTCCCACGCGTCAACTCATAGTTATTTCTCCCCCCCCTGCCTTTCATAATACCACCTACCACCTTAGGACCCCTTCGAAAACTGACTTCGGGTTTTCATGACGGACCATCACAACCAACCATTATCCCCCTTAAAACCTTTACCTCTCATCGCATGCCACAAGTTTCAAAATATAAGCACGAAGGTTCGTGATATAATCCTCGAAGTGCGATATGCGACGATGGTGGGAACCGATCACAATCACAAATCACAAACTTTAAAGGATAGGTGCAGGAGGTAAGTGTTAAAATCGCTGAAGTGCGATGTACGATGCCAGGTGGGGCCTGATCGCAATTGAAAATCACAAACTTTAAAGAATAAGCACGAGAGGTAAGTGTTGAAATCATCCAAGTGCGATGTGTGATGTCATGTGGGACTCGATCACAATCGAAAATCGCAAAATTTAAAGGATAGGCATAGGAGGTGAGTGTTAAAACCACCGTAGTGCAATGTGTGATGTCAAGTGGGACCCGATCGCAATCGCAAATCACAAACTTTAAAGGATAGGCACGGGAGGTAAGTGTGAAAATCCCCAAAGTGTGATGTGTGATTCCAGGTGGGACCCGATCGCATAGCACACATCTCAAGTCTTAGAAGATAAGTGCTAAAGAAAAGTTAAAAAAAAACAAAATGCAAAGTGCGATGTTGGCATGGATGCGATGTATTTCAGAGAAAAGGCCTAAAGATTTCAAATTCTGGGTGCATTAGGTTTGTACATTTTATTTGTAAAGAAAGAGATAACATGAACATAAGAGGTAGAATCGAGCCAAAGAAGGTATGGTGGCACTGTTGCAAACATACGAGGGGGGTCAAGTCAGGAAAAAAGGGAATTGGTGATATAACAGCAGAAAAGGATGAGGCAGTAGCATGGCCACCGATCCATGAAAACGCTAGCACCTCATAAATTTAATAATTCCACAATGGTTTTCTGAAGAGGAAGAGCCAAGGTGTCAGAGCCTTCCTCGCCTCTTCGGCATCGGAAAAAGATGGATTATGATCATAACGAATTGTTGCCTCCACCTTCTAGGCCAGAAGTATCTTTTCACCACCTACGTGATTCCACTCGTCAAATTTTTACTCCATCATAGCCTCTTCGGGAGCATAAGAGGCAATTTCTTCCTCTTTAATCAATAAAAGACTATTGTTGGGTCCAGGCCCGTCTTATCACCACCTGCAAGTTTCCACTTGTCCAATTTCTACTTAAATGTAATCACCGCAATAGATAGATGAATGGACTTAAGTTTTACAAAAATACTGCATGCCTTAGCCGTATCAGGGGTTGGGGGGATTATACCTTGTTATATTCTTTGTTGTAAAATATCATTATATTGGAGCACTGTAACTGTTTTGAGCTGAGAATCAATAATAAGAGACCATTCACAGGATTCTTGAGCTATGATAATGGTGATGTTCTTTCCTCTGTGTTAATGTTTTTCCTCTGTATTTTCATGTTGTGCATCAATTTCTCTTATTGAAAAATAGAAAACTTAGATTAATATTTGCTGAGAGAGCACCTTAATTTTGTCTGTGTTTTTTATCTTAATGTTTTCTTCTGAAGTATAGTTAAATAATTCTTAACTTCTTTTTAGCTATTACTAAACTCACTACTTTCCTTCATCTCATGTTCACACTACCACCAAGATCCAGTCTACATAGTTAGCTTGCCCTATGAACGCCCTTGAAAATTTGATGCATAATTCAAACTTTTATGACTCCATAGCTTAACGGATTAAGTCTCATAGCTCTATCTATCCAACCACACAATAAATCAAAACAAACAACCATCATAATTTCTATAACTAGCCTAATATCAACATTTAGAATTATCAAGCTAAATCATAAAAACTGAGAGAGCCCTATCTGATCCTAGAAGGGCTAGGTCCTGGACTCCAAAGTGGTTTGATGTTGTCCTTTGTCATTTTTCTTGCCAATATTATAAATTATAGAGTGATAATAATAGTGACATGACCAATATGTTGTGTAGTCTAAATACTTCATCCACGATGAGGTCGATTGGTTTAGAAATCCCATTCCTACACCAGATGCTTTCTAAGAAGGAAATATGGCCAATATCTCTCCTACCATTAAAATTAACATTTCCGATAAACCAGGGATAGAAGAAAACATTACCGTGGGGCCATATTGCACCTCGAAATAAATTGAGGCTTACAATAATCTATTTAAGGAATTTTGTGATGTTTTTTCCTAGTCCTATTCAAAGATGCTCAGACTTGATCCCTCCATTTTCGAACACCATATTAATACATGGCCCGATGCCAATCCTGTCCGTCAAAAGTTGAGACCCATTAATCCTTCCAGATGAGAGTCTATCAAAGCCGAAATTGATAAGCTCAAGTAAGTTGGTTTTATCTAGCCCATTGAATACACCATGTGGGCTTCAAACCTGGTTCTCATTCTCAAGAAACAAGGAACCATCTATGTTTGCACTGAATTTTTTGACCTGTACAAAGCTTTTCCCAAAGACAACTTCCCCAAACCGTTTATTGACTAGATCATCGATGATTTTTCAAGGAATGAGGTTCTATCCTTTCTAGATGGTTTCTCCTGGTACAACCAGATTGTTATCTACTGTGTTGATCGGTTAAAAACTGTGTTCATTAGTCTGTAGGGAAAATTTTCTTACAAGGTCATGCCATTTGGTCTAAATAATTTCAGAGCCACCTTCTAGTAGGCCATGTCATACTGTTTCCATGATTTGCCTCATATCATCCTTTCATACCTTGACAACCTCACTACTCATTCTCAGCATGAGATGAAACATATTCATGATCTATGTACTGTCTTTCTATGATGTCGCAAGTATAATATCTCCCTCAACCCGCTGAAGTGTGTCTTTTGCGTTCCCGTCAACTGTCTCTTGGGCTTCATTGTGTCCAAATATGGTATAATTCTTTATCCCCTCTGTTACACAGCAATTTGTCACCGTCCCTACCATTCCCCGTCCCGCACATTGGAGGGCTCATTTCATGACCTGTGAGCAGAGACAAGACTTGAAAATACTTTCATTCCATCCCTATAAATATGAGCTTTCATTGCCCTAAAGACATCTCCCTGCCAAAAACCCTAAAAATAGCTCCTTTTCCATTGGCGCGGTTCCATAGTTCAGCCCTCGCGCCAAGGGGGGGAATTCTCCAAAGAGGGCGCGCCAATTGGCACTCTGTCATAGATCCGCACTCGCGCCAACCATATTAAGAGGTGCTTTTTAAAAATAAATGGCGGAAGTTTCGTCCTAAAAAATCCCTGGACTGATATCTATCCTGAGTTGGGAAGTTTGGCTACGAATTTCCATAGAGAGGAAGTGGTTTGCCACCTCTCATGGAAGCTTCCTTGATGATAGTGCCAATCCCATCATTATAGGGATCCCAACTCCCCTTCCTCCATCTATAAAAGCTTGCCCATCTCCATGGCAAGCTAATCTCCAAGTTCCCAAGCCTCTCTCTCCGGATACTTGGCAATAGTCTCCAGAAGCTTGGGGGGCATGTACCTCGAATTGAGTCACCATGCTGGGGGGCATGCTTACTTGTTCAAGTATAGTTTCTTTCTGTTTCAAGCTTGTGTAAAAATGAAACCAACTTCAAGCAGAGTTTTTTGATTTCAAGCTTGTGTAAAAATGAAACTATTCCCATTTTACCCCTTGTGATTGCCATTTTATCAGCCCATTTTTGCCAGATGAGCCTTGGTTTTCTTACTCCATCGTCACTATCTGTTGGGCTGATCATATTCTTTCACTTGGTTGTTTTACCCGTTCCTGAGGAACCGCTACGATGAGTGGTCTTTGTTAGCAAGCCTCTTGACTTTTATCATGTTCTGAGCAATTCCACCATCACCGGAACCAGTAGCTACCCTTGATGCCACTCGTTCCTCCAGGAGGAGTCAACTTTCAGCTCTTTTCTGACTCTCTAAAAATGAAAAGATTGTCGAGTCCCTTGTCTTTTTGATCTCGTTAAAGTGGATGTGAAACGACATCTACCCAGTATACGTTTACCCCTTTTTTGGGCTGGGATAGATTACTTACGAAAAAGGAATACCCTAGCCTATCGCGACTAGGAGGTTTTCTCATATATTGTTTTCTACCTTTTCGGGTCTGAGAAACTATTTACGAAAAGGGACTGTTGGAGTTTACTTTTCCGTTGTCTTTTCAAACTCTCTAAACATGAAAAGACGCTGATTTCTTCCTTTGTCAGACTCGTTAAACACTGATGACATTGGATTCAGTCGTAATGACGTTATTCGAGTTTCTCCTTCCTAGGGCTCGTTAAATGTACTAGGATGGACTTATATGACAAGCATATGGTATCCTCTTCAAGCTTGTGTAAAAATAAAGAGGTACTCACCGAAATGGTGGGGAAAATGGAACCAACATCATTGTCGTGTCGGCAGTATGTCACTCTTGAACATGGCACTTGTCTGCATTCGTGTCGGGTTGGGGACATCTCATCTCGTTTTTCACTTGCCTTCATGGGTTTGGGTAATCCCTTTTGACCTCTCATCTGCTCTTTGCCTCGTCACTATGACCTCTGATCTTTTGATGTCAAATACTGCCGAGTCCACTTTCGTGCCGCCAATATGTTCAAGAGAAGTTGACCTCTGCAAGTACCAACCTCCCTCTGATTCTCATATGATCGTGATTCACAAAAAACATTATGTTTCTCTGTCTCATGTCGATGATGTGGGAAACACTATGGCCCACCTTCAATCAAGGTCACTTCCTGTCGACTTCAGTTAATTATCCAGGAAGCTGATCTAGAGACTCCCTTCTGGTACCTTGGAGCCTGCATGCCTCAATGGCAGGTTCTCCGCATTCGACGCGAGGTTTTCATTATCGGCCTCCAATCGATTGATTCTACGGGTGTTCGACGCCAGCTCATTGATTCACATGCCGTAGATTGTACCTATAGTACCTTGAGGGCCATTTTCATTATTGGTGGTACCTCTCGCGTCTGTTAACAGCTTTCATCATCGGCTGGTAATCAGACGATGTTCTTGCATGTTCGACTTCAGCTCACATATTCGCATGCTCGAACTTTTACTTCATTCGGGTCGAGATGGAGCGCAAGACCCTGGATTGTGTCTGTTGTAATCCAGGCTGCGATTTTGTGGATTATTATGATTATTTACATGACTCACTGATTGGATGGCTGCGACCATACCTGAGTCTATTTATCCATCCTCTTGGATAGCTGTGTCCATACCTTGGATCCCGATTATTGTATACTCTGTTATGGATGGCTGCGCCCATACCACGTATATATATCATGTATCTCAGACATCAGTTGTACTTCGCTCCGTATGTTTTTCGATGGCAGTGTTTTCAGTCGGCATGTTCTCGTAAAGCATTTCACCCCCCTCTCTCTCTCTCGGGCCTCATGCTTTAGGGGGCATCTGTTACACAACAATTTGTCACCGTCCCTACCATTCCCCGTCCCGCACATTGGAGGGATCATTTCATGACCTGTGAGTAAAGACAATACTTGAAAATACTTTCATTCCATCCATCTAAAGATGAGCTTTCATTGCCCTAAAGACATCTCCCTGCCAAAAACCCTAAAAATAGCTCTTTTTCCATTGGCGCGGTTCCACAGTTCAGCCCTCGCGCCAAGGGGGAAAATCCTCCAAAGAGGGAATGCCAATTGGCGCTTTGTCATAGAGCCGCACCCGCGCCAACCATATTAAGCGGTGTTTTTAAAAAATAAATGGCGAAAGTTTCGTCCTAAAAAATCCCTGGACTGATATCTATCTTGAGTTGGGAGGTTTGGCTACGAATTTCCATAGAGAGGAAGTGGTTTGCCACCTCTCATGGAAGCTTCCTTGATGATAGGGCCAATCTCATCATTATAGGGATCCCAACTCCCCTTCCTCCATTTATAAAAGCTTGCCCATCTCCATGGCAAGCTAATCTCCAAGTTCTGGACTGATTCCCTTAAGGCCAAATCCAAGCAAGGAGACTATTGCCAAGTATCTGGAGAGAGAGGCTTGTCCCATCCTTGACAGGCTTTATCGAGACATGTTTTGCTGACGACCCGCCAAAGGAGAGTGCTGCGTCGAAGCTATGGTTGTATTCTTCTTTTGACTCATTAATGATAAGCGACTATTGGTTATGGTTCCACTCTTGTTCTTGATTATGTTCATGATTTATGTCCTCTTTGACTGACATATAGTTGTATATACTGGATTTTATGCTTGCGTTTGTGTTGTTTCTTGCATGTGCAGGTGTCCGATCATGGAGATTGTGAGGATTGTGATCTGCCAGGGCAAAGGAACGGGAGCACCACCTCTTCTACAAACGACAGCGTTGGATTCCAGGTAAGCCTTCCTCGCAAGTCGATTTATTTGCAATTAGGAACCTGCACTGTAGCGTGTTTGATTTTTGCTAGACCCGATCTGGGCTAGTAGGGATCACCTCTGTCCGCAGAGGGGATTAACCTCTTCAACAATTTGGCGACTCCGCTGGGGATTCAGCTTGTTGTTTGATTTTTAAGCTATAGACGGAGCCTGAAGTGCAACCAGATAGCCTTCGAAACGCTTTTTCTCTGCATTAGCGGAGTAGATCAACACTGCTTCAATCAATCTCCAGTTTAGTTTACGGACTGAACAACTTGGAGTATTGTCTTCTCTTTTCGGTCAATTTCTTGGCCTTGCTTGCTTGATCAGCTCTTTGGGCTGGCTCTTTCTGTGAATTTGGCTTTTGGATAGCTTGATTATCACTGGTCTTCTTGTTGGATTTCTCTTTTTTATTTTTGACTGGTAAACTCGACTGGCGCGCTTTTCAGCTTGACAGTCGCGCCCATTGGCGCAGGTTGCTAGTGTATTACCCACGCCAATTCTATTCTGGCGCTAGTTTCAGCCTTACAGTCGCACCAATCCTGTAAGGTTCTAGGGTTTACTCTGTTTTGAGCTTTCTGAGCTTGATCTGTGTTTGTCTCGCTTTGAGCCTAGATCACATGGTTCATTTGAGTCTTGGAGATTCTGCTTGAAGTGGTGAGTCTGGTCTTGGTTGGGAGAAATTCTTTATTTTTTTTCATTATCAGGCGTTGGCGCTTGTTGTCACTTAGCAACCCGTGCCAATTGGCCATTGGCGCTAGTTTTCAGTGAGCAAGCCGCGCCAATTGGCGCTACTTGTCAATGTACAAGTCGAGCCAATTTCAGGATGTATGAAAATTGAGGTTTTTTCCCTAAATCCTTCACCAGTGTGTCTTTCCCTTCCGGGCTTTTCCCTGTATGAGCATAGATTACATTGCTTATTGTTTCAAATGTCTTCTTTCCATGATTGTTTGATGTAAAAGGGAATGAATGCCTTGTTTTGACCTCTTGCTTTGGAAGTCCTCTTTGTGTTTGACCTCATATGTCTTGTCGCCTTTTGAGGGATTTCGTGACAAAGTGTTTGAAACAACGATTGCATTCTTAGTGTTTGTTTACATCTCTTTTGCATTCATCCTTCATTAAGGAGATTCGTGTTCTTTTAGTTTTCGTCTCATAGTTTTCTTTTCGTTAAAATGCATTAGATCACATTGCATTGAAAAGTAGTTTTGAGATTTATCATTGAACTTAGATCACATTGTTTAATGATTGAAAGCTAGAAATTGCTTTGAGTGCATTCTCTTTCATTAAAAGCATGCATTAAGTAGATTCTCATTTCATCGAAAAATGCTTTGAGTGCATTCTTATCATTTGAAAAGAAAAAGGAAATTGTGCATAGATTACAATTGCATAGTTTTCGAAAAAGAGGATTTTGCATAGATTACATTGCATTATTCGCATCGTTGAATGTTTGAGGTTACTTTTGGATAGTGAAAGTCATCTAGTTTGGAAAAGATTTCGTTTGTAGTGTTTTTTTATGTCGCATCATTGTTTGAAGCTCTTCCCTTAACTAGATATCATTCATCGAATTGAAAGATTTCTTTTCTCATATAGCTACATATAGGAGATTGTCAAATGACATACGTAGGGCCTTGAAACTGAAACGTAATTGAAGATCAACCTTAAAATTTACTCAATTTACCTAAGGAAGCATTGAAACATTAACGAACATTTAGAGGTCTAGGTTAGAGACGTGTTCCGGCGTCGTTAAACCTAGTAGCTTTCATTCGCCTCTTGGCTTTAGACAGCACTAGTACGGACTTGTGCTCCCCGTACCGTCGCGTATATAAAGGGAGACCCCACTAGATTTCTATCCTTTATCCATAGGAAGCCGAGTCTGCCGACCTATACCCGTGATACATCGAACACAGCATTCGGGGAGATTGCCTACAGGTACGTCAAGTCCTTGGTTGATTTTTCTTTCATTTTGAAACCAAGGTGTATATTGCAGTTCACGGTTATTTGGTACACCCTTTGCCTAGTATTCCTGAGTAGTCATTTCGATCTTTTCTGACTCTTTAAATTTGAAAAGGTCATCAAGCGCTTGTTGTTTCATGCTTGTTTCTAATCTGAAAGCGATAGAGTCACCTTTTTCTTGTTTCTTGACTCTTAAAATATGAAACGATAGAGTTTTGTTTCAATGTTTTAAAAAAATTAACTGCCCACGAAATATTCCTGGTTAGATTTAGTTTCCTTGGGGTGTTGTTTTGGGTCGTTTCCAATGGCAACTTTTCCGGAGTTCACCAACCAAGGAATCCCCTCTGATGGGAATCAGGGTCCTTTTCCTCCTTTTGGGAATGTCGGTGCTCCTTATATGGCGACGTTGTCCCTTCCTGGGTTGACTGTTGGGTTGCCTGTTTGGTTGTTTTCAACCTCTGTGGTCCCGAATGTCTCGGCTACTAGTCAATCAGTTCCTCTGCCTGAACAACATCATGTTGATTCCAAGGTGGACCTCTCCCCTTCTTCGCCTGTTTTTGCGTCCTCCTCTTCTACTTCGCCTGGTGAAAGTCTAGATTCAAGTAACCAGGTGGCTAAGAAGAAGAAGAAGAAGAAGTCCGATAAAAGAGAGGCTAAAGCTGCCGCTACTGTTTCTGACACACCTCCTCTTGATAAACCTTCCAACCCTCCATGAAAAGTCAAGTTCCCTTGCATGTTGTGCACGGGAGACCATCTTCTTCGAGACTACCCTGGCATTCCCAAGGTGCTCGAAGTATGGTCCAACGGTCATCCACCGTTGCCTTTGTCTTCCGGGAGTCAGGTTGGGGGTACGTCTTCAGCTAGTGTTGGTAAGACTCCTAAGAAGCAGGGTAAGATTACCAATCCCTGTAAGCTGTGTGAAGGGCACCATGCCATTCACCTTTGTCCGTATATGGATGAAGCCAAGAGAGTGTTGGACAACTCAACCGTTTCTACACCATGCCTCCCAGCTAGTTATAAATGACTTTCTTTGAGTCCTCTGCCAGCTGATCCTACGATTGGTCAAGAGTCATCCTTGGTCGATCCCACTCCCTCGGAAATTAAAATTCAGGAATCCATCCCCGACCAACCATTGGTCGTGGGATCGGTTGAGCTGGCCCCGTCTGCGGTACACCAGGTCTTTTCCGTTGAGAGTGGATCTCATCCCCCTCAAGTTCTTCTTGTTTCTTTAGATTCCTCGGATTTGGAGAAAGATTCTCCTGTCCTCGTATCTCAAGAAGCTGCTCCTCCACCTCCCGTGATGGAGGTCCCATGGGATACCCCTCCCACCTTCGAGATGGAGGTCGTGGAGGATGCTCCTTCTTCCGTAATCCCAGGGGAAGACCATCTCGATTTGATGGTAGCTCCTCCGAGTAGTTTGGTTGCTTCCTTTGATTGGAATTGATTTGCGGGATACCGCCTTCCGTCTTATGTGCCTTTCAAGATCACAGTACAGGCTTTTGGGCTGGTCGTACCCAACACCATTATAGACGAAGGCGCATCTGTTAGTATTCTATCCTCAACTACTTGGCAAGCTTTTGGCTCGCCGCCGCTTGCGCCTGTTACGCAGAATCTGTTGGCATTTAATAGAAGAACGAGTCAACCATTAGGGATCCTTCCAAAGTTACCTGTTACTTTGGGAGGTAAAACCGTCCAGATGGACGCGATGGTTGTTTCCAGCCCCTTGGATTTCAATCGCTCTTGCCATTACACCCCCATGCTGCGGGGGAGTGCTTGTCTCCTCCCTTTTTCATGTGGTGTGTTTTCCGCATGAAGGACGGATCGTGACCATTGATCAGCTTTTGTTCTTTGGTCCTGATGTGGCAGCTGGCTCGCCATCATCCCTTCCTGGTTTTTATCCACTCGTTGTATCTGCCTCACCGTAGGTCAACTATGTGGCTACCTACCCCATGCGTTCGTGCTCGCAATGATGCCGTTGCAAAATGTGTCGGGGGCATTGGGTCCCCGACTCTGTGATGTTTTCCTTCCATCTAGAGTCGAACTCTTGGGCGATGACTCTTTGGTTCAGTTGAGATGAAGTCGGTTGGAGCCAGCAGTTCCTTGTCTTGTGTCAAGCTCCTTAAACCATGAAACAAGGTGTTCGAGGATAGTTTTTTTAATGTACAATCCTCTCGTTAAAATAATGAAACACGTTTCGTTCACCCGAAACTTTGTTAAGATCTTCGTAAAATCCCCGCCCCAGGCTTTCGTATCCGTAACTTGAACCTTTCACCCATCTCGACTTTCGAGACAGACCGGCTTGGGGGCATGTACCTCGAATTGAGTCACCGTGTTGGGGGCATGCTAACTTTTTCAAGCATATTTTGTTTCCGTTTCAAGCTTGTGTAAAAATGAAACCGGTTTCAAGCATAGTTTATATTTGTTTCAAGCCTGTGTAAAAACGAAACCAACTACAAGTAGAGTTTCTTGATTTCAATCTTGTGTAAAAATGAAACCATTCCTATTTTACCTCTTGTGATTGCCATTTTATCAGCCCTTTTTTCCAGATGAGCCTTTGTTTTCTCACTCCATCGTCACTATCTGCTTGGCCGATCATATGCCTTCACTTGGTTGTTTTACCCATTCCTGAGGAACTGCTGCGATGAGTGGTCTTGTTAGCTAGCCTCTTGACTTTTATTATGTTCTGCCAGCTTCCATCTATCACCCGAACCCGCAGCCTACCTCGATGCCACCTGTTTCTCCGTGAGGAGTCATCTTTCAGCTCTTTTCTGACTCTCTAAACATGAAAAGATTGTCGAGGCCCTTGTCGTTTCGATCTCGTTAAAGTGGCCACGAAACGACATCTACCCAATATACGTTTACCCCTTTTTCGGGCTGGGATAGATTATTTATGAAAAAGGAATACCCTAGCCTATCGCGACTAGGAGGTTTTCTCAGATATTGTTTTCTACCTTTTCGGATCTGAGAAACTATTTACGAAAAGGGACCATTGGAGTTTACTTTTCTTCTGTCTTTTCAAACTCTCTAAACATGAAAAGACACCGAGTTCTTCCTTTGTCAAACTCGTTAAACCCTGATGACTTCAAATTTAGTCGTAATGACGATATTTGAGTTCCTCCTTCCTAGGGATCATTAAATGTACTAGGATGGACTTATATGACAAGCATATGGTATCCTCTTCAAGCTTGTATAAAAATAAAGAGGTACTCGCCAGAAATGGTGGGGAAAATGGAACCAACATCATTGTCGTGTCGGCAGTATGTCACTCTTGAACATGGCACTTGTCTGCATTCGTGTCGAGTTGGGGATATCTCATCTCGTTTGTTCACTTGCCTCCGTGGGTTTGGGTAATCCCTTTTGACCTCTCATCTCGCTCTTTTCTCGTCACTATGACCCTCTGATCTTTGATGTCAAATACTACCGATTCCACTGTCGTGCCGCCCAATATGTCGCAGAAGTTATCCTCTCGCAAGTAACAACCTCCCTCCGATTCTCATCCTTCGATCGTGATTCACACAAAAAAAATTATGTTTCTCCTCGTCTCGTGTCGATGATGTGGGAAACACTATGGCCCACCTTCGATCAAGGTCACCGTCGACTTCGCCCATTATCCAGAAGCTGTCTAAAGACCCCTTCCTGCACTGAGCCCTCCATGCCCCACTGCAAGGTGTTCTCCGCATTCGACGTGAGGTTTTCATCATTGGCCTCCGATCGAGTGATTCTATGGGTGTTCGACACCAGCTCATTGATTCACACGCTGTAGATTGTACCTATAGTACCTTGAGGGCCATTGTCATTATTGGTGGTTCCTCTCGCATCTGTTAACAACTTTCATCATTGGCTGGTAATCAGACGATGTTCTTGCATGTTCGACTTCAGCTCACACATTCGCATGCTTGAACTTGTACTTTTTTCGAGTCGAGATGGAGCGCAAGACCCTGGATTGTGTCTGTTGTAATCCAGGCTGCGATATTGTGGATTATTATCACTGTGTACATGACTCACTGATTGGATGGCTGCGACCATTCCTGAGTCTATTTATCGATCCTCATTGGATGGTTGCATCCATGCCTTGGATCTCGATTATTGCATACTCTTTTATGGATGGCTGCGCCGATACCACGCATATATATATCATGTATCTGAGACATCAGTTGTACTTCGCTCCGCAAGTTTTCCGATGGCGGTGTTTTAAGTCAGCATGTTCTCGTAAAGCGTTTCACCCCTCTCTCTCTCTCAGGCCTCATGCTTTAGGGGGCATCTGTTACACAGTAATTTGTCACCGTCCCTACCATTCCCCATCCCGCACATTGGAGGGTTCATTCCGTGACCTGTGAGCAGAGACAAGACTTGAAAATACTTTCATTGCATCCCTCTGAAGATGAGCTTTCATTGCCCTAAAGACATCTCCCTGCCAAAAACCCTAAAAATAGCTCTTTTTCCATTGGCGCGGTTCCACAGTTCAGCCCTCGCGCCAAGGGGGCAAAAACTCCAAAGAGGGCGTGCCAATTGGCGCTCTGTCATAGAGCTGCACCCACGCCAACCATATTAAGAGGTGTTTTTTAAAAATAAATGGCGGAAGTTTCGTCCTAACAAATTCCTGGACTGATATCTATCTTGAGTTGGGAGGTTTGGCTATGGATTTCCATATAGAGGAAGTGGTTTGCCACCTCTCATGGAAGATTCCTTGATGATAGGGCCAATCCCATAATTATAGGGATCCCAACTCCCCTTCCTCCTTCTATAAAAGCTTGCTCATCTCCATGGCAAGCTAATCTCCAAGTTCCCAAGAGCTTTCATATCCTTATGCTGCAAGAGCCTTCTTGATTCCCTTAAGGCCAAATCCAAGCAAGGAGACTATTGTCAAGTATCCGGAGAGAGAGGCTTGTCCCATCCTTGACAGGCTTTATCGAGACATGTTTTGCTGACGACCCGCCAAAGGAGAATTTGGCGTCGAAGCTATGGTTGTATTCTTCTTTTGACTCATTAATGATAAGCGACTATTGGTTATGGTTCCACTTTTGTTCTTGATTATGTTCATGAGTTATGTCCTCTTCGACTGACATATAGTTGTATATACTGGATTTTATGCTTGCGTTTGTGTTGTTTCTTGCATGTGCAGGTGTCCGATCACGGAGATCGTGAGGATTGTGATCTGCCAGGGCAAAGGAACGGGAGAACCACCTCTTCTACAAACGACAGCGTTGGATTCCAAGTAAGCCTTCCTCGCAAGTTGGTTTATTTGCAATTAGGAACCTGCACTGTAGTGTGTTTCATTATTGCTAGACCTGACCTGGGCTAGTAGGGATCACCTCTGTCCACAGAGGGGATTAACCTCTTCAACACCCTCAAAGTTCAATACATTTGTCACAGTGTTGATTCTCTCCTTCGTCATCATCTCACGCATGCTAAAGCTGAGAAATTCCTTGATGCCTACCATAGCAGTGCTTGTGGTGGCCACCTTTCTAGTTTGGCTTCTTCCTAGAAAGTCATGTGCACTGGGTATTTTTGAACTTATCTCTTTGGTTATTGCATTGAAGCAGTCAAACACTATTCAAATTTCCAACTCTTCACCCCAAAGCGTGAGCTCCACCAGCTCCCCTCCATCCTGTCATATCAGTTGGTCCCTTCTATAAGTGGGCCATCGACTTTATGCAGTGTCAACCTCCATCTACTGGTAACCACAAGTATATCATTGTGGCAGTTGACTATTTCACCAAATGGATTGAGACCATGCCAACTTTCAATAACACGGCGGCTACCATAGATCTCTTTTTCTTTAACCATGTTATCGCTTGATTTGAGGTTCTGAAACAATTGGTCTCTAACCATGGCCGACATTTTGAATATGAGATATGGTGTGACCTATCCTCTCTGTTGGGATTTGAGCACCAATATTTATCGTCCTATTATCCCCAAGGTAATGGTCAAGTTGAAGCGGTCAATAAAATCCTTAAAACTATGCTTCAACAGACGGTGAAAAAGAACAAAACCAACTGGAACCTTATGCTCTTCCTTGCTTTGTGGGCCTATAGAAATTTTGTTAAAACTGTCGCCGGGTTTACTCCTTTCCACATTGTTTTCGATGAGGAGGAATTATTACTGATCGAGTGTGAAATCCCCTCCCTTCACCTAACCGTCGAACTTCTCCCTGACATCAAACCTTTAGAATAACGACTTATCATGCTTGAGCATTCTTCCGAGGACCGCCATGTTGCATTGAAAACCATTGAAGCGGCCAAGAAGTGAACCAAATATCAATATAACCAAAAATTCCACCCTCGTACCTTTCATGAAGGCGATCTTGTTCTAGTGTATGACCAGGCTCATGATGTCCTTGGTCATGGGAATTTTGACTCATTATGGTTAGGACCTTAGATCATTAGTAAGGATTTGGGCATGGGGGCATACCTTCTAGAGGATTTTGAAGGCGAAATCCTTCCAAACCCTCACAATGCACTCTACCTTAAGAGATTCTACCCCTAGCATCTCCCATTAAGATGTGTATGTTTTTATTTTGTCATGCATTCGGGTAGCTTTCATTGTTCATCATCATCTCATTTGTTGTCTTGTGGCACCTTTAAGATGGATCCATCATCCACACTATATATCGGCTATGCTGATGGTGCAACTCACTTCTCTCGAAATCTAGCCTCGGTAGCTTGGGCCATTTTTACCCCCTTGCATTCGTTAGTCCTATGCAACCACGTATGCATTGGATCTGCCACCAATAACTAGGCCGAATATGATGCAGTGATAGGTTTGTTATTCGATGCCCTTGATAATTGCACCCTTCATCTTCATGTTCATTTAGATTCCTTGTTGCTTGTCATGCAATTGAATGGTGTCTATCGTGTGAATAACCATGTATTTTTTAGAAGATATTTACGAGTGAAGTTCTTAGTACATGAATTTGAAACCATTACATTCACTCATGTACCTAGAGCCCAAAATCATTAAGTAGATAGTATTGCAAACAATATTCTATATGGGAAATTATCACATGCATTTAACACAAGAAAATCATAAAACAAATGGTGAACCATATATTCCTCTTATATAAAAATATGCATATCCATATTATGTATCGAAAAAATCATAAATGTTTTGGTGTCCACTACTCTAAATAAATTTGACATTCCCATTGCATCTTACAAAAATAAAAAATGGGGGCACCACACACCCCTACATATAATCATTATCTGGAGCATCAAGAGGCAATGGCTCGGCTCTAGTAGCCCGTAGATCCTGTGCCATCGCCATGCACTGGATGACCCCGCACCACTTAGAGGGTAGCCCTATACGTCCCTCGATGTACTAGTCCTCAAGATCATTCCATCCACACTTAGATACGCCGGTTAGCATCAGCTCACTCCTGAGGTGGACATCCTCCAGCAAAGCCTCATAGTCAAGTCTCTAGTCTCCTATCACTCCACTACACCATAATTTCTACATTCATTATTTCAAGAAATGATCCACAAGATCCTCCATTGCACCTAAATAAAAAAAGTATCTCAAATTTGGAGACTTGAAAACCGACTCATATGCATTTATTAGCTTTTGTAGCATTGGATGTATTCTAGCCATGAAATTTTGTGGAGGAGCTATGATACATTAGATATACAGAACCCAGAAATTGTTTCTAAAAATTTCGCCTAGAGGTGACTTAATTAGATTATTAACCAAATTTTTTAATGTTTCCTAAGTCTAAACTTAGGAAAATTGGTTAATTAATCAATATTAATTAGGTCAATGCGAGAATAGTCTAGAAACTCACATAGATCGATCCATAGATGATCCCATCCATCGAAAATGTTTTAATCTTGGTTATTGTTGATACAACAATGGATTATAAGAGGAGGTCGATGTGGTGATGGAGAAGACACTTGAGTAGTTCAATTTATTGCTAGATCGATTTCTAGAGTAGCAGCGCTCAATTTCTGGAGAGAGATAGAGATTGAAGTAGTGAGAAAGGGGCAGAGACAATGAGGCTGGAGGAAGTATTCCAAATCTAGTGAGTGCATTTGCAGAGAGGAAAAAGAGCCATAGATAAGTTGTCGTAGGGACTGTGTAGTAGCTTCTAGAGGCAGTTCGATTTGTAGATTCGGGAAGTCATTTGAGTGTTCCGGTGGAAGAATAATTTTTCATAGGTCAAGAAAATCGTTTCCAAAGTTAGAGGCAAGAAGAAGAGGCAGATCGATTTGAGATCTAGGCCATATCTATTAGTGCCTACATAGTGCCCACTCAAAGGGTGATGCTGGGAAATTCGTAGAGGGTTTCAAAGCTAGTCTTCAGAGTCGGAATTTCATGTGGGTGGAGGAAAATTCCTCACTAGATTTTTGACAGTATTTTTCTCTGTAGGATTTCTATATTTCAGCATCCAATTGTACTCATAATTTCTCACTGCTGAATAATAATAAAAACCCTTAGTTGTTGCACTAGTTTTCCCACATTTGGTTTTTCCGGGGACTCTGTCCATAAAAAAATGTGTTAACTTTATGTGTGTGTGCTATAATTTCTCAGCTTCCAGCATTTTATTTTTTTGCATAGTTTTATTTTTGAAGCTTGCAGTGTGTTTATTTCGATATTTGTCATAGTAGATAAATTTTTAAATTTATTAACAATTAGGATAAATAATACCAGTTGTTGCAATAAGATTCAAGTATAGGAATTTTCACATGGTATCAAATCTAGTTGATAAGATGGAGAGCTCAGAAGTGAAAATAAGGAATTTCATTGTTCAGTGAGAGCATCATGCCGAAATTCCCATGGGCAATGCATTATTTTGAAAGGAAGGTCAGTTCCAAGCTCGATTTTTCTAGGAAAAGAGGCAAAAAAGATCGATTCTTCTATATCGAGTGACTCTAGAGGTAGAGGGAAAAACTCATATTTTTCATTATGCAGATCTCTAGCTATACTTAAAGGTTTTTCTAGCAATTCGCTATAGAAAAACTTGCATCGGGTGGAAGAGAGAAGAGCACACACATTTGAGGGAAAATTTTCCTGAGGGAACTTCTAGTCTCAAGGAGTTCAATTTTACTTGCAGACTAGCAGTAGTTGTGAAGAGATATTCTCACTCTATAAAGGAGTGGGAGTAGCAGAACAACAATTGAGCAGAAGGAAAGAGGGATTTTTTGATAATCCATTGATATGGCCACTGTAGGGCTTCATGATTGGGGTAGGTTGGATGGAGCTTCCAACTATGTCATCTAGAAGGAAAGGATTTACTTCCTTATAGATCAATATGGCTTGAAAGCCTACATTGATAATGTAGTGGAACTCAATATGCAGATCAAACGAAGGAATATAGGAAGGAAATGGAGTGGGTGAAGTGGTTGATCCTAGATGGAGTCCATGATCATATAGTCTCACATATATCTAAAAAATATATTGCCAAACAGATGTGGGATTCTCTCTCCATGTCATACCAAGATACTTCCAAGTAGTTGAAGATGTACCTAGAGGATAAGATGAGATGCATCTGGATGCAGAATGGGGAGGGCATAGACCCCTTCCTTACCATGATTCAGGAGATCTGATACCAGCTGTCAACTATTGGGGCAA
Organism: Pinus albicaulis; assembly: GCA_034641835.2. Lineage (NCBI taxonomy): Eukaryota > Viridiplantae > Streptophyta > Pinopsida > Pinales > Pinaceae > Pinus > Pinus albicaulis. The sequence goes on from CM076573.1 coordinate 458,439,068, forward strand.
TGCCTCAATCCACAAAGCTAGTGAGATTGTCACAAAAAATTGTCTAAGAGGACTAGAAAGTATTTTTCAAAAGCATATTGAGAAAATATAAGATACCAGAGTGGGACATGATTTTGGTTGACTTGTAACAGGAGGAATTGAGGCAAGCTCTTCTAAAGAGCTCCATCAGTGGCAACAACTATAGTGAATCAAAGATGATAAAGGAGGAGGAGAATGTGGCCCTAGAATATAAGGTTCCCAGTCATGGGTAGGGGGGTAAGAGGAAGAAGAAGAAGGGCTTGTCAAAGGTCAAATGCTTTAGGTGTGGTGAGCTTAGTCACTTCAATACCCAGTGTCCTTTCAAGAAGAAGAACAAGGAGGAGAAGTAGAACTAGCATGCAGCTTAAGCAAAGATCGACAAGTCGTCCTCTAGGTTGGAGGAAGACTTCACTATGTTCGCTAATATACCTCCAGGAGTGAGGTGGGGTGACTTGGTGTTGTAGCCCCAGAGATCTACAGATTAGTAGGATCCTTAAGGATTCCACCTCTTGGATCATTACCTAGCTATGGCATGGCCAAAGTATTCAGTAGCATGATGGATCAATGGTAGTAGTTGCAGTCATATACCAAAGCCATAAATGCATAGACTAGTAGAAGTCAGATGTTGGGGAGCACAGTGCATAGTTGGAAGCAGTGAAAAGTGGCACAGTGTGGAGTTAGCAACAACAAAAAATCCTTAGAGACAGGCTAGATATTAGTACCAGTCATACGCTCGAGTGATAAATGCATTATATTAATCAAAGTTGGTTTAGTATTTTGGATTTTCTTCAATTGTAGATGTTGCATTAGCACCAACAATAGAGTTGCAGTGTAGATGTAGTGTTGGCAGTAGTATAACAGGGTCAGCAGCAACAAAGAAGCAACGCATATTAGGGTTGCCTAGTAGTTGGTGGGCAGCAACAATTAGACATCAATAACATGACAAGAGATGATGCAGAGACATGGTGTTGTTATAGGGTGCGCAACAACACTAGAACACATTCCTTGCTAAGAGGGAGTGTTATATTTTGTATCATTGAATGTGTTATAGCCAGGAAACCTTTTTGGAGATGCTAGAATACCTAATATCTCCATAACCTAGAAATCGTTTCTAGAAATTTTGCGTAGAAGTGACTTAATTAGATTATTAACCATTTTTATTAATGTTTCCTAAGTCTAAACTTAGGAAAATTGGATAATTAATCAGTATTAATTAATTCGAGATGATAATAGTCTAGAAACTCACACAGATCGATCCAAAAATTATCCTAGCCATCGATTATGTTTTAATCTTAGTCATTAGTGCTCCAACAATGGATTATAAGAGGAAGTAGAGGTGGTGATGAAGAAGACACTTGAGTAGTTTGATTTCTTGGCAGATCGATTTCTAGAGTAGTAGCAGTCAGTTGTCAGAGAGAGACAAAGCTCGAAGCAGTGAGAGAGGAGTAGAGATAGTGAGGATGGAGGAAGTATTCCAGAACCATTGAGTGCATTTGAAGAGAGGAAGAAGAGCCACAGAGAAGATGGCACAGGGACTACATAGTAGCTTCTAAAGGAAATTCGATTTGCAAATTCGAGAAGTGGTTTTAGTGTTCCGATGGCAGAATAATTCTGCAGAGGTTGGGAGAAGCATTTCTAGAGTCATAGGTAAGAAAAAGAGGTAGATTGATTTCAGATCCAGGCCATACGAAATAGTTCCTGTGTAGTGCCCACTCAGAGGGTGACACAAGGAAATTTGTAGAGGGTTTCAGATCCAGCCTTCAGAGCTGAATTTAACTATGGGGTGAGGAAATTACTCACCACATTTTTACCAGTATCTTTCTCTGTAGGATTTCTAGATTTTGGCATCTAGATGTACTCATAATTTCTCACTACTACATAATAATAAAAGCCCTTAGCTTCTGCACCATTTTTCCCACATTGGGTTTTTCTAGACACTTTTTTCCAAAAACAATTGTCTTAATTTTATGTGTGTTTGATAGCATTTATCAGATTCCAGCGTTTTATTTTTCCGGGGAAATTTATTTTTGAAGGTTGCAATGTTTTTACTTCGATATTTGTCTTAGAAGATAAATTGTTAAATTAATTAACAATTAGGAGAAATAACACCAGTTGCTGCAATAGGATTCGAGTGTAGGAATTTTCACAATATCCCTCTTTCCTTCCATTCCACCGATCCACCTTACTCATATTGGATGAATTAGAAACAAAATTGCAAATAAGTTATCCAATCAGGGATGTGTCTCATTAGGTTCCCAGATATCCTCCTCATGGTAATCCTTTGAAGATTCTCCCCTCAAGTAAGAATGTTGGACCATAGTTAAACAGTACAATTCTGCATGATCAATCTCTTTCTATAGCATTCCCTCATGCTCTTTGTTTTTATATCTAAGTGTTTAATAGGCCTATCTTAATTTAGTTTTTATAACAACAAGAAGAAATATGTCCTCTAATATTTTGAAAAGGATGATATTTTGGCTCTGGTCTAGCTTTCCCTGTGACAGAACATCATAGAACTCCTTGAATTAATATGCACTTCATCTTTTCAAGAAACAAAAAATATTAACCCCACAAAAAGGAAATAAGTCCTATATTACAATTAATTTCTTTGACTCACCATGATTGTTCATAAACTTTGAAATATTGTTGCCATACTATCACGGCACTTATCAACTCTAAAAAAACTTTTAGCTATTGTAGTCTATTCAAAAGTTACTCATCTGCATTGTGTCAAAATATTTTTTAAAGTCGATGAAACAACACAAAGATTGCCTTTATTATCGGGGCTCTCCTCCTCAATGATCCTAATTCCATATAATCTGGTTGAAAAATAGCTAAGCATAATGGTCTTCTAATTAAAAGGAATGTTTTTTATCCCTCTTTTTAAAATAGATACAATCAAGCTTTGGTTCCATGTTTTAGGAGAGCCCACTTGATTACTTAATTAAAAAAATTGTGGATGTGAGGGATGAGGATAGGCATTCCAATTTTTAATATTTTTGATTTGTAGTCGTCAGCGTCCTTAGCTTTCCCTTTTGTGGGAAACTTAATGTCAAATTCTATGCCTTTGCACCTCTCAGAGATTTACAACCCAGTATGGGGAAGATCTCTCTTGGAAATTTACAACCTCTTATGGGTGAGATGTTGAAGTGAAACTTTAATAATAATAATAATAATAATAAAACATGATGTTGACTCAATTAAAATAATTAAAATAAAATTAACAAATCTGCTCAATTCAATTTGTTATATTGCAATTTTGTTTTAATAGGCATATCATATTAAAAGAAATTTAAATAGTGATGATCCATATTGATAACCATAATATTTAATTTCTTAATGATATTTGAGCACTCTACATATAATATATGATATGCATATTACATTAAAAAATTAAATTTAACAAAATTATAACCCATACCAAAGAAAAATTTTATGCATATATGTATGCAAAAATATGTATTATGAGAATTTTAATAGAGATATGAAATTTATAGAAATATAAATAATATTATAAAGAACTAGCATATATTCATCTTAACTCCTAATCTATCAAAGTGTGAAAGGAGATCAAATATTTTAAGGTGCAAACTTTTTTTCAAGTTTTTCACTCAAAAAGAAGTTTACATTTTGAAAGGTTTGAACTCTCCATCCTTAATAGATCCAAACTTAAAATGGATCTCTGATGGTTTATTAAAGAAATTTCATCCTATATAAAATGAGTTTGAATGTTATTCACAACATAGGAGATTCAAAAAATATTTTAAAGTACTGGTCCCTTCAGAAAATATATATATTATTTCTTTAATTTTACAAGTGAGACTTTAAATTTATAATTTTTTAATCTAATTTACATAAATATAAAATAGTGTTTTACTTTTTATCTGTATGATAAGTTTTTCTTATTAATTAATATTTCGTACTTTTTATCTTTTTAAATTTCAATGACTCATAAAAAATATTTTTTAAAACAATTTTACATTATTTATTATACCAAAAATTAATTATTACTTTGTGTTTATTTTGGAATAAGACTTTCAAAAATTTAATATAATTATTCATAATTATTATGTAGATGACAGAGATTTAATCTCCACAAAATATTTTAGAATATTCTTAAAGAATTTGGTTAGACAAATTTAGCCAATAATTTTCGTCTTCCTCAATCTAATCATTTTTTACCAGGTGGGGTCATCATATTAGGTGTGGCTCAGATTGGAGTCTCCACTTGCGCCGACTCTCCGTAGTTGACTGCGTAGAATTTCTAAATTAAATATATTGAATCGTGTAAGAGTGTATAATCTTCTAACAAATCCCTCACTGCCAGTTGGAAAAAGTTCCAACACATAGAATCCACGATAAACAGTTCTGATGAAGGTGTCACGTGATTCTATTCACAACCAGACTATATTAATATAGATTCTCTAGTCGGCCCAAATGTTTCCAGCCTCTATACATATAACCAGATTGAAATTTCAAAGTTGCTACTTTCCATACCACTGATATTGAGCAATGCAAGATACCTTTCTCTCTCTGTTAAAATTGTTAAATACACTTTTGAATTGACAAGTCAACGAGAACATACAAAAAAAACTCAAAGAAATATTGATCGCAATGCTCTGAAATATTGATACACGCATCAATTTTCTTTTCTACAATTTGCTTCACGATGGGATCATGGTGAAATTACAGTGTCAGTTCATTGTGCTTGTATTGTAGGGAAATGCTCACTTAACCCGGTCAAAATCCCATAAATTTGTCACAAGTACAGTTGCAAAAGGTCCACGTGCATCTTCTCAGGTACAAAAAGCCTAGGCTTCCTCAAAACTTAATTACTTCTTCAAAGGGAGTCTCAAATGTTGCAGCAAAAAATGGCATGGATATGATTGGAAAGAAAAAGAATAATTGCCACCAAGCTTCCCAAATTGAGGGCACAGAAGTCGCATCTCCTGCTTCAAATGGTTCACTTCCTTTATCACCCAACCATGTGACTTCTCTGTCAAATTGCACTTTTCCAAAATCCTTTGCCCTTGCAAATAATAAGATAGCTTCTACTGGATGTGCAAACTTCTCATGGTAATGCAATTAGAAGCATGAGCGCAACTAGTGTCAAATCCTCCTCAAATACCAAAAAACAACATGTAAGGTTGTGAAATATATTAGCTCCCTTGAGCTCTTGATTTTTGGTAGATGTTTAAGTGTAGTGTGGACCCTTATAGGGGATGTTGGCCTTGATGATCTCCATAGTTTGAGTTCTGAAAATTCAAAAGTGTGGCCTTAGGGGTTTACTATTTACTATTTTGTGATGTCAATAAAAAGTCGGTTTTTAATACTCCTTGCTTGAGCAGGTAGCCACGAAATGTTCCTCAATACGAGCAGATACAAAGTTTTCACACTCTACTAGCATGGTGTAAATCATTCATTAATCTCTTTGTTATTAGCGGTGATATTTATCTAAGAACACAGGTAATATTTGTCATAGTGGAATATTTTCCTTTCATTGGCTTAAAAATTGTAGTCACTCTATGAAGTTGAATTCTTATAAGCACGAGGAAAACATTTTAATCGTGTGTTGTAGATCCAATATCCAAAATGAGAAAACTTTCCTGCAGGACGAAATGAAGGAGTATGAAGATACTGGTCCAATCACCTCATCGTATCTTTTGACTAACATGTGATTAATTTACACGAGCATGAAGTAATAAACCAATTTAGTTTAACAAGTATTTCATTGTGGTGTTACATGTTTTCTTTATGAATACTGTAATTTTGTTCTGTACTCATAATTTTCAGAATAAATGCACTTGAGATCCTTAATTATTCCTAGGAATTCCACTGCCATAGGTTCTAAAGCAAGACTAGGAAGTGTTTCTTTTGGTTTTGGTTTCAATTTTAGATGCAATGAACGAGCTGAAAAGTGAAAAGAGGTAATGCATTTTTCTAGTATTTTGTTTAAATTTTATGTGTTTTTCCAATATTGTCACTTAAAAATTTATCTATTTGATTGTAAAGTTGTGGAGTACTATGTTGATGGTTTTTCTCTGCACTCGTTCAATTTTCTCAAAGCTAGAGGAAAATATTTAAGCAAGGGAGATGGAAAAAATTCATTTGCAAGCCAAGTCAAATGTCTTGTTAATAATGCATGAGTAGACTCCATAACAATACAAAAATATTGGGCAAGTGTCACCATGTGACAGAGAAAATAGATAACCACGTGTGTCACATCTGGAGTAAGGTCTGCTAACGCTTTGTGCTCATGCATAGGTTTTGAGTAGTGCACTCGCCTTCTGGCCCTTCCATTGGAGAGTTTGGCAGACCTTATGTGCATGTATTCAATAGTGGGCTCTTTCATCATGAGATGATTTCCCCAAATATTTTATTCCTTTTGTGTACCTTTGCACCTTTAGGGACAATTGCTACTATTTATCTTAAAAGTAGTTATCCTCTTTCTTCCCTTTTAAGTAAATTGAAAGATTAAAAAAAATATCATATGAATATGAGTTATCTTGGGTATGATTAAACTATGTTTTTGGACCATAGCACTGTAACAAAAAATATTTCTAAGTCAAGAATTTCCATGTTGAAGTTGTAGTAAATCTACATGGTTAGAAATCTTGTTAAATATTTTTTAAATGTATATATATGTAACTTATATATTAACTTTTTTATAATTAATAAAAAAAAAAAATTGTCAAGTTGTATGTAACCCTCCAGCCTTGAGCTGCCTTGACCTGTGGCTTGAGGAGTTGCGACCCAAAGGCACCTAATCAGTCAAAGTCACTTAGGAATTGCACTTGGCCTAAGCCACTCCAACCCTAAGATGATTGGATTTTTTAGCGTGTCTCTTCCCCCTAGCACAGGGCACAACCACCTTTGTGAGGTTTGACCTTGGGTCGCCTTGTGAAGGAGGCCTATCCTCAACTAATTGCGGTAGCAGGACTTGACATAATTAATAATAATTTGAAATAAACTTTTAATATATATATATATAAACAATTTACTATGAAATTGAAGTGTGTATTTTAACGTTGACCTTTCTTTTTAGTTTCCCACTTCATTTTTTATTTTTTATTTAAAAAAATCCATATTTACGCCATAAGGTGTTCCTATTTGAAAACAACCCCCCTAGCTACCACTATGTCCATGTCTGAGCCATTGGATCGAATGTTAGGCGATTGAAATGTTTTAGGGCATTAGATCCACAAGTAAATAGTTTTAGATATGTTTTTTTATAATGTTCATTTTTTTTCTTTTTAACAAGTTAGATTGATTTTAGGTTTTGGTGACTTTTAAGTTAAAATGTTGTTATTCAAAATTTCTTAGATTTAAATAAAATTTATATCATAAAATAAAACTCCACACAAACCAATTAATTTATATTACATGGATAAAAAACAATATAAAAAAAGGAAAATAACTATTTATATATTTAAATATTACATTTTTGTGTCACGATGATCTCCAACAAAGTATGATAGAAATTTCGTAAGGTCATGTTTAACATTTTGACTATGTCAAATTACACAAAAATAAAAATATAAGTAAGTTAAAAAAAATATTGACATAATTACAAAATAAAAATAATAATAAACTATAAAAAAAACCCATGGTATTGACCCATGGTATTCATGTGGAATGTAGTTCATTTAAAGGGGGGAATTAGGAGCCTAGATTAGTCTCAACTCTGGATCTACCAAGAGCAAAGAGGGATCAAATGTCTTGATATGAAAACCTCTTTTACAGTGAAAAGAGAATTGATCCTCATGATAAATAATATAGATCTAAACTAATTAGATGCATGGTGGCCAGAGACACTAAAAAATTCAAAATAGATATCTATTATGACATCCATTTCGTCTACAAACCATCCAAATTTCCCATCTTATACAACAATTTCTAACAATACCCTCTCAATTTACTCTCCAATTTTTGAAACCCCCACCTATAATGGCGAGATCACATTGTAAAATCAAATGCTTATATATATCAAATAATATAACATTTACTTTAATACAAGTTGTGCCAAGAAGTTTTTAAATTCTTGCTCTTCAGCTATATCTTATCAATTTAGTATGTTTTCAATGAGGAAGAGGCTTCACAGTTTAAGAAGTATATCTTAGATCTGAGCACATGATTCTATTAGAATTTATGAAACAAATTCAATTTTTACAACTTGTATGTTTAAATATGTGATTTTGGAAGTGATGATGGCTTCTTTAGACACTTGATTAATTTTGTGGAAGAAATTTCAGTATATCATTAAGGACTATGAATAGTTTATGTAGCAGTTGCATTACTTATAATAGATTTTAATATCCTTTCTTACTAATACATACCACCTAATCCATGAAAAATGTAACTATGTCTGCAATGATATATTCTAATCATTTCAGTTTTATGTTGATGACAAGTTATTTTATCATTTGTTTAGTAATCCTTTCAATTTTCATGTTTATAATAGTTTACAAGCATTAATATGAATATAATAAATTGATATTGAAAACCAACTGATGTTTGTGACATATCTGTAGGTGTTTCCATTCATAAATTTCTTACTCATTTTGTCTTGAGATTGTTAGATAATGGTGAAAGAAATACAGTGCTGATCCAAGTGATCTAGAGAATTATTCACGGCTAGCTTGGAAAACCAGGCATGAAGTTGCTTATCATTTTCAATGAAGTAGTCTTCAAAAGTTCGTAGCTCTATTTTAATTACATAAATTCATTGAAAACAACTGGTAGTATTTACTTCAATTGTTTTATCTGGATGTGTTGCAAACTGACATTTACTGTTATACAAGTTGTGCATCAAATTATTATGTAACAATTGTGCCAAGAAGTTTTTAAATTATTTCTCTTCAGCTATATCTTATCAGTTTAGTATGTTTCCAATCAAGAAGAGCCTTCAGAGTATAAGAATTGTATCTTAGATCTGAGCACATGCTTGTATTAAAATTTATGAAACAAAATCATTTTTTACAACTTGTATGTTTAAATATGTGATTTTGGAAGTGATGATGGCTTCTTTAGACACTTGATTAGTATTGTGGAAGAACTTTGAGTATATCATTAAGTACTGTGAGTAGTTCCTGTAGTAGTTGCATTTCTTATAACATTTTTTATATCCTTTGTATAAGCTATGGTATATATAGTTCTAACACATTTCCCCTAGACGTTACCTATATAGTGGGTAGCTCATGTAGCAATTGCAATTCTTATAACAGATTTTGATATCCTTTGTATAAGCTATTTTATATACAATTCTAACAATTTTCTATGAGTTGTTACCTATATGGTGACTAAGTGATGTGGCTTCTTTATACACTTGATTAGTATTGTGGAAGAAATTTGAGTATATCATTAATGATTTTGAGTAGTCCATGTAGCAGTTGCATTGCTTATGACATATTTTATATTGTTTGCATAAGATATTGTATACACAGTTATACTATGATATGGATACACATTTCCCCCAAGCGTTACCTATATAGTGATTGTTGTCCAATTGTTGATATTTAGATAAATATAATTAAGTGATTGATATTTTTTGAACATCAAAGTTACTATGATGACCTTTTATCTTAGGATGACTCATTTGTGTTGAGATTAGATCCGCATGACGAAGATGCATAGATCGCTTCACAGGAAAACCCTTTGGCCTATTGGTAGTATCTGGTAGTTGTATGAATGGACTGCTTATATTGTCCTCACTGTCATCAGATTCCAGCACGGTTAAATTTTTTTTATAAGTATATATACAATTTATACATATTATGTAGTGAGAAATGTTCTTTAATAATAACAGTGGCTAAAAGGGGAAATTCTCTCAATACACCCCTCTAGATATACAATGTCTCATGATATTATTTTCATTTGGTGACACATGGAAATTCCAATACCAAAACTCTTTCACATTGTCCCTCACATTAAATGAAAGTCTATCTTAATAAGGTTTCCTACATATATTAGCCCAACATGCAACTTCATCATTCTCATGTTATTAATGCCTCCATAAACTTTTGCTTAATTCTTTGTACATTCTTGTTTTCATTAACATCAACCGATTTGATGTAGTTCCTTTTCCAACAACACCTGTCAATAATGCCCTAGTGGCACTTATGCCATATTGAGATTGATATTTTGCAATTTTTTGAGCAGTTGATGTCATATTTCTTGATACCAAATCATTTACCTTCACCTCTTTGGAATTTCTAATGCCCAATAATTGAACTATGTTTCTTAGATATTTGTGCGTTAAAATTATATTTAAGAATTAAGCTTGTGCTATGATAGAGATACCATGAAAAAAAATTTCATCACCCAATTTACTTTATCTTGAACTATTCATTCATGAATTAGTGGCGTCATTTCTTAAAAATTAGTTGATTCTATATTATCTAGAAAATTATCATCAAATACAATTTCTTGCGACTTCTGATTAATGTCCATGTTTTTCTACATGTGGCACGATCTTGTTGTAGGTAAGATGTTGTCCGTACATTAAAAAAAAAAAAATCAATTTTTAATTTGAAATTGACATGTACATTGAAAAAATTCAAAATATTAAAATGGTGAATTCATTTGTGTGGTCAATATTCTCATTGAGAAGTTTCCCTACATCTCTCAGTTCCTCATCATTTCCAGGTCACATCTATCTCTTTCAAGCTCTCTATTTTGTACCTTTACATTTCCTTCATGCTCTCTATTTCGTACCTCCACATTCCTTGAGGCTCTCTATTTTCCTTTAATGTTTTTCTCCTTTATAGTAGATTATCATTTTCATTTAAAATAAAAACATTTTATAATATATATATATATATATATATATATATATATATATATATATATATATATATATATTAACGACTAAAATTTTGAACTAAAAATTCTAAGTACGTGCAAGGTTTTTTATATTGATGCATCACACTATACTACATTTGGAGGTAAGGAACACTAGCTCCCCTTCCCTTAATGTTCGCTAATGTGTTAAATCTCTGTGCAATTCGCCAAATCCATTTTATTCCAACTTAGTCTTATTTTCCAAAAAAAAAATATAACTATCATCAAATATATATATCTTAAAAATATACAATTATAATTATAAAATAATATTTTTAAAAATTAATGTAGAAATTTGATTGAGAAAGTGGCCTTTTTTAATGATATAAAGGGTAAAGCTATTATCCCCCCCTTTTTTTTAATGATTCAATTAAGATTAACATTTGAATGTTGTCATGAGGAGCCTTTTATTTTTCATGTTAATTACCTTTTATAACTCTAGGAGGTTCTTAATATTTCTTTTGTTTTTAACAAATGGATCTCAATTATATATTTAAAAAGAGGATCAGGTAAGAGAATTTTAGGATTATAAAATTTGTTTGTCCAACTTGACAATGTGAATGTTTATTTACCTGAAGTTGGTTACCTGAAGTTGGCTCCCATGTTCAATACCCCCCTGGGGTTTGAAGATAATAGGTAATGGAAATTGAACGACATATAAAACAAATAATTTATACATCAAAAAATTAGTTCTATATACTATAGTAGTTCTCACTTGAGTAATATTATAATTTGGCATTCAATTCTTTATTAATAAAGTTGTTTTACTTAGTAGGGAGTACAATAATTTTTTAATCAAATATTTATGTTTATAATATTTTACAAGCATTGATAACAATCTAATAAATTGATAATAAAAACCAACTAATGTTTGTGACATGTCTGTAGGTGTTTCCATTCTAAATTGCTTACTCATCTTGTCTCAATATTGTTAGATAATGGTGAAAGAAATACAGTGTTGATCCAAGTGATCCAGAGAGTTGTTCACGGCTAGCTTGGAAAACCAGGCATGAAGTTGCTTCTAATTTTCAATGAAGTACTCTTCAAAAGTTCCTAGTTCTACTTTAATTACATAAATTCATTGAAAAACAACTGATAGTATTTAATTCAGTTGTTTTATTTGGACATGTTACAAGCTGACATTTACTCCTATACAAGTTGTGCATCAAATTATTATGTAACAATTGTGCCAAGAAGTTTTTAAATTATTTCTCTTCAACTATATCTTATCAGTTTAGTATGTTTTCAATGAAGAAGAGGCTTCGAAGTTTAAGAACTGTATCTTAGATCTGAGGAGATGATTGTATTAAAATTTATGAAACAACTTCATTTTTTACAACTTGTATGTTTAAATATGTGATTTTGGAAGTGATGATGGCTTCTTTAGACACTTGATTAGTATTGTGGAATAAATTTAAGTATATCATTAAGGACTGTGAGTAGTTCGTATAACAAATTGCATTGCTTATAACATTTTTTTTATATCCTTCGTATATTCTATTGTATATATAGTTCTAAAACATTTCCCCCAGACGTTACCTATACGGTGAGCAGTTCATGTACCAATTGCATTGCTTATAATAGACTTTTATAACCTCTATATAAGCTATTGTATACACAATTCTAACAATTTTTACCGAGGTCTTACCTATATTGTGACTGAGTGATGATGGCTTCTTTAGAACCTTGATTAGTATTGTGGAAGAACTTTGAGTATATCATTAAGGATTGTGAGTAGTTCATGTAGCAGTTGCATTGCTTATGACATATTTTTATATTTTTTGTATAAGCTATTGTATATACAGTTATAATATGATATGGATACACATTTCCCCTGAGCGTTACCTATATGGTTACTATTGTTCAATTGTTGATATTTAGAGAAATATAATTAAGTGATTGATGTTTTTTGAACATCAAAGTTGCTATGATGACATTTTATCTAAAGATGACTCCTTAGTGTTGAGATTCGATCCGCATGACGAAGATGCATAGATCACTTCATAGGAAAACCCTTTGGCCTATTCGTAGTATGTGGTAGTTGTATGAACGGAATGCTTATATTGTCCTCACTGTCATCATATTCCAGCACGGTTAATTGTTTTTGATAAGTCTATATATGTAAGTTAAACATATTATGTGGTAAGAAATGTTCTTTAATAATAACAGTCACTGAAAGGGGAAATTCTCTCAATACACCCCTCTATATATACAATGTCTCATGATATTCTTTTCATTTGGTGACACATGGAAATTCCAATACCAAAACTCTCTCACATTTTCCGTCACAATATATGAAAGTCTATCTTGATAAGGTTTCCTACATATATTAGCCCAACATGCAAGTTCATCTTTCTCATGTTATTGAATCCTAACCTTTTAATGCCTCTATAAACTTTTTATTAATTCTTTGTACATTCTTGTTTTCATTGACATCAACTGCTTTGATGTAGCTCCACATGTTAATAATGCCCTAGTAGCACTTATGCCATATTGGGATTTATATTTTTCATTTTTTCTAGGGGTTGATGTCATTTTTCTTGATACCAACTCAACTTCACATCTTTAAAATTTCTAATGCCCAATAATTGAACTATGTTTCCTAGATATTTGTGCGCTAAAAATATATTTAAGAATTAAGCTTGTGCTATGATAGAGATACCATGAAAAATAATTTTGATCACCCAATTTTCTTTATCTTGAACTATTCATTCATGAATTAGTGGCCTCATTTCTTCAAATTTAGTTAATTCTATATTATCTAGAAAATTATCATCAAATACAATTTCTTGCAACTTCCGATTAATGTCCATGTTTTTGTATGTGTGGTACGATCTTGTTGTAGGTAAGATGTTGTCCCTACATTAAAAAAAATAAAAAATAAAAAATCAATTTTTAATTTGAACTTGACATGTACATTGAAAAAATTTAAAATATTAAAATGGTGAATTCATTTGTGTGGTCAATATTCTCATTGAGAAGTTTCCCTACATCTCTCATTTCCTCATCATTTCCAGGTATATCCATGTCTATCTCTTTCAAGCTCTCTATTTTTTACATATACATCTTCTTCATGCTCTCTATTTTGTACCTCCACATTCCTTTAGGCTCTCTATTTTCCTTTAATGTTTTTCTCCTTTATAGTAGATTATCATTTTCATTTAAAATAAAAACATTTTATAATATATATATATATATATATATATATATATATATATATATATATATATATATATATATATATTAACGACTAAAATTTTGAACTAAAATTTCTAAGTAGGTGCAGGGCTTTTTATATTGATGCATCACACTATACTATATTTGGAGGAGGTAAGGAACACTATCTCCCCTTCACTTAATGTTCGCTATGCGTTAAATCTCTATGCAATTCACCAAATCCATTTAGTTCCAACTTAGTCTTATTTTCCAAAAAAAAAAAATATAACTATCATCAAATATATATCTTAAAAATATACAATTATAATTATAAAATAATATTTTTAAAAATTAATGTAGAAATTTGATTGAGAAAGCGGCCTTTTTTAATGATATAAAGGGTAAAGCTATTATCCCCCCATTTTTTAATGATTCAATTAAGATTAACATTTGTATGTTGTCATGAGGAACTTTTTATTTTTCATGTTAATTACCTTTTATAACTCTAGGAGGTTCTTAATATTGCTTTTGTTTTTAACAAATGGATCTCAATTATATATTTAAAAAAGGATTAGGTAAGAGAATTTTAGGATTATAAATTTTTTGTTTGTCCAACTTGACAATGTGAATGTTTATTTACCTGAAGTTGGCTCCCATGTTCAATACCCCCTGGGGTTTGAAGATAATAGGTAATGGAAATTGAACGACATATAAAACAAATAATTTATACATCAAAAAATTAGTTCTATATATTATAGTAGTTCTCACTTGAGTAACCTTATAATTTGGCATTCAATTCTTTATTAATATATTTGTTTCTTAGTAGGGAGTACAATAAATTTTTAATCAAATATTTATTTTTATAATAGTTTACAAGCATTGATAACAATCTAATAAATTGATAATAAAAACCAACTAATTTTGTGACATGTCTGTAGGTGTTTCCATTCATAAATTACTTACTCATTTTGTCTCAATATTGTTAGATAATGGTGAAAGAAATACAGTATTGATCCAAGTGATCTAGAGAGTTGTTCACGACCAGCTTGGAAAACCAGGCATGAAGTTGCTTCTAATTTTCAATGAAGTAGTCTTCAAAAGTTCCTAGTTCTATTTTAATTACATAAATTCATTGAAAAACAACTGATATTATTTAATTTAGTTGTTTTATTTGGACGTGTTACAAGCTGACATTTACTCCTATACAAGTTGTGCATCAAATTATTATGTAACAATTGTGCCAAGAAGTTTTTAAATTATTTCTCTTCAGCTATATCTTATCAGTTTAGTATGTTTTCAATCAAGAAGAGGCTTTGAAGTTTAAGAACTGTATCTTAGATCTGAGGAGATGATTGTATTAAAATTTATGAAACAACTTACTTTTTTACAACTTGTATGTTTAAATATGTGATTTTAGAAGTGATGATGGCTTCTTTAGACACTTGATTAGTATTGTGGAAGAAATTTGAGTATATCATTAAGGACCGTGAGTAGTTCCAGTAGCAGTTGCATTGCTTATAGCCGTTTTTTATATCATATAAGCTATTGTATATACATTTCTAAAAAATTTCCCCCAGACGTTACCTATACGGTGAGTAGTTCATGTAGCAATTGCATTGCTTATAATAGATTTTTATAACCTCTATATAAGCTATTGTATACAAAATTCTAACAATTTTTACTGAGCTGTTACCCATATTGTGACTGAGTGATGATGGCTTCTTTAGAACCTTAATTAGTATTATGGAAGAACTTTGAGTATATCATTAAGGATTGTGAGTAGTTCATGTAGCAGTTGCATTGCTTATGACATATTTTTATATTGTTTGTATAAGCTATTGTATATACAGTTATACTATGATATGGATACACATTTCCCCCGAGCGTTACCTATATGGTTACTATTGTTCAATTGTTGATATTTAGAGAAATATAATTAAGTGATTGATGTTTTTTGAACATCAAAGTTACTATGATGACCTTTTATCTAAGGATGACTCCTTAGTGCTGAGATTTGATCCGCATGATGAAGATGCATAGATCACTTCACTGGAAAACCCTTTGGCCTATTGGTAGTATGTGGTAGTTGTATGAATGGAATGCTTATATTTTCCTCACTGTCATAATATTCCAGCATGGTTAAATTATTTTGATAAGTTTATATACAAGTTATACATATTATCTAGTAAGAATTGTTCTTTAATAATAATAGTCACTGAAAGGGGAAATTCTCTCAATACTCCCCTCTAGATGTACAATGCCTCATTATATTCTTTTCATTTGGTGACACATAGAAATTCCAATACCAAAACTCTCTCACATTGTCCGTCACAATATATGAAAGTCTATCTTGATAAGGTTTCCTACATATATTAGCCCAACATGCAAGTTCATCTTGCTCATGTTATTGAATCCTAATCTTTTAATGCCTCTTAAACTTTTGCTTAATGCTTTGTACATTCTTTTTTTCATTGAAATCAACCGATTTGATGTAGTTCCACATGTTAATAATGCCCTAGTAGCACTTATGCCATATTGGGATTTATATTTTTCAAATTTTCTAGGGGTTGATGTCACTTTTCTTGATACCAACTCATTTAAATTCACCTCTTTGGAATTTCTAATGCCCAATAATTGAACTATGTTTCCTAGATATTTGTGCGTTAAAAATATATTTAAGAATTAAGCTTGTGCTATGATAGATATACCTTGAAAAATATTTTTGATCACCCAATTTACTTTATCTTGAACTGTTCATTCATGAATTAGTGGCCTCATTTCTTCAATTTTAGTTGATTCTATATTATCTAGAAAATTATCATCAAATACAATTTCTTGCAACTTCCAATTAATGTCCACGTTTTTCTACATGTGGTACGATCTTGTTGTAGGTAAGATATTGTCCCTACATAAAAAAAAATATATATATATAAATTTTCAATTTTAATTTGAACTTGAAAAGTGCATTGAAAAATTTTATAATATTAAAATGGTGACTTCATTTATGTGGTTAATATTTTCATTGACAAGTTCCTCTACCTGTCTCATTTCCTCATCATTTCCAGATACATCCACATCTCTTTCAACATCTCTATTTTCCTTTAATTCTCTTCTCTTTTATAGTAGATTATCAGTTTTTTCACTTAAAATAAATACATTTTATAATATATATATATATATATGACTAAAATTTTAATGTGCCCTAATGTGTTAAATCTCTGTGCAATTCACCAAATCCATTTAGTTTCAACTTAGCCTTATTTTCCCAATATATATATATATATATATATATATATATATATATATATATATATATATATATATATATATATATAATTATATATAATTATAAAATAATATTTTTGAAAATTAATGTAGAAATTTGATTGAGAAAGTGGTTTTTTTTAATTATATAAATGGTAAAGCGATTATCCCTTTTTAATTTTTTAATGATTCAATTAAGATTAACATTTGTATTTTTTCATGAGGATCTTTTTTCTTTTTTTAGTTAATTACCTTTTATAACTCTAGGAGGTTCTTAATGTCATCTTGATTATGAACCACACTGGCTGGTTCGAAACCAGTCGGCAATATATTTTTTGATGTGATTATCACCGAATTTTTTTTATATATGTTGCCTTTGTTTATAATAAATGGAACTCAATTATATATTTAAATAGAGGATTAGGTAAGATAATTTTAGGATTATAAAAAAAAAAATTGTCCAAGTGAATGTTTATTTACCTAAACTTGGCGCCCATGTTCAATACCGCCCTTGGTGTTTGAAGATAATAAGTAATGGAAATAACATATAAAACAAATAATTATACATCAAAAAAATAGTTCTATATAGTATAGTAGTTCTCACTTGAGTAATATTTCAATTTGGCATTCAATTCTTTATTAATAAAGTTGTTTTACTTAGTATAGAGTACAATAATTTTGTAATCAAATAAAAGGAGAAAAAATATTCACAATATAATTTATTTGCATAAATAGATGTGTGTAAAATGTTGTAATAAGAAACTAGATTTGTAGTTATTAAATATAAAACTATAACTTAAATTGTGAATTAACTTTGTATTTTTTTTTCAAATGTATATAGAGAAAGGTCCATGGGGTCTTGGTTAAACGGTGATGAGGCGGGCTGTTATAGCACTCATCACAGGTTCAATTCCCTTCCCCGATCGGGGTGATGTATCTGGACATGTTGATGAAAATAGAGTTGAAAAAAAAAAAGTGAAAAAGTAAAAAAATGAAAGGAACTACCAAGCTTACAAAAAAAAATGTATATAGAGAAAGACTAAACCAAATTTAGAGTTAAGAAAATAAACCATAACATAAAGAACAATATCTCCTTCCAAAAACGTCTCCATATTAAAATGGCATTCACTTTCGTGTATACCAAGACTATTGTTATTCATATATCATTTCCGACAAGCATGCAATTGGATATGTAGATTAACTTGGAGTATACTCTATAATTTTTTGTTAATAAAAATTCTCTTTATTTACATCTATGCTAGATAAATTGTACTTTTTTTTTGTAAATATCGTAGGACCTTTCTATTAACTATAATATAAAGAGCAAGTTGCTATTCATAAATATAAAAAACAAATAGCCTCAACCTGCCCGTAGGAGACCAGGTTTGTTGGCCTTCTCAAAAATTTATAACCCGACCAGTAGCAGTATTTTTTCTTCCTATAATAGACCGCTAAAGCACCCTGACTATGTCCATAAAACTGACAAATAAAATAGACAGTTAATGTTATATCAACAAAAAACATCAAAAAAGAACTGAAGGAGCTATTAGCTCGCTGAAGAGTCGACAGGAGCTGGGTCTACACCAGTGGACCCTGGAAATTCAACTTGCTGTAAGTTGAGGAGTTGTTGTTCTATCTTATCCAATCGAGTAGTAACTTGACCTTGCAACTTAGCCATATCATGCATTTCCTTCTTCATCTAATGAAACTCAAAAAAGATTGTAGAGGTAAGCTGGGTTTCCTTTTGGCTGAGCATAGCTTTTGCCAAA
The DNA here is from genome assembly GCA_034641835.2 of Pinus albicaulis. NCBI lineage: Eukaryota > Viridiplantae > Streptophyta > Pinopsida > Pinales > Pinaceae > Pinus > Pinus albicaulis. The sequence goes on from CM076573.1 coordinate 458,458,114, forward strand.
ACACACTTCATCTTCCAATACGTGTGTACAGACTATTGAAATAAAGACTGTCTACCTCTTGTGCTGCTTGGGTCAGTAAGAAAGGTGAATTCGGCCTGTGTCAGGTCACCCTTTTCAGTGTCGGTAGCACGCTCCCAACCATGGATAGCCTCACGAATCTCTGGTGGAGTTCCTTTCGCAAAAGAGTTGGCTAAAGTTTCCAGAGTCTGCAAATGTGTCTTCTGCCCTCTTTTGCGCAGCCCTGCTGCCGACGAAGAAGGGACTTGTCTTCCTTTACCCTTGGCCATAGGTAAGTGAAAACACTGGAGAGAATCAATGTGTAAGAAAAACCCTGTAAAGTGAACAAGAACGGAGATGGAAAGTGAATAGTTAAACTGAGAATCCACAGAACGGAACATACAAATAGGAGTCCACAGGAGAGCATTGTAGAGCATCAAGGTACAGACAGGAGGAGGAAGATGCACAGACCAGTTATAAAATACAGCAAAAAGAAACCTGTAGTCGCAGCTAACCATAACGCCGAACAAAATATAGTGACAAGAAGTGAAATTACCTGGAAACATCGCAACCAGATCATCCTCCTTAGAGAGAGTTGAATAAACAATGAAGCTACGAATAGACTTCTCGGAAAAGGAATTAACTTCCCCAATATCAGCAGAACAGGTAAAATGCAGGGCATAACATGGCAGAAGCATACGAATAATTTTCACCAGCACAAACCGAAAAAGACCGATACCGAAGCAAGGATAATGATCATGAAAACGGTTGTGATGAAGTTGAAGCATACAATCATATCGCAGGAATATATAACAACTGTGACCAGAGACTGCCAGAAAACCATAGAACAAAATCAGACTCCTAAAACACGGGTTTATGCAAAAATGAATCCCTTGAATCAGGACATATGAGTTAAAAAAGGCAAGAATGACTCCTCGCTGCCCCAACAAATCATTACAAGAATGTTGAACCCAGTAAACCCTTACGCAAGGACTGAGATAACTGAAGGTAATGGCCATAACATACCAAAGATCCCAGAGCCGCTGAACTTGTTCCAAACGCGTCCTCCACTCCAACCTTCACTGCTGAGACGTTTGAAACCACCGACTAACAATACTCCAAACAAACCGCCAGAGAATTAATCCTATTTCCCAGCTCATTCCACTACAGATGGTCATAATGAATGTGCATGCAAAGAGTAAATGCATCATAAGTGAGCCACTCTGATCGACTGACACAGGTCCTGCACACCATAATGTGTCACATTAAACACTATTACCAATGAAATAGGTAACCGCACTGTTACCTACTTTTTTTTGGTAGCATAAAAAGCACCCGATTTTGAAAAGTGGTGATGCGGAATCACCCCTTTTTTTTTGTCCACATTTTTGACACTCTAATATTTTTATTTATGAAGTATGACTATTTTTTTTAAATGTTAGTGATTTTCATGCTAATTTTGAAACGTATTGATGCAACATCAACTTTTTTCTTTTTAGAGCGGTGATTTTCATGCTAATTTTGAAATGTATTGATGCAGCATCAACCTTTTTTTTAGAGTGGTGATTTTCATGTTGGTAATAAAACACAAAACTTAGATAATATATATATATATATATATATATATATATATATATATATATATAAAAACAATAAAAAAACCAATAAAAATGTAAAAAAAACAAAATTAACTCGTAAAAATAAAAAATTTAAACCAAAAAAAAAAAAAAAAATTAAAATATATATATATATATATATATATATATATATATATATATATATATATATATATATATATATATATACGAAAATTATATCAAAAGAAATGACAAAATTTGAAAAAAAAAAACACATAATTTAAAGAAAAAAAAAACAAAAATTATAAAGAAAAACATCAAAAACATTTTTTTTTTCTAAGTTATTAAAAAAAACCATATAATTAAAAAAATTATATATATTTAAAATAGAAAATTTAAAAATAATTTAAATTACAAAATTAAAATTTAGATATAAAAAATAAAATTAAAAACATAATAATAATAAGAAAAAAAAATACAAATTTTAAAATTAACCAAAAAAAAAAAAAAAAAAATTGAAAAAAAAAAAAAACTATCATTAAAAAACAAAAAAATGAAAAAACCCACGTGCAAATAAGTAAAAAACAAATATCCATAAATTTACTATTTTTTTTCAAATGAAACAATTTATAAAATTTAAAAATGAAAAACTAAATAAACTAAAAGATTTAAAAAATAAATAAATTTAATTGAAATTTAATAAATTTAATAAATAAATTTTAAATTTTAAAAAATAATTAATCTAAAATATTAAATTTAAAAATAAAATTTAAAAATAAAATAAAAAAATTAAAACAAATTAAATTTAAAATTAAAAATTTGAATAAAAAAAATAATAATTTTAAATTTTTTGAATTTAAAAAAAAAAAAAAAAAAATTTGATCATGGTGGCGCCGCCAATTAGCCTCCCGTCCAAGTGGCGGCGGAGGCCAACCGCTGGGCGGGCGGGGAGGCTACATGCATCCCCCCGCCTGCCCAATGGCCGGCCTCTGTCGTCACCTGGACGGGAGGCCGATTGCGGGAATCACCCTCCCGCGGCCGGAGGGGCGATTCCAGGAATCGACCTCCCACGGCGAGAGGGGCAATTCCGGGAATTGGCCTCCCGCAGCGAGAGGGGCGATTCTCGGAATCGGCCCTCCCGTGGTGGGAGGGGCGATTCCCGGAATCGGCCTCCTGCCCACCTAGGCGGGAGGCCGGCCGCTGGGCAGACGGGGGGCTGCATGCAACCTCCCTACCCGACCAGCGGCCGACCTCCGCTGCCACCTAGGTGGGAGGCCGATTGGCGACGCCACCATGATCAAAAAATTATTTTTATTTTTTTTTATTTTTTTTAATTTTTAATATTTTTTTTTTAATTTGATTTTTTTTTTTTTTTAAATTCAAAAGATTTAAAATTATTTTTTTTTAATTTGATTTTTATATTTGAAATTTAATTTTTTTTATTTTTTTTTTTTTCTAAATTTTGTTAATAATTTTTATTAAATTTTGTATTTTTTTTTTATTTAATTGGATTTTTTTTTAATTATTAAATTTTATGTTTAGTTTTTTCATTTATTTTTTTAAACTTTAATAAAAAAAAAAAAATTTAATTTATTTGAATTTAATTTTTATTTTTTTTAGTTACATAAAATTTTTATATTTGTTTTTATTTCAATTAAAATTGTGTATTTAAAATTAGTTTTTTTTTTTTTAATTATACTTAATATTTTCATCATCTTCTCCTCATGATGAACCACACTGGCTGGTTTGAAACGCGTGGACCAAATCTATTTTGATGTGATTTTCACAGAAAAATTTTAATCACAAATTAATTTGTTTTTTATTTTATTTTTTATGTAATATATTTTTTTTAATTTATTTTTTTCAATTTTTCAATTTTAATTGATTTTTAAAGTTTTTTAACTTTTTATTTTAACAATGTTTTTTTTTTTTTCAAAATTTATTTGTTTATTCATTTATTTATTAAAATTTAATATTTTTCTTTTTTAAATTTAATTTGTTATTTTAATATTAACATTTTTTTTTAATTTAATAAAATCTAATATATATATTTTTAATTTAAGTTTATATATATATATATATATATATATATATATATATATATATATATATATATATATATATATTATTTTTTATAATTTAAATTTAATTTATTTTTTAAAATTTATTTGTTTTTTTAATATATACTTTTCAAAATTTAATATTTTTTTGTGTTTTATTTTTCATTTTTTATTTTTAATTAATTTTTCATTTTTTTACTTTTATTTTAAATAATGTTTTTTTTTTAATTTTTATTTTAAAGTTTTAAATTTATTAAAATTTAATATATTTCTTTAAATTTAATTTTTTATTCTAAAATTATTATTTTTTTTTAATTTAATAAACATTTTATTTTTATTTTTTTAATTTAATTTCTATATTTTATTTTTTATAATTTTTTTCTTTTTTCTAACCTGTTTTTTTTTTTAATTTAATATTTTTATTTTTTTATATTTTAATCTTTAATTTTTTTTTAATTTTAATTTCTTTTTTTTTTTAATGTTTAAATTAAAAATTTTATTTTGTTTTTATTTTTATTTTTTTATTGCTATTTATTTTTAAATTTTAAGCTTTAAAATGTTTGTTGTTTTTTTTTTTTTTTTTTTAAATTAAAAAATGTTATTTCTATTTTTAAAAATGTCAAAAATATGACAATTTTTTTTTTGTTATTCCAGCATCAACTGGTTTTGTTTTGAGGGTGTTTTTTCAATCCTTTTTTTAAGAAACAATTTTGTTTTTGGCATAATTTTATAAAATGTTGAAATTTGACCTTCAAAAAAAACCAAGTGCGTTCTGGAATACATTTTTTTTTGTTTTTGGGGTGTTTTTTCATATTTTTTGAGTCTTTTTGGGCTATAGTTCCCGTTTTGAGGTCAGGTTACCTATTTCATCGGTAACAGTGTTATTAACATGAGTGCACCCCGATCGGGGTCGGTAATGCTACTGAAGTCATTGGCCACAATTACTTGAAGAGGATGTAATTCAATAGTCAAAATCCTTGTCGTTGGGGTCACATCGAAAGGTCTATCAGTGTTCTTGCAGCCCCAATTAGATAAAAAATCGGCCGCCTTGTACTTGAATGTATTTAAAATATCTTATTTGAGTTACATGCTTGTTTCGGAAGATTATTAATCACCAAAGGATTTTCACCCCAATTTCCTATTTCAATATCACTAACAAATTTTTTATATATGCAAAGAGATTACCTTGGTTTATATATATGTTTTCACCCCAAATTGCTTATTTCAATATCTATAACAAAATTTTATGGTTTAAAATTTGTCTTTCATTCCTTCACGATGGCTCTATGGCTCTTTTTGTGCAACATCTTATTTTTTTAGACTACTCTTTCCTATAATATTACTTTGCAATGTTTCTTTTACAACATGTGATATAATTACTAGTATATACCATTTTAAATAATAATTATACATTTATAACCTATATGAGGAAAATTTAAATACCGAAAGTCTATCGAAACCACGTGGTTCTCCTTTCTTTTCCTTTTCTCGATGGAATTTCCTCTCACGGGCCAATTTAACCGTCAAACACGGCCGAAACTTTTTTGGCCCAATCAATTTTCTTCGTTCAAACGGTCGGAACAGGTACCGAAGGAGTGAAAACCGACGGATGAAAACGCCCCCGCCACTCCGAGATGACCTACAGCTGTCGTCGGTCTGAGGAGAGGGATCCAACGGTTCTGAGGAATCTGCAGGCCCTCTTTCATGCACACTCTGTTGTCAAGGAAACGGAACAGGATGAATCTCGGGCACTATTATATAGATTAATTCTACCAATTCAGTTTGTTAGAGTGATAGAGTGAAGTTATAAGTGGTTTTCAAGCTTTCGGTTCTGCGAATCTATTGTTTTGTATATAGTATCTATTTCTAATGTAGTTTATTTAAAAGCACAAGGATATAGCAGTAGGATTAGGATGTCTTTAAACACTATAATTTTCTAAGTGTTTCATAATCTTAACACAATCAACATTCACTTTCAGTCTCTAATGTAATGTATTTAAAAGCAAAAGCACTAGGTAAATTTGGAATAAGATTAGCATAAGATTCCAGCAATAATGTCTTTCAACACTACCATTTTCTAAATATTTCATAATCCTAACACAATCAAACTTGAAATAAGATTAAATCATAAGATTCCAGCAATAATGTCATTAAACACTACCAATTTCTAAATATTTCATAATCCTAACATAATCATCCTTGACATTCTGCCCGCACATATGTTACACATCAGGTATTGCAACACAAATGGTGTCAAAGTTTAAAGCTATAAACACCACTTCAAAAATATTCGGAACCAGTAAGAGAGCACTAATCAATAACAGTTGCAACACCAATGGTGTCAACGTTTAAAGCTATAAACACCACTTCAAAAATATTCAGAACCAGTAAGAGAGCACTTATCAATTGCACTTCAGATTTGTCCCAAGCAATTTGATTCCAATTCAATAAATAAATTTCAAAATCAATGTATGGAGCATATGCAAACTTCTGCAACAACCCTGTTGTATCTCTTACAATACAGTCTATCCGGCTATAGAATAATTAGGACTAACAGTACATCTCGATTTAGATGATTGTTTTGTTCACGATACAAGGAAATATCATTATGCATCTATAAACTATAAAATATAGTTTGCCGCACACTACTGGACCTGCGCCGAGCCACTATTTTCGACATTCAGGGGGGTGATCAGCCGGGAAGGATTTTTTCTCTGTGTCTCTGCTCAATATCCTTGTAAGCGAACGAAGGCGAGGAATGGGAGATCTCGAAGAAGACTGTGAACCATTTGGGGATTGCAGCGGATGGGCATCTCCAGACGAGAAGCCATCGGGTCTCTTGGGTATTTCAATGGCAATCTGAGGCATCGATGCTCTTCCACCAGAGGTTCCCTCATCCGCCTCTGTTTTCCTCTGTTTCTGCCGACCCCAAGTGAAGATATTTGTTGGGTTCTGCAGATTATAGTCTTCTCCACAGTTCGCAGCCTGGTCTTGCCCCAAATTCAGATTGTCATGGAATCCTGATGTAATTGGCCCTGGAATTGTAACAGAAACCTGCTCTGCTCTAGCAGATTCCAAAACTGGCTGTTCGGGCTTGGCCCCTGTTCTGCAAACAGGACAAGTAGAGTGTGACCGAAACCACATATCAATACACTCAATATGAAAACTGTGCCTGCAATTGGGCAAAAGCCGGGCTTTCTCATTCTCCTCGAATTCGCACAGACAAACTGCGCAGTCCAGACCATCTACGAAATTCTGCGATTTATAGTGAAAGATGGGCAGAGTCTCTAAAGTTGCAGAATCCAACCCCACATTCAGCAGCCTCACCGGTTCTTGTCCGGTAAAGGAAAACCGCCGACGCATAGAAGCTGATCTCTGTCTACTCCGCCTGGAAAATCTGGCAGACTCCCTCCAAATCCATTTGGCATAAACGTGCAGCAAAAAGACGAGCGAGGCCACAAGAAGCAGACATATAACAGCCGAAACCATGATTTTGCCATTGATAATATATCTGGGCGCATCATCATTTCCCAGAGGCGGGTGATTGATATCACTACCCGAGCTCATTCTATATGAAATTGAAACCACGAACGGAATTTTTCTCTGATCTCGTCGCTCAGATTACTCAGAGCGCCGGCAAGGCAAAAGTGATATACTATTCCGTGGGTCGAGCCTTGGATTTCTCTATAATGGGCAGCCTCTCCTCTGCATATATGAATCTCATTCCGCACAGATTACCGAAACACGCGTATTCAATCGTCATACTTCATCTTCATTTGTTAGAAAAAAAATTGAATGGCCAGTCCCATCGCGATCCCCTGTTTCCAGTTTGACCCGAGCGCCCAAATTTCTGAACCTACCTCAAAGTTAAATCATTTACGAAAACTGCTTCTTATTTGAGTGGACATCACGAGGAAAACAATGCCGAATATTTTGACTTTGGAGTCTGAAACAATAATAGATTTGTCCTTATTCTCCAAATTCATTGAGTTCCGGGTCCCGAGGTTCATGTCTGATCCTTACCTAAATAATAAATCAATTATACGTTTGTATCTTCTTCTCTTATTATCCCCCATGTTCCATATAGGATTCTTCAAAGTTCGGAGACACTTTAGCAGGCTTATTTAATAAAGTAACTTTTTAAACAGTTCTGATTATAACTTTTTGTGAAAAATGTTTGATTAATAATCAAGATTACTTCTATCATGTGCAATATTTTAACCATATTTTAACATAGTTTAAACATGTTATCCATTGTTTATTAAAAAAACAAAAAAAAAATCATTTGAAATTGTAAAATGGTTCGAGATTTAACCTATTTCTAACAAAAATTCATAAATTTTAATATAATTTATTAATCAAGTTAAATAAAATATCAGTGTAGATATTTTATATTTTAGGATTTTTATTGAAACAATTTTTATTTAATTTGTTCTTAAATAGATTAGATATTTTTTTAAATTATAAGTTTGAGTTGTGTAATTTGCACAATTTCCTTATTTCAAAAAATTTTAAAAAGCTTAATTTGTTTGTGCAGTTAAAAATGTATTTAAATAATCAAAGATAGCAATCTTACTCATAATTGTCTCGTCAATTCTTACAGAAAATTATTAATTATAAAATAATTAATAACACCAAATTTAAACATGTAATTGATTATTTTATATTTTATATCTTTTTTTTCTAACTGTTAGCTCAAATAATCTAACACTAGAATGAAGTTCTTTAATATTATTACTATTCACAGATTAATTCGATTCCCTTAATTTACCTAATTTACCATTTACAAAATGTAAAAAATAATCCAAAATTTCCCATATTTTTTTTATAAAATCACAATTTTCCACATTTAAAATATATTTTTAAACACCTTAATAAATTGAAGCGATTTAAATTTTTTCCTGGATTTATCTAAATTTAATAATTAAAAAAAAAATCAAAGTTTTTACTACCTTAAATAAAAATAACCTCGCGTGATTTATTCTGGAAACATGTGAAATCTTTAAATGCTTAAACATGAAGCCGGTGTGGACCTCACAATTTCCCTGCAACCTCTATTGACTTTCGTGGCCACGACACCTACCCACACATGGATATCATTGCCAGATCATTTTAACAAGGAAGCCTAAATTATTGTTCATTATGAAATTATAAATAATGGATGATGAACGCCGTTCATTGAACTTGCTTGAGCTCTCCGAATTCGTACCATCGGATGATATAATGTGAATAGATTATTTTAAAGAGGATTCTTTTTTAAGGAAATTGGGTGATAATTTATTTATTAATTTTGGATTTTAGTATTTTGGGAAAATTATAAATTTAAATCATACAAACTCAACCGCTTAAAATTACAATTTTCTTTATTCTTTATCAAATTCATTGCAAAATCTATTAAAAATTCTCCCAAAAAAATCGAAATATTACCTTCTTAAAATATCACTTAAAGAATCCAAAAATAATAGCTTTTATTATATTTAATATTTAAAATATTTTATTTTATGTATTCAAAATGTCACTTCGTAGGCTTAGAAAAAATCCACACATATTTTTTTATGATATTTAATGTTTTAAAGATTTTTATTTTATTTTTCTTCGTCGAATTGTCTCAAGTTGTTTGACTTTCGTCACTGTAATAGACATATTCACACTATTATCATGATGAATAAACATGTTCAATTACAAATACATCTATAAACATGTTCACATTACAAATACATTTATAATGAAAGTAATTAATTTTTATATTAGCATTTGGCACCATTTTATTTTTTAGTAGAACTAATGTGGCTCGAATTCCCCGAGATTACAGTCAAACCTAAGTTTGAATTCAAAGTCGAACCTAACACAATGTTCAAATGATTAAATTTGGTCAATTTTTTAAATTCAACCATTGAAATTAAATATAAATAAATTTTAAAAAATAAATAAATAAACTAACCCTAATCCATTCGCCATGAATTTTAGCTCTTCCGCATGTATTTGCTCACACCTATGGTTTTCATCACTCTCCGGGACGCGGGGCGGGAGTCCTAGCTCTTTTACAATTTCCATCCTCCACCATTTGGGCGCATTAGTGTCCATGCCGCTAGTTTTCAAATTCTACCAACAAGTGTTAACGCAACGTAAGCATGTGTACCAAGAGTTACAAAGGAATGCCAAAGGAAGGGAATAGGGAAGCAATAATAAAGTGAAATATATGAATAATGAAATATAATTAATATTTGAGTTTTTATATATATTCCAAACAATGTAACAAGAAGTTAAATTTAAAAAGAATGTTATACTAAGGTAAATGTTATAGAACAATGGCAATCCTTTCAATGTGCATAATAGAGGAGTTCAATTTTTTTGGGGCTTTTGAAAATGACATGAAAAAATTCTAAACCCAAAAATTATGAGGTATCTATCAGATAAAGATATTTTCCTTGGGAAATATTGAGCTAGCCACTATGACTCAAGAGCTAGCTCAAATCCCTTATAAGATTATGATTCAAGAGCTAGGACACATTTAGTGAGGTGACTCGTGCTAATCTTTTTAAAAAGTGAGGTGACTCATGCGAACATTTTTCAAATAGAAGAGTATGTTAGACTAGTGCCCTTGGCCCACTTTAGGCTAAAGAATTTATTTCACACATTTGGGTGCTTTAAGGCAAACACCTTTACCAAAAGCTTATAATGGAAGAGTATGTTAGACTAGTGCCCTTGGCCCACTTTAGGGTGAACAATTTGTATCTCACACTATTGTGTCATTTAAGGCAAGTACCTGTACAAAAATATTATAATCTTCTAGGACACATTAGTTAGGTGTCCAATGGCAACCTTTGATGGTGAATTGAACTAAACTTGAAATGGGAAAGGATGGCCGCCAAGATGAAAGGCATCTATCAAAAAACCATCCAACTCTATCTAGTCATCAAAATTGTTGATGTCCTCTTTGGATGACAATATTTGTTAAGTCAATAAGTGGAAATAAGCTTTGGGTAGCTTTGGAAACGTCAAACCATAACTCAACTACTGATACTTTTCACACATTTTCTTACCCGAGTTTTACTTTGGGAATATTTTCCCAGTTTTATTTTTCACATTTTAAGTATTATATTTTACTAGATCTCATTTCTTTTTTTCTAAAACTTCATTTCGAATATTAATATTTTTTATAATTTTAATATTTTATTTTATATTAATTTTAATATTATGTTATATTAATACATAAAGTTCTTAATAAATTTATATATTTCATTTGAAAAATAAAAACCTAATTCATGTAAAAAAATTATCTTTTTACAACAATAATAATTATTTTAATTATTTTAAATAAAATGAAACAAAGACTCATAAAAGCTTTCCACTATTCTACATAGAATAATTAAATATGTACTTTTATATATTTTCCTACATATTTTTAATGTTTTCTTATGTGCATAGCATTTATTTCTCTCCCTTTTTTCACAAGTGCAGTTATAATATATAGTGATGGCATTTGTTGTGTGTAATACATTTGTTGTGTGTAATACATTGTGCATCTAGTAATTCTTCCCTTCATTAATGTTCACCTCTCCTTAACATATAATAGAGAAATCATGATTATATTGGTGCAACAAAGCCTCTACAAATTTTAAAAATTAAAAGATTACCAAGGTATCTTTAGCATTCGAGACAACGAAATAATTAACCCATGGTGTTACTTGAATAGAAAAATATTTTAATGTAATTCAAATATTATTGAAATTTTGGAATCATTAGAAGAAACTGTAAAAAATTTCAAGACAAAATGCTCACATTAGAATGAGAATATTAAAACTAAAAAATAAAATCAATTTATGTTCAATTCCTTAAAATTATACAATTCCTCAAATTGTTATAGCCTTCATATAATTAAGAATAGCTTCAATTCCAACGAGGTAATTGATTCAAAGGCATGGTTGATCCCAACGAGGTAATTGATTCAAAGGCATGGTTGATCCGTCTACTGAGAAGCATAATATGCTCTTAAATTAAGTTATGATATTTGCTTCTACACACGGTCCTCTGTAATATAAAACAAATAGGATATATATCATCATTAATCTATAATATAAAACAAATAGGATTTGTATAATCATTAATAATATTCAATACATACAAAAGGAACAATTATATTAAATATTTGCGACAACATCATGTCAAGCAACACATGAAATTGGCATTTCACAGTGACATTCCAAGCAAAACTACAATAGAAAACCACCATTGTATTTGCCAATACATGAACATACTTGACAATGCATGAAATTGACATTTTACATTGACCTTCCAAGCAAAACTACAACAGAAAACCACCTTTGTGCTTGCAAATACATGCACTGATTTACAAATAGCTTTTAACATATTTGCAAACAACTTTCAATAGATCTTCTAATACAAGTCACTAATCAAGAGAAGATGCCACCAAGCTTCGTAGAAAAGTAGTCATCATGATCTTATAGATAGTATTCATACTCTTGCTCATATTCATTCCTTCCCACTCTTCATTGGCCTCATGCTCTGCATGTTCCAAATCATACTCTTCATGGTCAACATATTCATCTTCATTGTTTTGAACAACATCATTCATTAATGCATCTTCTTGGTCATCCATTACAAAAGGTTTTGATCCATTTGAAAAGGCTAATGCTTTGTCCTCTATAAGAGTATCCACATCATTGGATGTTTGAGTTTCATCCATTCCATGAGTAAAAATAGGCAGTTTAGACATATAACTATCACTCGCTGGAATTTCTCCCTGTTCAACATATTTTTCAGGTGGTGGCAAGACATCATTTCCCTTGATCAAATTGAATCCGTGATCCAAGACAAAATACCATTCATTTCTTTCCACAAAAAGGTATGCAATAAGATCTGGCAGAGATCTTCAAGAGGGTAGAAATTCGTCCTCTATCTCAGCCTCTGAATTTGGATGATGCCATAGAATTAGCGCCTTAAAACTTTGAATTAACCACAGAAAATTGTGCCATCGATAGTTTGTGTTAGCCATAGAAAAATATGGCTCAGACTTCTGAACAAAACGTGGCTTCCTTAGCCCACAAGAGAAAGGTATAGAAGATGAGATATATGCTTCTTTTTTCGACCACCAAGTGTCCTTGACTTCTTCACATAGAATAGAGATGATAGGATGATTTTGTGTTCCTTTAAGGGATATGAATAGGCTACTTATAGCCTTCCAATCATGCAAATCGGTGTCTCTCATGGGTGAGCTGACATGTCTCTTGGAGGGTTGACTTGGTCATCTTGGGGACACAAATTACTCTTTAAAAATTAGTTTTTCTTATTTTTCAAAGGCTATGAAGAACATGTCTTTCATATTTTTCTTTTGACAAAACAATATATAAATTTTCTTTTACAACTTATGCCCTCTAAATTGTAAACCAATGTTTGCAACATGAACAACATCAAGTCCATTTTTTTACTATAGGTACCCCTGCTAGGAAAACGGGTAACAAGGATATTAGTTAGGATAATGGGTTAACACAATCCCATACTTGAAGCAAAATGTGGTTAGGGCATCTGAGCTAAAGGCTTTGGCATTGTATGTTATAGTTTTGGCTAGTGCTGCAAATCTAATGATAATCCTCTATTCTAGGAAATTCATTATTACATCCTCATTTTCCTTCTTATTTGGCATAGCTTCCACCCATTTTGTCAAATAAGCGGTGGTGGTTATCATCCATTGATTTCCATTGCTGGAGTTATCTTTGAATTCCCCAATAAAACCAAAACCCTTTTGTTGGAATGGTGTCTAGATTCTCAACTATGACCGACTTCAAAGGAGATGAGGGAGTTGTTTGTTTTTTGTGGAGAATTTCCGAAGCCAACATGATCTAACATGTTTATGAGTATCAGTGAAAACAATAAGGAAATAATATCATGTTCTTAGAACTTTATTGGCAATGGTTCTTACAGAAAAAAAATTCCCCCAGAAAATCATGAGTGAAATTCTAAGATCAATTTCTCAACTTTTTACTCATTACACATCTAAGTATTGTCCCATCTAGATTCTTCCAACCAAGCCCATCTCAAATCAGACAAAATTTCATGGCTTTAAACCTTAATCCTCTTATTTTGTGATCCACTAAGTGGGGTGAGGTAGCCATATTTTTTAAGTAGTAAATTATGTCAACATACCAATCATTAGTTTCTAATTCATTTAGGATAGCCCATACTTGAATTTTTTCTCCTCATTCAAAGGCTCTCTCATTTCTCTCAGACAAAATCTTTACTAATTCTTGCCCCCGAACCCTTTTCTTTGGTTTATTGTCCAAATCATACTCTTGAATTTTAGATACCTACTTCCCTGTTGATCCTAAAATCCTGCTAGGTTAGAACATCCTTTATTGTGGGATAAGGAACATAAGCTATGATTTATTAAAGGGGATATAGGGTCTGAAATGCTTTAAGGATTTGACAAAGGCATCGACTTTCTTTTCAATGATTGTATATCTCAATTCAGCATCTCGAATGGCCTTGCTCATGAATGCAATGGGTTTCCATCATCATCTTTTTATACTAAGATTCTAGTGATTGTATCTTCAGAAGAAAAGGAACAAATAATGAAAAATTTGGAACAATATAGGCCAACCAAGATTGGAGCGGTCGTGATTGTCCTTGATTTCTTCAAAATATATCCTACTTATTTTGTCCCATACAAAAGTAGCATCCTTCATCAGTAATGAATTCATGTGTTTAACAATTTCAGCAAAATTTGGGACAAATCTTCTTATGAAATTGATACTATGTAAGAAGGATCTCAAAGCCTTCTTATATTTTGAAGGTTAATATCTTTGATAGATTCAATTCTTTTGAGATCTATACGGATCTCATCTTTGGATACATTGTGTCCTAAAAGTGTTCCTTGGTCAACCCCAAAAATAGATTTCTTAGGGTTCAACGAGATTCCATATTTCCTACATTAGTCAAAACCTATAGAAGCAAATATTTATAATGGAAAAATTGTAGCCTATTATGTGTTGTGTGCTTCGATATTCTGAATCTAAATTTTCAACTTATACTCTTGATGTTTTGTAACTTCACAATTATGGAATCATTTTTCATGGATCTAGACAATTGGTTATATTATATGAAAAAGGTATGCATTGAAGTAAAATGAATAGAGTGGATGTTTTAGACCAACACTATAGAAGCCTTACATTTTTTCATTTGATTTTTCTTCTAATGTGTACAAAATTTCAGCTAAAACAAGCTGGTTTATCACAATGATCTGCCAAGTTTTGGGTTGGGGGAAGAATGTGACAATGGGGAAACTAATCTAGAAGATATTAGGAGACACCTCCCAAATTTTAGGAAATTTCATGGAAAACATTGAGATCCCAAACATAGTGGACCTTTTTTGACATCCTAAAATATATAAAAAGTAAATATATGAAAAATAATGACAAGTCACAAACATCAACAATGAAAGGCATGAAATATGTAATGTTTATTTATGTATTCAATGAAAAGAGAAAAATAAATTTATTATTATTGTTCTTGAGGCATGGGTTTCATGCTCAAGGGAAATTTATTTTAGGTCAAGCTCCCATTGAGAGCTTCTAGGATTTGTCATTAAGTCTATAAAGTCAAAAGAGTCATTTTCATGTATGAATAACCCTTCTTGGGCATGCTACATATTGTAAGAAAAATTATTTAAGTCAAAGTAAAGTCAAATAACCCTCCAATACCTTGCCAAGTGCTTATGATAAGCCTTCAAAGGAACAAGTCAACCAATTTGAGGGTTCATGAAGGGCTATATAAAGGAGAACTCAACCTCACTAAAGGATCACTCACTCAAGAGTAAAGAAGAGTTTGATCAAGGAAGAGAAAGTAGCCTAATACCCAGTGAAGGAAGAAGGAAGAAGGAAGAAGGAAGAAGGAAGAAGGAAGAAGGATTTTTTTTTTTTTCTAATTTTTTTTTGGCTAATTCTCCTCCACACGTGCAAAGGTTAGGGAATCATTTGCAGCAGTGAAAGATGAAAATTTTAGCCACTTAAAGCGATTTGAAGTTGGGTCAAAGAAGGTCAAATTATCAAGTCGAATAGGAAAGGAGGGGAATCCAGGGCAAGAGAAGTCAAAAGGAGGATAATTTGTCCATATTTCAGCCACACGGGTGACCTAGTGTTTCTGCAGAAGAGGCTGAAATTGCAAGTCTGCATCAGCGAACTGAAATTCTAAGTGAGGCCTGAAATTTGAAACTGTGGTACAAGTTTCACTAGCATTGACTGGGGGAAGGAGAATTTCATCAAGAAGAAGCATTGACTAGGTCTTGGAGTGGTTATTAGGTCAAGGGTCTAGGTCTTGGAATTCATCAATTGAAGATTCTATAAGAAGAAGCATTCAGTGAGTTTTCCTCTCAAGCTTAGATAGGTTTTGGCCCTCGCTGATCACCTACATCCTATGTCATATGTATTATTATTCTTTATGGTTTGGTAGTTCTTTGATGAAGAAGAACACATAATAATAATCAAGTACACGAAGAACCTAATTAAGAAAAAAAAAGTCCTCATAAGCAGTTATCATTATAAGAGAAATCATCTAATATCTCTGCCCTAGATTTCTCACATCCCCATCACCGAAATGTGGGAAGTGTTGGAGTTATCACCCTCAACTTAATAAGGCATGTCTTGTGTAGCACTGGTTTATAGCAATGCAATATATAATGGAAATCATGCACATCATGATCAATGCCCAAGGATTACAAATAAAAAGAAATTTCATCCATTAAATTAAGTTGGTTGGCCTTTTCTATTTGTTATTTTGAATGAGAAAACTCCTGCTTTGTGTCTGAAGCATGCATAGTTCCCCTGTTGCAAATAATTTCAACTTTCAAGACTTCTCTAATTGGTTAGTGCTAACTCCAAGTCACAGCTTTACATAGCCTCCAAGATAGACAGAAGTTCATTTGGAAGTATGTCTCTCAAATTAAAATTATGATAATAGTAAGTTAGGAAGCAAAACGAGACAAAATCTTGTCTAGTTTTCTTGTGACGTTAAATATAAATGTTTGGTATTCGTACAGGGATTAGGTGCATTTTCCCATAATGGATTAATGATCAGGTGGTGGTCTCTAGAAGCAACATGGTGGGAGAAACTTAGTAGGAGCATTGTTCCAGTACAATGTACAAAGCTTATTCTCGCTCCACCATCAGAGGACATTTCTCCTGAATCTTCAATAGAAAATACCATGACAAACAGTATGGGCTGCAATACTCGAGATGAGACACACATATGCTATTATTTCTTTTAACATGCAAGTAGATATATTCAATAGTATTCCCCCCTCCACAGTTATGATTTTATGTCTTCATAGAATTCATAGATGTTCATGTCACTTAAAAAATTATTTTTAATCTCCAAGAATCTTGTGGTAAGATGGTGACATTCAATAACATAAAGTGGCTTCCTAGAATCTTGACTGAGTTGCTATTTCTATACAGTTTGCAATGACAATTTTGTGCAATGTATTGATTTAAGATCTATATTAATAGAAAAAAACTGACCTCTGTATTTTATTGCAGTTTACCACTCCTATTCGAGTTTATTCCATACCCATGTTGCTTACTAAGCAAATGAAAAAGATATTGTGACATATGGAGAAAAAGAGCTAAGAGCACATTTTCTCCTTACATTTGATTCACAGATTCTATAGGTGTCTAATATGTGGGCCTGTTCAGCAAGATGCATGAGGAACAGAAGATAGTGTAATTATAGATGCACAAATATAATTTAATGTATGATCACGTTGTCCTGCAACTCTCATGAAATGACAGTGCCCCGTCGTTCAAATCCTTTCAATTAACGTTGAGCCCACAACCCAATAAACATGAAACAACATTGTTCTGATGGTGCCTGAATGCTTTTGGAAAGCTTGTCCCAACCAAAATATTAAAAAAAGTGTTTTAGTTAATGCGGAGCTCAGTGCTCATGCAGAATAATGCGGATATAAGTTTAACACGAGCTCATCGCTCGATTGAGTGTATGCATGTGAAATTTAACCAGATGAAGAGTAGCATCATCTCCTTTCTCATCTTTGAACCTTGGCAGATAAGTCTTCCAATCTACACAAGGCATGTGGTTTGGAAATCCTGGAATATGATCTCGATGCATAGGAGAATAACTTATGGATTGAGAACTCATCTCGATTTCTGGATCTTGCTTCCAGTGGAGTCTTTGAATCAGGTTGGAGTCGCCAGGTGAATGATTCGGCCTTCATATGTCTAACTATTTTCAACCATCAAAAATCAGATCTGCAACTTGAACAATCTTTCCCGAAGAAGATGAAACCTTTTGTTCCCTGGCAACGTCACCAAAATGTTAACACTCCTTAGTTTCCCAAGGCTGATAAAAGAAACCAAATATTTAACCACATACCAAATTTAGACTTGGTAGCTAGCCCTAAAAAATTAGAGAGGGCTCTCTCTAGAATCAACCAAAGGATGGTCGGAATAATCAAGGTTTTAGGCTAGGTATTTTTCATAGTAGGATTTGATTTAAGTTTTGTTGGATAAGAAGAAATATGTTTAGGAACTAGGCCAAATAGGTCAAAATATTAGTTGCGATCATTAATTGAGGCAAGATAGATGTAATCAGAGACACAAATGGGTTTTTCGTTATAGTATGGTAAGGAGGAAATCAGATGAAAGAGAGAAAGAGAACATAGATGCATGAATTAACTTATGTGGAAGGAAAACACTTGAATTCTAATCTTAAACAAAACATAGCATTTAGACAATCATTTATGTTTAAAACTTAAGAGATTAAACATAAACATAAATATGGATAGCTGTTAGAAACATCTAACAATCAAATGCATAAGAAAAAATGAAGAAAAACAGTGTCATTGACCACAACACATGAATCCCATAAAAATAGCTGCAATTGTTTGTTATTTCTCTGCAAAAATGAAGTCCACTACTCCCAAAAATGTCTCTCCCTCTAGTTTCCAACTCCTCTCTTAGAATTGTCTCTCATATATATAAATGATAAAAAATATTTCCCCTCTAAGGGGTTGAATCCTGATCCATAGTGAATGATTCATGAACCTATCTTGTCCATTGCTAAATCCTAGGGGAATCAAAAACAAATTTTCCCCTTATTAGCTAACTGATTGAGCTTACCTATCAAGGAATTAATTAAAATATTATTTACAATAATAATGATTTAATAACCCATTTATATTAGATAAACTTTATGAGATAACTATTACATAAACCTAATTTTACATTTCACCATTTACATGTGAAAATTTCTTAGCACAAAAATCCTATTGCTAAATATTGATTTACTTTTACCACTTTTTTTATTATGCATAAGTTATTTAACTGAAAATATTCAGAAAAACATCGAAGTAAACCCAACTAGTAGCCTACAGAAATACATATCATTTGCTGAACATCAAGCACATATGACAAAGGACAGACATATTATTCAGAAAAATGTCCCCCGAAAAAACCCAATGCGGGAAAACCAGTGTAGAAAATATGAGGGTTTATTATTATTAAGCAGCAGTATTCTGAGTACATGTAGGGTGCAATAAACTGGCTCACCCAATAGAGAAAACCTTGTCTACAGAGAAGAATGTGAGTTATACCTCACCCCTGCAAGTCTTGGCTGATCCGGAAGAGACACTGGTGAAACCCCAGCTAGCTTTGTGCAGTCTGTATGCTTCCACTACGTAAAGTTGTGTGGCCCTAGATAAGGGGCTGTGTCACCCTAGCTCTGCACTTCTAAGCTTGTCCCGAATATGGTTCCAGCCCTGCCGGCTTAGAAACCCCAACCTCGAGTGAATTTTGGACTTTTCCTTAGAGGCTTTGTGTTTTCCTTGAATGAGCCTTGTGTGGGCCTATGTCACCCTCTCTAGGGATTGCATCACACCCTCTGATGGCTACTCTTCCTCCATTTCATCTCTGTTGCCCTTGCTCTGCATTGTAATCTTGTTCCTCCGACCAATCACTACATCTACCTCTCACTGCTTCTCTGAATCACTCAGAATTCGATATCTTAGATTCACTGTGTGTATCTTTCCAACTGACGATAAGACCTTCCTTTATAATTTTATCATTGACACATAAACGACCATGATATAATCTCTAATAAACAACTAAGATTAAAAGAAGCTTGATCCACGTCACTTAGAATGTTATCATCACATGTGTAAATTAATTCACTTTAATTTTTTAATTTCCCTAAGTTAGACTTAGGGTCCCCATTAAAAAATTTAATTATTTGAATAACGTTTACACCAGATGGAATTTATCCAAATACTTTCTGGGTCTTGGAGATCTCATGTGTTCTAGCCCCTCCACAAATTTTTGGAGCAAGAGCACACACAATTCTACCAAAAAATCTCAACACTCCCTCTTAGTGAGGAATGTGCTCTAGCAAAGCTTCCCCACTGAAGCATCACCCTGATATCTAGCATCGGTCTCTGCACTGATACTTGCTCTGCTACCCTCCATCGTTTGTGTTGCTTCTCTCTATATTGCTACCCATGTCACTGCGACTAACACTGCCACATTTGTACTGCAACTCCCTCTCAAATTGTTGCATCATGGTGCCTATAACACTGCCACTGCCAACTGTTGCACTGCAACTCAGTTACTGAGGAGTAATAAAATGAAGGACCACCACCCAATCAGTTATAGACAAGTTAGTCGGGTTACATTCACTAAATCTCCCTCAGCTGATGCACTGCTCTGTCTCTTTGAAGCTATGTGTTATTTGTTGCACTGCACTGCGTAAGCACTACCTCTGCGCTGCTAAAATCCCATTAGCCTTTGTGCTATTGTTTCCATGCTGCTGCAGCCTCGCCTCTGCGCTACTCCAGACTTTAGCGTCCCAACTATTCCTTTGCTTCTCCATGATCTTCTGCACCCACTACTCCAGTCATCCTACTACTGTCTTAAGGCTCTCATAGCTCCTATGTGATCCAAGAGTTTCGGCACTTCAAGGGTCCTACCTCCATCATCTTTAGCTACTCTACATATCTATATTGCCTCACCTCTTCTCTCGAGGCACACGAGCACTCATGGCCACATCATCCTCACTGCCTTGGAATATGAAGCTTCCTTGTCCTTCCGCTTAGGATAAGTGTTGACGAAGTGTCCAAGATCGCCACATCTGAAGCACGAGACCTTGGATAGGTCCTTCTTCTTCTTTCCTTACTATCATTGTCCCTTGTATTTTAGGGTTGCATATTCCTCCTCCTCCTTCTTCACCTTGACAGCTATGTTGTTGAATTCCCTCTTGGTCACCCTTCGGATCTCCTCATGTCAAAGGATGGCCCGCATGTCACCCAAATTTGGGAGTTTTCATCTACCCAAGATGCTTTGGACAAAGGTTTCCCACTCATAGGTGACTACATTCAGGGAAGTCCTCACCATGAGCCCATCATCCAAAGTTGGCCCCATGACAATCTGTTGATCTCAAATAGTCTGCAATATAAAGAGGAAGGGTTCGATCTCCTCTCCCTTGTGCATATGGAAGATCCGCATTTGGTCCTCTAGAAGCATATTCTGTCGGATGAAGCTTCCTTGATATAGTGTGGTCAAAGCCATTCACACCTCATTTTTCGTCTTCTTCTCAACAATGTGTGGGACCACGTGATCCTTCACTCCATCCATGATCAAGTTCTTAGGCCACACCTGATTTTCGTTGAAATTCTTTAGAGCATCCGCACTGGTTGTCACAACTAGGACATTTTCCGCATGGTCTCTGATACCGTATTCCTCCAAGACTATCAGGATTTTAGCCTTCCAGATCGAAAATTTGGACACATCGTCCAACCTATCCTAATATTTCAGTCTGTACGGGGCCATCTTTGCTCAAACAATCATAATAGGTACTCTTCTCCCTTCTACTGCTGCTGCACTCAACAGAAGACCAAATTTGGGTTTCTTGGCACTAGAAACCCTCTTGAGATACTTGTTGGAATATATTATATTCCTTGTAAGGTAATAATGTCTTTGAATTATGTCAGAAGTTGAATACAATATTATGTAAAAGAGTAGCACATTATATTCCATATTCATTATGGCATATTATACTCTTATACCCATTTTTTATATAAAGAGGTGTTATTTTGGAGAATTATATTATCCCACATTCAATATGTGAGAGTAATTCCTCCACATCTTTGGGTATATAATAGGGTCAAGGGAGCCTTTTTTGTTATCATCACATCTCATCTTATGCTCATATTGTTATTTGTATCGAGTTATTTGCAGTTGCTCTCTTTGTAAGATTGTAGGAGATTTCTGGAGATAATAGAAGATAACCTTCCCGTGAACGTAGACAAATTGGGTGAACCACGTATATCTGTTGTATTATTTTTCCTTGTTCTCTTTCTGTTCTTATTTATATGTTGATATGTTGTTGGTTTCTTAGATAGATAGCTAGTTTAGTAGATCTAATATTCTCACATGGTATCGGAGCCATGGTTACTATGATCTAACATCTTCTTTGAATTTAACCATCAACATGTATCTTCATTTTTTATTATCTGGGGTAGATTTGATTTCTATCTAGTATCCATTAGGCTTCTCTTCATATCTGGGCATGATTCTACATATTTGAGATTTTTTTTCTCATAACCCTAACTTTGTTGTGTAGTTTTTTTTGCAGATTTTTTTTCAAGGCGCTCTTGATTGTTTTTTCTATAAGATCTAATTTTTTTTTGGATTTTCAAGGGGTTCTTGATTGTTTTTCTGTAAGATATATATGTTTTTTGAATCCTCCTCAAGGAGATCTATCTTCCAATTGTAATATTTAGTTACGACATTTTTTTACAGGGCGTAATATTGGCGAACTGACGGTTCAGATCATAATTTCTACTGCACAAGTAGATGTAGAGTGGCTGTGCCATTTTAGAAAACTGGTTATAATAAGCATTTGGAGCACTATTGAGTGTTTTTTGTTTTTCCACTTGACGTTTTTGTCAGATCTGTTAACGTTTGTGCAGAATTTCCCAGAAAAGAGTAGATATTTGGGTTCCTCTCACCGAGCTACCCAATTTAAAAAAAAACAATCAGCTTAAACGGAGTCCTGGAAGCAAAGTTATTGTTGATTTAAGATTGGTATTTTTTTTAGGTTTTTTGGTGACGGAAAATGAACGGCAGAAATTTACAGTTTTTTATCCACTTTTTCTCTTGTAATTTCTTGCACTTGGGTTTATATTTATTGTCAAAATTTCTATCGTTATGAATTCAGAAGTAGCTTGTGTTCTTGAAATTTTAAGCTCTAACTATATTTCATGGAAAAGGAAGATGATTGATGTTCTCAGTAGTAAGAATCTATGGAGGTTGGTTAATGGCAAACACAACAAACCTACAGATGATCAAGCCTTGATTAAATGGGAAGAAAATTTTGATCAAGCAAGAGGGCCCATTGGTCAAATGGTTTCAAATAAGTCTTCAACTAAGTATTGAAGCAAAAGACAACCCAGTTGAGGTATGGGAAATTATTGTTTCTTTATTTAATAAATCTGATGAAGTTTCTTCTTATAACCTTGAAAATAATTTTCATGAGATAGATCCTACTAATTTTGATAGAGTAGAATTATATCTTGTTGAATTGAAAACCTTAAATGAAAATTAAAATAATTGTGGTAAATATTACAAGAAGACAGACACTGCTCTTATCATTCTTGTAGAACAAAAATTTCCATCTTGTTTTGACATGTTCATCCAAACTAGGAATAGGGCTCTTGATTTGTCTCAAAGTACCATGAAACCTACTTTTGATTATTTCTATAAAGGGTTGATAAATAAGCAAGAAAGGCTGATTTCTTTAGGACAAGTCTCACCTAATAAATCTCTTATGGCACATAATAAAAATCCTAAGAAAAGTTTTAATAATGCCAAAGGTTCTTGTTCACACACTTCTAATCATACTAATAATAATGGTCATGCTTCTTATGCACATCATGAAACTAGTAAGAAGAAAAAAGTGTATGATCCTTGTAAGAATTGTGGTAAAACTAACCATCCTGAAAAGAATTTCTTTAAAGCAAAATGTTAAATGACTAAATCAAACAAGAAAAATTCTAATGAATCTCAAGTAGCTTTATGTGCATCTATTGTTTTATCTACTAATTATTCTTCTAATGTGGAATGTATAATGGATTTTGGTGCTTCTAAACATATGACTGGTAATGCTTTTTTATTTACATCTTATGACACTAATAAGCACTCATCTCATAAAGTTTCTATTGGTGTTGGTAAACAACTTTCTGTAATTGGTTCTGGTAATATTAATGTTGCTAATGGTCAATTGGAAGATGTTTTTCGTGTTCAAAACATGACCATCAACTTACTTTCTATTTATCATGCATGTCAAAAAGGTTTTAAATTTGAAGCTGGCCCTATAAATATGATCTTAAAGATATCAACCAAAATTACAAAGTAGTTTCTTCTGTCCCTATTGATCATACATCTAGTTTATATAAATTTGTAGGTTTTAATTCAACTAAGAGACAACCGTTTTATTCCTATGTTGCTCATGCTGATGAACTAAGTAAATTATGGCATGAAAGATTGGGTCACTTGAATTATGGTAAAATGAAAATACTAACTAAAACGGTTCATGGTTTGCCTAATATTTCTTGTACTACTGGTTTTTGTGAAGGATGTGTTCTTGGTAAACATCATAGAGAAATGTTTGACAAAGGAAAATCCTGGCATTCTAAAGAACCTTTGCAATTAATTCATAGTGATATCTGTGGTCCTCTTAAAGTTCCTTCAATATCCCATGCAATTTGTTTTCTTACCTTTATTGATGAATATAGTAGAAAATCTTGGGTTTATTTTTTGAAAAATAAAAGTGAAACTTTTGTAAAATTTCAAGAATTTAAATCCATGGTTGAAAATGCATCTAGTAAGAGTATTAAAACTTTGTGATCTGATAATGGGGAGAATTTTTTAAGAAATAATTTGATGCATATTTAGCTAAACATGGTATTTAAAATCAAAATATTGTTCCTTACACACCTCAACAAAATGGTATTGCTGAAAGGAAAAACAGAGCTTTAGTTGAAATGGCTAGATGCATGCTTTATTCTAAAGGATTGCATAAGAATTTTTGGGCCGAAGCCATCTATTGTGCTAATTTTATTTTAAATAGAGT
Organism: Pinus albicaulis; assembly: GCA_034641835.2. NCBI lineage: Eukaryota > Viridiplantae > Streptophyta > Pinopsida > Pinales > Pinaceae > Pinus > Pinus albicaulis. Next base: position 458,482,901 of record CM076573.1, read on the forward strand.
TCCTACTAAAGTTGTTAAGCATGTTACCCCTGAGGAAAAATGGAATGGACGTAAACCAAATATTAGTAATTTTAAGGTGTTTGGTTGTGAATGTTGGGCTCATATTCCTAGTGAAAAACGGAAAACGTTAGAACCCAAATATCACAAGTGTATCCTCATTGGTTATGATGAGAATTCCAAGGCTTACAGGTTGTTTGATACTTCTAATCAAAGTGTCATAATCATAAGGGATGTTCAATTTCATGAAGTCTCTTCCCCGCTTGAGTCTGTAGAAATTCATGTTACCCTGAATTTACCAATACCACATGTTACTCCTATTCCTGTTACTCCTTCTTCCAATTCTGTGCCTCTTATTGATCTTGATTCTTCCTCTCCCTCAAGTATTCCACCAGAAATTCATGAAGCTCCTGAATTGACTCATGTTCCTTCTATTCTTCCTATTTGGGCTCGGAAATCCCTTGAATCTGTAGGTAGTGAGGTCGGAAATCCTTCCGACACTCGTCGAAATAGATCTAAATTTTCTCTTATGACCAAAGTTTTGGCCACAGATGATCCTGCTACTTATGCTTAAGCTAATGGTAATCGTCATTGGGAACAAGTTATGTCTGTTGAATATGAATCTCTTTTGAGAAAAAAGACTTGGTCTCTTGTTCCTCTTCCTTTAGGAAAGTATTTGGTTTTTGTAAATGGGTTTATAAAACCAAGTTCACTGCAGAAGGACAGATCGAAAAGTATAAAGCTAGATTAGTTGCCAAAGGATTTAATCAACCTGAAAGTATTGATTATAATGAAAAAATTTCTCATGTTGCTAAAATGAACACAATAAGAACCATTTTATCACTTGCTGCATCTTTTAAGTGGGAAATTCATCAAATGGATGTTAAAAGTGAATTTTTAAATGGTGATCTTACTGAAGAAATTTATATGAAATAGCCTCCTGGTTTTATTTCTACTGAATCCCCAAGTTTAGTATGCAAATTACACAAATAATTATATGGTCTCAAACAAGCCTCTAGGGATTAGTATGATAAATTGATGCATATTTCTTAAATAATGGTTTTAAGCTCTATATATCTTATCCAAATATATATGTTAAGAACTTTGGTGATAATGTCCTCATTATTGTTTTATATGTGGATGATCTAATTATCACTAGTAGCCAGATTGCATTAATTCAAGATACGACAATTTCTCTTCAGAAGCAATTTCAGATGACAGATCTCAGTACATTGCACTATTTCTTGGGTCTTCAGATTTGGCATATGGTCGATGGTATTTTTCTCTCTCATCCTAATTATGTGACATATATATTGGCTCGTTTCTATATGAGTAATTGTAAACCTGCTCCTACACCATTTCAACCTGGTGTAAAGTTAACTATTGAGTGTACCAATCCACTAGTTGATGCTACTCTTTATCGCCATATCATGGGAAGTTTAATATATTTAACTCATAGCAGACCGGATCTCTCTTTTTCCATCAGTATGATTTCTTGGTTCATGAAACAACCTCATGAAAGTCATTGGCAGGAAACTAGGAGAATTATGCGATATTTATAAGGGACACTGCATTATGGTGTATTTTATTCGAGCAGTGCTACAACTTTACTCTATGGTTATACAGATTCTGATTGGGCAAGTGACAGTTCTGATTGATGGTCAACTGTTGGTAACATATTTCAACTTGGTTCAAGTCTGATCTCTTGGTCCAGCAAGAAGTTGAAAACTCTTTCTTTATCTTCATGTGAAGCAGAGTATAGAGCAGCCAAAGAAGAAGCTAAAGAAGTCGTTTGGTTACGACATGTTCTTACCGAGCTTGTTCTGTTTTCGAAATCATCCCCATGTTGAAATCTGACAATCAAGGTGCAATTCATCTTGCTTACAATCTGGTATATCACTCTAAAATGAAGCATCTCGACCTTGATGCTCATTATATTCAAGGTCTTGTCACCGATGGTATTATTTCTCTAGAGTATTGTCCTACTGAGCAGTAGGCAGCCGATATATTCACCAAATCCTTGACAGAAGAAAAGTATTTGTATCTTCGTTCTTTGCTTGGGATGAGGAAATTTGTCATCAAGCGGGAGTAGTAATGACTCCTTCCTTCCTTAGTGTTAGGTAGTGTTAAGATGGACCCTTCTCCCAGTCATTATTAAGGGGGAGTGTTGGAATATATTATATTCCTTGGAAGGTAATAATGTCTTTATATTATGTCGGAAGTTGAACACAATCTTATGTAAAATAGTAACACATTATATCCCATATTCATTACGGCACAATATACTCTTGTACCCATTTATTATATAAAGAGGTGTTATTTTGGAGAATTATGTTATCCCACATTCAATATGTGCAAGTAATTCCTCCACATCTATGGGTATATAATAGGGTCAATGGAGCCTTTTTTATTATCATCACATCTCGTCTTGTCTTGTGCTCATATTGTTATTTGTATCGGGTTATTTGTAGTTGATCTCTTTGTAAGATTGCAGGATATTTCTGGAGATAATAGAAGACGTAGCCCAATTGGGTGAACCACATATATCTGTTTATTCTTTTTCCTTGTTCTCTTTCTGTTCTTATTTACATGTTGATATGTTGTTGGTTTCTTAGATAGATAGCTAGTTTAGTAGATCTAATATTCTCACAATACTACTCCCTCTGACAACTGATTTCCCTCCTAGAAATCCTTTGCCAATTCTGCTGAATCAGCCCTCTACGATCACCCTCTTGATCGAATCTCATACATCTTGGAAAAAATCTGCTGAGGGACTGTTTCCCCTTACTTTGTAACCTTTTCTAGGCACTGTTCTACGCCGATAGAACCGATGCCTCACCAACACTTCTGAAGATAAAAAGCTACACTTCCAGCCCCAAAAATCAGCACAACGTCACTCCCTCTTGGACTACATCACCCTCCTGGTGTTGTGTCAGCCTATGTGTGAGAAAATTGGCTTTGCATCACTCTCATGGTGTTGTGTCAGCTTCTGCGTGAGAAAACTGGCTCTGCGTCACCTTTCTGGAGCTACGTAAACCTCTGCGTGAGGAGACTTACTCTGCATCACCCTTGTAGGGTCTATGTTGTCCCTCTAGTGTTGCACTGCCTTCTTCTGGATATGTGTTGCTTCAGCTGCCCTTCCTGCAGCAAAAATCTTCAACCCCTTGCTCATGGCTTCAGCTTGATCTACAATGATCTGATACCATGTGAACATTTCTGAGCACATAAATCCTATTGCTAAATATTGATTTATTGGCACACCCAATAGAGAAAACCTCGGCTACAGAGAATAATGTGAGTTATAACTCACTCCTGCAAGTCCCAACTGATCCAGATGAGCCACTAGTGAAACCCCAGCTAGCTTTGTGCTGATCAGCTTCTCCTGGATTTGGTTTCAACCCTGTCATCTTAGAAACCCCGACCTCTAGTGAATTTCAGACTTTTCCTTGGAGGCTCTACGTTGCCCCTGCGTGAGCCATGCGTGGACTTGTGTCACCCTTTCTAGGGACTGTGTGATGACCTCTAATGGTTGTGATGCCTCCACTTCGTCTCTGCTGCCTTTTCTCTACATTGTACTCTCGGCCCTATGACCAATCTCTACATCCGCCCCTCACTTCTTCTCTAAATCACTCAAATTTGATCTTCATCTGAGAACTGCTCCGTTAGAAGAATTCGATCTCTCAGATTCACTGTGTGTATCTCTCCAACTGACCTCAAGCCCTTCCTCTGTAATTTTCTCATTAACACATCAACGGTCGTGATCTAATCTATAATCAACAACTAAGATTAAAATAAGTTTGATCCACGTCACTTAGAATGTTCTCATCACATGTGTAAATTAATTCACTTTAACTTTTTAATTTCCCTAAGTTAGACTTAGGGTCCCCATTAAAAAATTTAATTATTTGAATAACTTTTACACTGGATGGAATTTCTCCAAATGCTTTTTGGGTCTTGGAGATCTTATGTGTTCTATCCCCTCCACAAAGTTGCAGAGCTATATCACACCCAATGCTACTCTAAATTCTCAAAATTACATGCAGTTAAAAAGCTTCATGCACATAAATGCAACAAATCTAACAAAACTGTAGCAAATCCCAGCAGAAGCGCATCAAATGTTTGGCTTAAAATTTTGATGACTTTGATGAGGTTTTGAGTGATGCTTAAAACTTGTGAAGAATATTGGAGATTTCCACTACACCCAGGAACCTATAAACCATTCAAAAACATAATTTTAGCCTCTTCAAACTTGATTTCAAAAGAGACTATCCAAAAACGCAGCAAGAGTCTAGGAAAGGGGGCAACAAGGTGTAAACAAAGCAAAGTTTGATCATTTTCTGCAAATTTATCAGTCCTAAAAAATCCTCAAGTAATTTTCTGATATCCATGTTCCATAAGCTATCCTGACATGCTTGAAAATTTGGATTCTGACCCTCTGAGGAAAAGTGCAAAAAATAGTTGTTGTGTTTCTATAGGATACAAATTTATGCATTTTTGTAAACCTAGGGGTCAACGATTAAGTGATATATATTTAAAAATAATACATGTTACAAAAATGGGAGAGGTTTTGGTAGATGAGTTTTTTTTGGAGAAAAATTTCTGATTTTTTTTAAATTCGTTTCCATATTCTCATAATTTGTGCCACAAAAGAATGACTAAAACAGGCAATTAAATATATTTGAAAAATAGGCCTCAAATCATGTTGCATATATCCCAAATCGTAACACTTGTGCATAAAATGAAGGAGGTTTTTTTTTTTGGGTATGTGATAGACAACAAACTCTTTCACTTATGTAAAATTCATCTCCATTACTTCATAAACTTATTTTGAAGTAAAATTGTCCCTGTGTGCAGAAAATGACCTCAAAACCCTAAAAATCATGCCAATCACCTCCATCTTCTGACTTCTTTTTATCTATGATGTTTCCATGGTGCAGGAGATCTAGAATTACCCTTTGAATTGACATGGAATGTAAACAAAGGTATGAGGAAGTGCTAATCATGGGAAAAAGCGCAGTGACAATCTCAGAAGCGCAACAACTTGAGGGAAGGGAATAAAGGGAAAGGAGGGCAGGAAACATTCTGAGAAAATTATGGATGGTAGGGTTAGATGTTAGGAATAAAATGGATATGGAATTTCTTGAAATGAGCAAGAAAAAATAGGTGAAAAGGGAAAAACACAGAATTAGGCTAGAAGTGCAGGAGATTTCTAGGGTTTTGGGGAAAATAAAAAAATGAATGGATTTATATGAGGGGCGTGATGGAGAATGGTCAGTGAAGGATTATGAAGGAGGTATAAGCTTAAAACCAAGTCCTTTGAATCTTGAATGAATCTATGAACCATGGAAAAAGGAAAGTGATCAGAATTTGGACTAGGGGAAAATGTTTGCCAAAATTTCAAAGTGCTTAGGATCGCACCAAACCAGAATGAACAGATCGGGCCCGTTGCCAGGAATATGACACAATTAATTTCACTCAAAACAAACTCCATGTGTGAAAGTTAGACCCCACTGATCGTCGTGCCAAATATGCAATTTTTTTTTAAAATGGGTCAAACATGGTCAAAGGGAAAAAATTTGGGTTTTCCTCCAGCCCAATGACAGGATGACACTTATTAATTTTTGATTGGCATGAATTTCTAAAAGCTTGGAAATTTTGTGTTTGTTTGTGGAGGACCAATAGGGAGCTAACACGTGGCTATCCCGGAGGCTGCTACGTGCCCCCCAAAGGCCGAATGTTGGGCTAAGTTCCAAAGTCTAAATTGAAATTATAGTCAAAAGGTCGGATTTATATGTTTCATATGGAAAAATTATTGGCCGGAGGTCAAGCTCAAACGCATGACCTCCCGCACACAAACCAAATGACTTACCGCCACACTTGAACTTTGATACTTAATATATAATGGTCGTGTGTTGTATTTGATGTTATACAAAGGTTCGGGCAAAGTTAAGTGGGGCCAACCATGAAAGGCTAGCCCCTTACCATGGGACCACGTCCCATAACGAATGGAGGAGGCTTATTTTAAATGGAATGGATTAAAACTTTAAAACATGATTAATTATCCCATAATCCATGATTGCGCCTAATCTGATTCTTAATGCGGATTTGTTAAATTGCATTTATAGCGCTAAAATCACACTTATCCAAAGTTAAACCACAATTAAAATTAACTTACTCCGAGTTTAATATGGCAGAGAATTTGGCGGAGCCCCGAATTTTGGTGCCACTACCAAAATTAGTGGACTTAACTGGAGATGTTCCAGTTTTAGTGGATTTTTCGTAAAGAAAACTGAAGAAGCTATAACTTTGGAATATTTCGACCAATGTTGGCTCAAGGAGGGTCATTCTGAGATTATTTTGATGATCTAAGAATGATGATGTAGGTTTCACAAGCATTGGAGCACTTCTGTAATTGATTTTTCCACTTTGAATATTAAATAATATTAGGGCCACTAGGAGAGGAGGTCATGCCTAGATCAGCTGAAGACCCTTTTAAGAGCTTGAAGAGTGTATTTTAAGAATTTTGGGTCTTCTGAAGCCAATGGAGCAGGTTGAAAATCCACTAGAGCACTATAGATGCATGCAATCAAAAAATTGACCATTAATCCCAAGAGGGCTTAGCCAATTGAAGCAGGTCCATGGAGATGTAGCCTAGGAGGGGAAAACTCCGTTATCAGCTATTGTGTAATGTGTATGCTATGTGGTATTTCTCTGCATTTATTTTTTGTACATGATTTTTTAACAGCTAATTAATTCATAATAAACTCATAATAAACTCAAAAACTTGACACATAAACCACTTCACAAATGGCTAATTTGAGACGATCCTAAATACACTATTTCTATATTGATGAGGGAGCTAGCAAAACAAAACTAGTTTTCCCATATTCAGATCAAGTTGATATCAGAGCTCAACTTAGCTCATTTTAGCCAAGGTTATCTAGAAGATTAGCTATTGGTTGTGTATTTGTACAATGAGAATTTAATTGTGTGTAAGTTTATGTGTGTGAAGAGAAGGTCATGATTGAGAGCTCAATTCTCAAATCACAACAACGAAGTTTTTTGTGCATTGCAAGTGTGATGGAATCATCAAGCACTATTTCTAGTCAATATTCCTTAGCAAAACTCTGTGATAAAGAGATGTTGCAGAAGCTCTACATCATGAATGCTATGGTGCAAGGTATGTATAAATATAAGAGGCATAGCATTATAATTAAATAGAAGTTGATTTCCTTGAAGGAGTAGAAGAAAGAGATTCTTGAAAAGTTCCATGAGATGGAGACTCAACTCCATATTGCAAATGAAAACCTAGAAAGGTTGCTTGAGATGGAGACTCAACTCCATGATGCCAAGGAAAATTTGGCCAAGTATGTGCATGAAAAAGAGGTATGCAATTCAAGTTTATCTTCAATTTCTTCTCAAGATGAATGTGTAGGTTATTTTGAAAGACACGCTAGAGGAATAGGGTCCAAATTATTGATTAAAATGGGCTATGAAGGTAAAGGATTAGGAAAACATGAAAAAGGAATAATTGAGCCAATTTTTGTTGAGGAAAGGCCTAGGTATTTGGGTCTTGGTTATGGACAACATGATGGAGAATGCTCCAACAGAAATGAGGCACATGAAGGTGTTCCAAGAAAGACTTTCATTACATTTTCATTACCTCAAGCTTGTGAAGGTTGTGTTCATGAGGAATGCAAAAGTTTTACACCTACTTTACAAGAAGATTCTCGTAAGCATGGAGCTAATGTAAATGGAAAACAAGAGGATGTTGAGAGCTCTAAATTCATTGAAGCCAATGTTCGTATTCTGAAGGGAGAAACTAACTCATCAAATTCACCTCCTCAAGAAGGCGACAAAGGTTAATGTCCAAGGTATAAATATGCCTTTAATCAAGTTGATTTTGATTATGATAAACATGGTAAATATTCACATAATATTTGGAGAAAATTTGCATGTTCCTTTTGTGGTTTGAACAACCATAATGTTTCGAGGTGTTGGAAGAAGATAGCCATGCACAAGAAAATTTATAAACAAAGGAGACATAAATACAAAGCTCCATTGGACAAATCAAACCATGTTGAAAAGAAGATGCAATTGTTATTCACTCATTGCCATAAGCAAGGTCATGTTGTAGAAAAGTATTGGATTTTGTATTCAACAAGTCATCCACAAAATTTGAAGAAGGAGGAGAGAGATCTTGACAAGAATGGAAAAGAGGAATCCATAATTGATGTGGGTCAGGATGATTCACATGATTATGTGTAGCTGAAAGAAGCGCCATTGAAATGGTCTGGTAAGAGATGGTTATATTTCTTATCCAATTAATGCCTTGCATGTATTTTAATAATTAATGCATTTCTTTGCCAATTGAATGCATGTTGCATGTTTACGCCGGGAAGGTGCTTGAAAAGTAGATTTATGTTGACTCACTTAGATGCAACAAAGATGGCAATTTTAACATGCATAAGTGATTTCCTTGTGTTGGTTGATTGCTTTGTTTATCATGTATATTTGTCAACTTGAGAGTGTTGATTATTTGCACATGCATGAGAGTCGACCTGTGTTTGGTCAATGAGTTTGTGCATCGAGATGTAAGAGTACATGGAGGTTTTCACATGATGTGAAATTCATTTCTTTGAAGGAGCAAAGGGATATGTCATAAAGTTATGTTTGTTGCATGATTTGTTTTTCACATTGATGGTTGTGTTTGTGACAAGATGTCGCATGATTTTAGGAAGGTCCACTCTTGAGCCAGAGGCTCATGATTAGCCTTCATTCTCAAATCATGCCATGAGCATCATGTCAACAAAGATGCCAAAAATTTTGCATCCAAAACATCAGCCATTGTAGACCATTTGATGTGTTGACGCCAAGAAGAAAAAGAGATGGTGAATGCATTCTTCCGGATGTGGAATTTGGAACCGTGGAGGTAAAATAATGGTCATTCCTTTTCTTTGTATTACTGATGTTGGAAATCATTGTTGTATTTCACTCAGATGGGATTAACTTGGAAAAGTGGTTTCCAAGAAGAAGCTTGCATCGAATGCATGTTTGTGCAAAGGAGGAACAAGATTCTCAGTGGGAAGGCCATCATTCAGCTTTCTAAGCACCGATGGATCACTTTGGTACAAAAATATGTTTTATTAGTCAACAAGCAACCAAAAAGTGTTGGATTGGGTCAGAAGCAAAAGGAGGACATTGGTTAAAGTTCCAAGCCATTTGCAAGGCAAGGCATGTCAGTGAACCCAAGTGGTTGTTAGGGAGATTTTTCCAAGTAGAATCAAGATGATAGAACTTTGGAAAGAGAAGAGTATTCATCTCTCATCAGATAACTAGCTTTTGTGGGTCCAAAACACTGTCAGTGGGAAGGAGTGATCGGAATCTAGATCGGGGGGCAAAAATTTGACAAAAATTAAAAGTGCTCAAAATCACACCAACCCATAATGACCGGATTGGGCTCATCGCCAAGAATCTGCCGCAATTCGTTCACTCAAAAAGGACTCTGTATGTGAAAGTTAGAGCTCGCTGATCGCCATGCCAAACACACAATAAAAAGGGGGGGGGGGGGGGTCAAATAGGGTCAAAGGAAAAAAATTTGGGTTTTTGTCATACCCAATGATAGGATGAAACTTGTCAATTTTTGAGTGGCCTGAATTTCTGGGCACTATGCAATTTTGTGTTGGTTTGTGTACGACCAATAGGGAGTTGACATGTGGCTAGCCTAGAGGCCGCCACGTGTCCCCCAAAGGCCGAATGTTGGGTTAAGTTCCAAAGTCTGAATTTCAATTATAGTCAAAGGGTAAAATTCATACATTTCATATGGAAAAATTATTGGGCGGAGGTCAGGCTCGAATCCTTTACCTCCCCCACACAAACCAAATGACTTACCGCCACACCTGAACTTTGAGACTTAATATATAATGGTCGCGTGTTGTATTTTATGTTATACAATGGTTCGGGGCAGAGGTTAAGTGGGGCCATCCTAAAACGACCAGCCCCTTACCACGTGACCACATCCCATAACCAATGGCGGAGGCCTATGTTAAATGGCGTAGATTAAAAATTTAAAACAAAATCAATTATCCCATAATCCATGATTGATTGCACCTAATTCGATTCTTAATGCGGATGTGTTAAATCACACTTATAGCGCTAAACTCACACTTATCCAAATTTAAACTGCAATTAAAATTAATTAATTCCATGTTTAATCTGTCGGAGAATTTGGTGGAGCCCCCAATTTCGGCGCCACTACCAAAATTAACAGACTTAACTCAAGATGTTCCAGTTTTAGTGGAGTTTTCCTAGGGAAAAATGAAGAAGCCATAACTTTGGCATATCTCGACCAATTTTGGCTCAAGAAGATTCATTCCTAGATTATTTTGATGCTCTGATCATGATGATGCAGGTTGCAGAGGCATTGGAGCACTTCAGTAAGTGATTTTTCCACTTTGAATATTAAAGAAGCCTAGGGACACTAAAATAGGAGGTCATGCCTAAATCAACTGAAGACCATTTTAAGAAGCCAATGGAGTAGTTTTTCTGAAGCCAATGGAGTAGTTTTCAAAGCCATTGCAACACTATACATGCATGTAATCATATAATTTACCATTAATCCCAAGAGGGCCTAGCCATTTGAATAAGGTCCATGGAGATGCAGCCCAGGAGGGGTGAACTCCATTATCAACTATTGTGTATTTTGTATGTTGTGTGTTATTTCTCTACATTTTATTTGTTTTACATGAGTTTTTAATAGCTAATTAATTCATAAATTTCTCATAAAAAACTCAAAAACTTCACACATAAACCACTTCACAAATGGCTAATTTGAGACGATCCTAAACACACTATTTTTATACTGATGAGGGAGCTAGCACAAAAAACTATTTTTCCCATATTTAGATTAGAAAGCAAAACAAAAACCCTAGCAACAGAATTTTGACTTAATCTCTGAGGAAAGAAGGTGCAAGTATGATTGATAGGGTTTGACTAACCGTGATTGATCAAAAGACTCATGAAATATGGTGATGACCTACAATGATGAAATTACCTTCATTTTTGGAGTGAGAGTAGCAATGACACCTATACAATGACTCATACTCTTTTCCTTATGACTTGGAAATTTTTCTAGTATAGACAAAATTTTGACTTTTGACCTCGATGATCTTGGAATATTAGCGACTCAAGATTACTATGGAACATGGGACTCTAACAGGGAGTTTCAGTGATGAAACTATTGCGGGAGGATGAAGTAGATCCTAATGACATGAAACGAAGAATTGTTCAAATGATTCAACTCCATCAGTCCATGGAAGACGTGTTCAGAAACACACAACCGAAATAAGACAAAATAAAGAAAATTTATGGTAGAAGAATGAAAGAAACTGATTTTCAGGTTGGATATTTGGTATTAAATTGGGATGGAAGGAAAAAAGAAAAGGGAAAGCGTGGGAAGTTCGAAAAGATGTGGAAAGGGCATTTCAAAATTGCTGCATTTTGAGGGAAAAATTCTTATCTGCTTGAGGATTTTTCTGATGAGCCAGTTGGAACAAATCCTGTGAATGGCAGGATGCTGAAGTATTTTCTCAACCGATTTTACAATTGAAATATAATTTCATTCTACATATCATTTTACTTTTGAATACTGCAAGTGTGGGTGGTTAGTGTTGGTATTTGAAGCCCAAATTGAAGGCCCTAAGTTCCCAGCACTCTGCTTACATAAATAACTCAGTTGGTCAAATGGGGTACTCTCAGTCAGTAGTCAATTTCAGTTAGTTAATTATGTGTTTAGTTGAGTCTTCATTCTTTCAATCGACTCCATTACCTAATGGATAGGTTACTAGTCTGCAGTGTTGTTCTTGGCATCTAACTAGGAGGCTTCCATCCCCAATGGAGCCAATGTTAGGATCATCATTTTGGTGTGTTTTGAATCAGTGTTTCGAAATCCATTTATTTTTCAATTTTTTTTATAAGTCGAACTTAAAAACGTTGTCACTGCCCTAAGTTCGAGTGTCATGTGTCCAAAACATTTCCATGTGTCTGGTCATTCATTGGTTTGGTTAAAGTTTGAAACAACATTTGGTCATGAGAAGTCACTATCATGAGTTCGTCATGTGGTACATATAAAACTATCACAAAGTCATGAAATTAAATGTCGAATTCATTTACAGTTTAAAAAATTATGCTTCCCAGAGCAAGATGGCCATAGAGAGAAATACTTTTATGCTTCCCTTCTAATTTATTCATCTCTACCTAAGACCTTAACCCGCACCTTACATTTCATTTTCCTATTTTTCATCTACCATATCCTAATACCCCATTCACCTACCCCTTTATCATTTCATTTCCATAAATTTCATAACTTCTATACGACCCATTTATCCTTGTTTTCATCCCCTCCATCCCCTAATGGTCATCATTTCGAATATTGTTCACTTGGCTCATACTTACCCCCACTATCCAATTATGATATATGACCTATGTTTCAAATCATTACCCCAGATCATCATATCTTTGAGCTCATGACTGACCTTTGTTAACCATAATATCGAATTTCAAATCAAAACAGAATGTTATCATTGATTTCCAAGTTTGTTGGATGTTAGTGGTTTAATATTGAGGTTGGTTCGCACTTTTATAGATTCTGGGATAGGAACACATCACCATAATAAATCACAGAGAAACTTGATATGCAGAGGAGCTATGCATTAGTGTTTCACATAGAGAACTACACATATTGTTGCACAACGTCCTCCCGGCAGTCACCCCAGCATTAACACAATTCAATTTTGTTTTCTAGAGGTAGGGTCATGTCACCTAATTATTAAAGTGTGTTTTATTCCTAAATTCAGGTCTTGGTAACCTGTGTTTAAGCTCTATTATATGGCTGATGCGCACACCCTGTCTTCCACACACAAAGTCACATTCTAATCGCATAGTTGGGGGTTTATGAACAAATGTTGGTTAATATTAAAGTGTCAAATTGTTAGGGTGAATATTCATAAATTAATAAAAGCCCTCCACTCACCCTCAAATTGTAAGTGCACTCTATCAGAATTGCACAATGCCACTGTTACATATATTTTGGTTGTTACCTGTACCAACAAGAAGTCTTCTATTGTTATTTGTGTACATGTAGTTTTCCACAAAGTCTATAAATTTATGCTACGTGTTTCTAGGTCAAATGGCCCCTATTACAAGCAAGAAACACGGGGGTATTGTATGTGTGGAGCCCAAAAAATTATCCATGGTCAATTCCATTCCATCAATTAGGGTTGCGTTTGAGAATTCTGGGTGTATACAGTTCTGTGAGAGGATCCAAATGGTGGGACATCACACATACTTAGTCAGCCTTTTTTCTATAGGCCTCAAATATGGAAAAGTCATATTCGAAGATTTGTAGATAGTGGTCACAGAGAAACTCATTTCTAATGCTACAGGTCTTCCCACAGATGGGGAAAGATGGTTCAAAGGGGATGACTTAGACACCTCTTTCTTCAAGGAGTTTTTCAAACCAGAGGTCAAAAACAAAATTGAGACAACCTTCCTAAGAATTTATCTTCAAAATCACCACAGTTAGTTGCTCAAAGTCATACAAAGATAATTTACTTGTGAGGGTAGGTTTAGTAGGGTTTACCAGTACTGTATTAGGCTTGTCGTGAAATTTACTACTAGGAAACCCATGAAATTACCTCATTGTTTTCTTAAAGTTTGGGAAGGATGGCAGATAAAGTTCAGCTAAAAAAGCATAAGCACATGTCAAGTTTGTTTCATTTCTCCTTAATCAAAATTTGGGGTTATGTTTGAAATTGATAAGATAAGCATATGTCAAGTTTGTTTCATTTCTCCTTAATCAAAATTTGTGGTTATTTTTGAAATTGATAAGAATGTATCATGGTCCAATTTTTTTCTCTAGTTTGGGTCTTTTACCTCAGATAGATTCTTCACCAATGAACGTGTGTGAAGGAAAATATGAAGCACATAAAGAAACACATTATGAGAGACATGACTGAGGCAATGGAAAATAAAAATGCATATGAGAAAAAAGATGAGAAACCAAGTAAAAAACCTAGACAAAACGTACCAAGAAATTGAGTAAGAAACAAAGTGCTAAGGGAAAGGAAAAATACCAAGTGCCAAAGGTTCATGTGGCATAATTCCATACAACCAAGGTTCAAGTGATAGTAGAAGAAAAAATGAAGGATGAGCACTTTATGTTGAGCCATAGAACTAGGTCAAGGGCCAAGAAATATGTAGAGGAGCCAACTCCTCCAATAGTTGATGACATCTTAAAGGACAAGCCAATAAAAGAAGTGAAAGAGGTTAAGACAACCCCATTAGAAGAAGAGGATCCTAAGATCACTAGTTTGAAGGATGCACTTGCCAAGTCTCAACTCAAGATATCATTCTTGAATAGGAAGAACTAAGAGCTGAGAGAGATAGCCTAGCAAGCGGATAAATAAAAGGAAAGTGAAAAGACACCCCTATGACCTACTATGCAAGAAAAAGGTAAGAAAATTGCATATGTTGAAAAATCATAGAAACTTAGAATAGAGTCCAGCAGGCATGTACCCAGATCTACAAGGCTATGAATAAGGTGGGTACAAGAGATGAAGGAGCTAGAAAAATCATCTAATACACCATATTTTGACCTATGGAGGGAATATCATAGGTACCTAGAGGATCTCAAGGAGTGTCATATGCAGGTGATGGAAGTGATGCAATACAATGAGAACTATAAGAAGGCTTGTAATAAATTAAAGGCGGATTGTAACATAGAAGTGTTGGAGGATTCCCAAAAATTGGATATATCAAAAAAAAATTTCAAGTGGACATTCCCTGCAAGAAGAAAATACAAGAATTTATATGTCAGTAATCTAGTGATAAAAAGAAAGATGAGGTGTATGAAGAGAAGTTTGGCAAGAGATTGGAGGTTGGTCAGAAAATACAGAGAGGTTGTTGGAATACCTCCACTTGGCAATGTACCTAGGCCAAGGCCTAAGTTCAACCTGAATCAAAGTCTTCTCAAGCACTGTCTACTGAAGAAAAGGACCCTCCACCCAAAGACATAGAATTCAAAGCATCATCAAGAAAAAGAAAGAGGAGGTAACAATCCTATGTGTAAAATTTTGAAATTTTGATCATGGTTGAAGGTTGCTTGTGTTGTGCAGCAGAGCTTCATTTTGTCTTGCAGAAACTACAGATAGTATTTTTGTTGGTATTTTGGGATGGTTCTGGGTGTGTTAGGACTGTTGAAATACTATGGGCTTGTTTAATGGAGCTACCCCAACAAGGCGTGTTACCTGGCTGCTGTGCAATAGAGACTGGGTTCACTGGAAGTTCATTGTTGTTTCTGTTTTTATGCAAATGGATATGGTTCGTTTCTATGGACAAATTTCATGGTTTTGGACACTTTTTATTTAGGATAAGATGATAATTATCATAATGTTTTTTGTTTTTTATAGAAAAGAAAAAATACTATAAACATGATTTAGTTTCCTCTTTCACTTTGATTCGATCCATTCCATGGATCAAAGATAGGGGGCATCCAGACTTGTTTTTTTTCTTCTAGTGTATGGATATTTAATTCTAGAAGTTATATGGAAGAATGGTTGGAATTTATTGTGAACTGTTTTGAGAGATACGTCACTTTGATTGATATTTTATGAATAAAATATTTATGGTTGAGGTTTTCCAATCAGTATTTGTGAGGATTATTATGGTATGATGCTTTGGATCTCTATTTCTCTATGTTTATCAGTCAATCTATTATTTCCTCTTTGCAATTTTCTTGTTTTATGGGTATTATTATTTCAGTTGGGCTAGGATTCAGTTCAGCACTGCTCTAAGTCAGTTGTGTCATGTATTTCATTTTGAAAATGGAATATCATATACCTATATAATTTGTTTCTTCTTCTTGATCTCTTTTTCACATATATTCAGTACATGGATTCTTTGTTGTTCTGTTATATGTAAAAAGGAAGTTGATATGTTTGTTTCTCCTCTATACTACAATTTTATTTCATTATCCAAAGTGCATACTTGATAAGCCTTTGTAAATGATTTTGGATGTTACATGCATAAGTATAATGGGCCAATAACAATAAATATGATGATCACTGGTGTCTATCCTCCATCAAACTTAATATTCCAAAAAACAATATACAATTATTTCAGATCTGGTCTATGTCCAACTATCTACTTCAGAGCCTCCCATTTTTATTTTTCCAAGTGAGGGAGCCCCCTCCAACTAGAAATACCAGGATTTAGTTACAAGTGGATTGTGGTTAGCTCTGTGACTCTACCCTTAGCCTAGTATAATTTACAGAGTGCTAACAAGTACCACATATGAACCAGTACATTTACACATAAAATACCAAGGAAGGAACTCTTATTACTGAATGCAAAAGCCAACCTGGTATGGGACTACCACGTTCTACCCAACCATATATTGGTTGAGCAAAATCTCTCTTCAACCAATCACCCTCATGCCATGTTACAATAATGAATGTGGGACTCAAACAAAATGAATCAACAAGGAATTCCCGAGGCTAAACCACCTCACCCTCATCAATAGAACTAGGTTTTACCGCAATCCTCACCGAATCACTAGGCCATAAACAAGTATTGATGCCACTGGATTTTTCCACCTACACTGTGAGGAATTGTCTTGTCTCCTAGTCTCTAGGCTTTACTGCAGTCCATAGTCCAATCTAAGGATCCCTAGGCCATAATTAAGACATCACCCTCTAGGATTTACCTTATATCCCACCATTCATCAGTAACGATTCTTATCCATGATCATGGTAAAACACTTTTGGCTTTACTGTATATCCCTCCATTGATCGGTCGAGGATTCCTACGCCCACTGAGGCTAAAAATACCTGGCTTTACCGCAATCCATAGTCCGGTTTAGGGTTCACTAGGCCAGTGGATTTAACCCAATCCATAGTACGGTCTGGGGATCACTAGGCCATGTGTTCTTTCATTTAGAGATCCACCTCACTTAGCTTTGAATCCATCCGGAAATACATCTCCACCAAAACATGAGAACCCCACCACACCATGGCTATCCATAAATGGAAATGAAAGGTCGAATAACATTATGGATGCGATTGATCCGGAAAATATCTCTACACAAAATACTAATCACAGAAGCCTCAAATCTATAATTTTAAACCTATATGGAAGGGAAAATTTACAATAACTTCATTTGTTTTAACGATATAGATCTCTGTTTGCAAGAAAAAAATCTGATCTCACATTCCTCAAAAGATGTAGAGACGCCTCCGTCACTATACCTAACTTGTGAGATCAGTCTTACTCATGGATATTTTCCTGAAGATGAACCATGGTGGCTTGGTTTGAAACATTGAATTTATCAAGAATGGATGTGATTTATCTGGAAAACATCTCTACACAAAATACTAATCGCAGAAGCCTCAAATCTATAATTTTAAACCTATAAGGAAGGGAAAAATTACAAGAAGTTCAGTTGTTTGAATGATACAGATCTCTGTTGAGTCCCGAATTTGCCTCTTTTCCATACACTTTTCCATATCTTTTTCACTCACCTAAACCTCCAAAATTTTCAATATCATGTGCAAAAGGGTATCTAACATGGTTTTTAATTATGTTTTTGTGTTTTCTATTTGATTTAGATTTTGTTCATACGAGTATGTGAGGCTTGCCACTTTCTGAAATTTCTTTATAACTCATGACTATTTTGTGAAATCTATCTTCTGGTGTCTGAAAACGACCACATGGGCGGCTAGAATGACGAGGACATGGTTCGTGTCCTATTGGTTCAAATAAATTTGTCCAAAGAAAGCCGCGGTCAAAGCCATCCACGTGGAAGTCAACTATGGAGTTCTTTCGAATTTGGACTACGTTTCAGTGGCATATAAAGCATCCATACGGTAGTTTCTAAGCTAACGGAGGTTAATTGACATACGTAGAAGTTACCGGAGTTGAATTCAACTCCCACCTTCCATAGATCCGTTTTCCAACATGGCCATACTCCTATTTCCATTGGCCTTAGTGGTCTACGTGTTGGCTGCTATCATAAACTTCAGGAGACAGTTACAGTTTATTGCTTTATATAGAGCGTTTTTATACGCACGTAGAGTTAGTTGATCATAGTTGTTGAGTTGTTAGTTGATAGTTGATGTGCGTAGTCTGTTATGTTAGCTTTGTAGTGATTACGCTGCGTTGAGCCGTAATACTACCAGTCTATAATGAACTGCTTTTTAGTGTGAAAAGACTCTGTTTTCAACTTAATTCGTGTTTGAGGATCGTACCAAAGCTGTGTAGAGGGCCCCTGCTCAGCCGAGGTTCTGTGTATTAATGTATATATATTTCATTTCATTTCTTTAAAAGTCATTGTATCATAATCCATTACATGTTCATATTTCATAGTTGTTTCATTTCTGTTCATACATTTCTATAATTTCCATTGCATTCTTGTCTTTCATGTTTTTATGATTGTTAAATCACTGATCAGTTTTCTTGTGCAGGTTTTAGGTAGACAGCCCGGGCATTTTCATAGTATTTTGGCTAATGATATGAGACTAACATTATACTGCTGCTAGTTTCCTTTTCATAGCATTTGTTTAACTTCAGTCTTGCTTTGTACATTTCAGTTTTGTTTATCTGATTCAAACAGTTATATCTTGGGTTGTCGTCATAGTGTCTCTATTGCCTCCGAAAAGCCACACTGGATCGATGGTGAGGGACCGCATGATGAAATGTGTAGTTTAGTATTAGTTTCTTTTCTCGCAAAACTTAGATATATTAATCATGTATATGACATCTTCAACAACAAAAGCTGGCCACCGGACTGGATGGTGAGGATTGAACTGGTGTGTGTATGGTTTTAAGATAGTTTACTTTCGCGAATTAAACATCGGCCATACGTTGTTTATGATTACTCTCAAAGTCATAGTCAAATTCATGACGAAGGGTTTGAATGAATTGATGTAATCTTGATTTAGATTTATTTCATTGCAATTTTGAATTTCCATATGTATTTCTTTTTGTGTTCACTACAAAGAAGAATAGTTTAGTTTTCTTTGTGTTCAGTTGGCAGCAAGAATAGTTTAGTTTTCATGTTCACTAGTTTCTTGTTTTGATTCATTAGATTAGCAACACCTTTCATTTCAGCAGTACACTTTTACTTTCTTTTAAGTTTTGTCATTGTAATTTCAATTTGCTTTTAAAGTTTCAAGATTGGTAAATCATTATAGGGGATATCACTTCCTTGAACAAATATAACCAAGCTTGTTTTTCACTTTAGAATTTCCATTTCACCCTAGAAAGACCAAAAACGACAAAAAGTTAAGAAAGAGGTTATCTTGCACATATAGTGCGCCGCACTTCATCAGCTTACGATTCCCGGATTGACAATTAAATGCAACAATTTAGGACACACTAAATTGACCAAACATTTTGGCGCCGTTGCCGGGGAAGTGTAACTAGGTAGCCAATTTCTTAAAAAAAAAAAACATAAAATCATAAAAGAAGGGAAACTTGATAACTTCTTGAAGTATGCTCTCCTCTTGCACCTAGTGTGATCTGGAGGATCAGAAAAGAGAGTTATTGGTTTAGTAATTTCTTAAGTATGCTCTCTTCTTGCACCTAGTGTGATCTGGAAGATCAGAAAGAGAATTATTATCCCAACTTTTTAAAAATAAAAAAATGACATGCATAGAGCAAGAGATTCTAGGGGAAGGTTTATAGCTAAAGCCAAGAGTTCGATTTTCACAACTCCATCTTCTTCAAGGCATAGACCAGATTCACCATCATCTACCCCTAGCCTTAAGATTTTTGGAAGTCAAAGAACAACTGAATTAGAGGATTCTCCTATACCACCTACTAAAACCCACTTAGAAAACAAAGAGACTTTCTCTCATCCTTCCTTGGTAGAAGAACTAGAGGACTATAAGGACTCTAAAGAAAATATCATGGTAGAGGAAGTAATAAATAGAGGTGGAGATAGAAGAGGAGGAGATAATGAAGATAACAATGGTGAAGGAAATAACGGTAGAAATAGGGACAATTTTCTTGGATTCCCTATAGTTGATGAGGAAACTCATGCAACAATGAAAAATATCTCACCATCTGTTCTCCCTAACTTTTATGGATTGCGAAGTGAGGATCCTGAAACATTTCTGTTTGAGTTTGAAGTTGTGTGCCGAACTTGTGACTATATGGAAGATTCTCAAAAACTCAAACTGTTTCCTTCAACATTGAAGGGATCTGCTTTGAAATGGTTCATGGGATTAGCCACTCAATCTATCAGGACTTGGAATGATATGAAACAAACATTTTTGGATACATACTTGGACTATTGTATGCCCACCAATCACAAGGATGAGGTATTCAAAATGATGCAAAAAGAAGATGAAAATTTGGAAGACTTAATTGAAATATTTCAATACAACTTGAAAAGAGCAAAGATGAGCAACTTAGATAACGAAACCTTGAAAGCCCTCCTATTAAAAGCCATTAGAGATGAATGGATAGACATTTTAAACATGATGGGAAAAGGAGATATCTCTCAACTTCCATTTCATGATATAACAGAACTATGTATCCATCTCTCAAGGGGAAAATCAAAAACTGGAAAAGGGCCTAGGGATTCTTCTCTTATTAGGGCTAACAAATCTGCAACTGGATCAGTAAGTAGGGCAGAGATTGGTAATATGCTTCATGAGTTTAAAACTGATATCTTAGGGGGTCTTAGTGAACAACTAGACACCCTTAAAATCCAAAACAAGCAGAAAGCAGAAACAGATGCTTTAGCCATCTTTTGTCCGAAATGTAGAAAGAAACATGCTTTAAGGGAATGTCCCTTGGATGCAAAAGCTGTAGAAACATGTATGATTTGCTCAGAAAATCATGAGATCAAGGATTGTCCTTCAATCCCTGGACTCAAAGCTGTTTTTCAAGAAGATCCAAATTCAGTAGAATCTCTCTGTTTTGTCGCAAGGAGACCTTGGCAGGGACAACAATCTCAAGGGTTTAATAACCCTATGAATCTTCAAACCCCACCAAATTGGACTCTTTGGCAACAATCTTGGCCCCAACATCAAAATTCATATCAGCCATGGGTACAAGGGATGCAAAATCCTTATGGGAGATTTGCTCAATTTTATCAATATCCTCCATCTTTTCAAAATCAAGAAGCTCCACAATTTCCAAGCCAAAATCCACAACTTTCATTGCCATTTTCACAACAACAACCTTCTCAACAAAATACAAATCCTCAACTCATGCTCCCATACCAACAGAAGACAAATCAACTTCCAGCTCAGCCATTGCCAAATCCTAACAATAAGAATCCTCAAACTACTTATATGGTAGAAGAACAACAATTTCCTACCTATATGATTGTTCCTCTCAACGATGTACAACTCAGATCTGGTAGAGTTTTAGAAAAACCTTCTATAGACATTCAAGAGCAAGATACCTCTGAGGAGGACTCTCTTCAAGTCAATAAGGGTTCCGAGGAAGAATCTCTTCAAAATTCAAAAATTCAAAAAGAAAAAGAAAAGCTAACATCCACAACTTCTATAGTTGAGCAACCTGTATCTTCATCTACACCTCCTTTTCCGGAAAGACTACAAATTGATAAGGGGGTGGAAAAACAAATCTTGTTGCCTAACTATGACTTTCTAGATGAATTGAAGAATGTTTGTATCAAGATTTCATTGCTACAAGCCATTCGAGAAATTCCTATTCTAGCAAAAACTATAAAGGAGTTGAGTTTCAAAAGACCAGGAAGGAAACTAAAAGACACAAGAAGAATCCACCTGGTAGGAAAGATTGCAGATATTATGATGGGAAAAATTACCATGCATAAGTATGTAGATCCAGGAAGTCCAATTGTCAAGACACATATAAATGGGATAGAAATTCCAAACACATTGATTGACTTAGGGGCTGCTATCAACATTATGAGTAGACAGACTATGGAACAGTTAAAACTTCCTAACCTTCTCTTTACACCTACTTTATTGCAACTTGCAGATCGATCGGTTATTAAACCAGATGGTGTATTAGACGATATTTCAGTCTCCTTAGATTCTTGGGAATATCCAGTAGACTTTATGATTTTGACTCCCAAAAGTAATCTAGGAGGACATCCAATTATCTTAGGAAGACCTTGGCTGGCCACAGCTGATGCTTTTATTAGTTGTAGATCCGGAGACATGTACATTTCTAATGGTAATTCGACAAAGAAATTCAATTTGTATCCTCCTGCAAGAGCAATTACAGAAATAGGAGACAATGAATGGGTCGATGATGAGAACACTATACAACCCGTCTTTACCATTTCTGAAATTAGTGAGGATAGTCAAATTCTGAACACATTAGAAAATTTTGAGATAACTTCAGAATATGACCCCACACAATTTCAGTTGGAATCCGACATAGAATATTTATCATCAAGACAAATGTCTCTCTACTCTATGGAAGAGTTTGGTAATTCTGCTTTTGAGATTTTTCCAGAAAAGACATTGAATATTAATAAACATCTGGAGAAGTCACAACAAGAAGAACTAACCAGAATCTTGCAAAAACATTCTACTGCATTTGCATGGGAGTATACTGACATGAAGGGTATTGATCATAAGACTTGCATCCATCATATCTATATTGAGGAAAACAGTAGACCAATCAGACAACCTCAAAGAAGGATGAATCCAAATCTTAGGGAGATAGTGAAAGAAGAGCTCCAAAAACTTCTCAATGTAAACTTCATTTATCCAATTTCAGATAGCCGATGGGTTTCTCCTTTGGTTATAGTACCTAAAAAGAATGGTAAATGGAGGGTATGCATTGATTACAGGGAATTGAACAAAGCAACTTTGAAGGATCACTTTCCTTTACCTTTTATTGATCAGGTATTAGATACATTAGCAGGCAAAAAGTACTTTTCATTTTTGATGGTTTTAGTGGCTATAATCAAATTCAGGTAGCACCTGAAGATCAAGATAAGACCACATTCACCTGTCCATGGGGAACTTTTGCCTATCGAGTACTTCCTTTTGGGTTATGTAATGCACCCGCAACATTCCAAAGAGCAGTACTAGGAATTTTTCTGATCTAATCCATGATTGTGTAGAGGTTTATATGGATGATTTTACAGTTTATGGTAATTCATTTGAAGAGGCATTAGAAAATTTGGAAAAAGTTCTCATAAGATGTAAAGAAACAAACCTTTCATTAAGCCATGAAAAATGCTTTATGATGTTTATTGAAGGGATTGTTTTAGGACATCATATTTCAGGAGATGGAATTAAGGTTGATAGATCAAAAGTTGAAGTCATCTCCAAGTTGCCTATTCCAAATTTTCAAAGAGATGTTAGAAGTTTTCTAGGATTTACTGGTTACTATAGAAGATTTATAGAAAACTTCACTAAAATAGCATCTCCACTCTTCAAATTGCTTACAAAAGACCGTGAATTTAAATGGGATCCTGATTGTCAATCAGCTTTTGAAACTTTGAAAACAAGAATATCTGAAGCACCTATCTTGAGAGGACCAAATTGGAAACTTCCTTTCCATATTTCTACAGATGCTTCAGATACAGCTCTTGGAGCTGTGTTGGGTCAAAAAGATTTAATTCCTTATGCCATTTATTACACTAGTAAAAATTTGACTCCCACAGAGTTGAATTATACTGTGACTGAAAAAGAGTTCTTAGATGTTGTTCATGCAATTAATAAGTTTAGACATTACATAACAGGCTATGAAACTTTTATTCATACTGACCATTCTGCAATTAGATATTTAATGAACAAACCCGTTACTAATGGCAGAGTGACAAGATGGCTTTTACTTTTGCAAGAATTCAATATTACTGTGTTGGATAGACCAGGAAAACAGAATACAGTAGCTGATTTCTTGTCTAGGATTCAGAATACTAAAGAAGATTCTCCCGTAGAAGATAAGTTTCCTGATGAATATTTGTTTGCAGTAACTATTAAGACCCCTTGGTATGCAGATATTGCTAACTATTTGGTTACAGGGAAACTACCTTCACATTTATTTCCAAGAGAAAAACGAAAAAATTATTCAGGAGAGTTCAAGATATTCATGGATTTCTAACGAATTGTTTAA
This sequence comes from Pinus albicaulis, assembly GCA_034641835.2. Classification (NCBI taxonomy): domain Eukaryota; kingdom Viridiplantae; phylum Streptophyta; class Pinopsida; order Pinales; family Pinaceae; genus Pinus; species Pinus albicaulis. The sequence goes on from CM076573.1 coordinate 458,507,027, forward strand.
AACAGGGCCAGATCTTGTGATCAGAAGATGTGTCAGGGAAGATGAAATGCCCGATATTCTTAAGGCATGTCATGATGAACCATGCGGCGGACACTTTGCGGACAAAAGGACGGCCTATAAAATCCTTTCCTTGGGATATTATTGGCCTTCTCTCTTCAAAGATGCAAAACAATATTTCAAAAGGTGTGATAGCCGCCAAAGAGTAGGGAAACCTACCCTTTCAAATGAAATGCCATTGCAAACACAGGTACTCATTGAACCCTTTGAAAAATGGGCTTTAGATTTCATTAGACCAATTAATCCACCATCGAAGCAAAAGAAGTATATATTGGTTTGCACTGATTATGTTACTAAATGGGTAGAAGCTAAAGCATTAGTATCTGCTACTGAAAATTCAGTTGCTCATTTTCTTTATGAGGATATTTTTACTCGCTTTGGTGTTCCAAGAGAAATTGTAACAGATCAGGGGAGCCAATTCACATCAAATTTGGTGGAGAAGTTGATGGAAGAATACAAAATCAAGCACAGAAGATCTACTCCTTACCATCCACAAGCAAATGGTCAAGTGGAGTCCATAAACAAAGTTCTTGAAAGTATCATCACCAAAACTGTTCATCTACATAGAAGAGATTGGGCAGATAGGCTTCCAGAAGCCTTGTGGGCCTACAGAACTACATGGAGGAATACAACAGGACATTCTCCCTATGAACTTGTTTATGGGAAAGAAGTCTTGCTCCCCATTGAGTTTCAAGTCAAGACCTTCAAGATAGCAGTTCAGTTGGGGATGGACTTATCAGAAGCCCAAAAGCATAGAATGGAGCAGTTGAATGAGCTAGATGAGATCAGACAAGAAGCAATTCTAAGAACCGATCTAGTTCAATATCAAAGAACTAAATGGCATGACAAATATATCAAAGAGAAGAAGTTTCAAGAAGGAGATTGGGCATTGTTATTTGACTCCAAGTTTAAAGATTTTCAAGGGAAATTTCAGACTCATTGGCTTGGGCCATATGAGATTGACAAGATCTTTAACAATGGAGCTGTAAGAATCAAGACCATCGATGAGTTTCAAACTCCTCTTATAGTGAATGGCCATAGATTGAAAGTTTATCAGAAGCCACTCTCTAAAGAGGATTTTGTCAAGTTGTTTCAAGAAAGTTCTGCAATCAGGCTGGTACAGAAGAATTCTTCTTCTCCACCAGCCTAGCTTTTGTTTTTCAAGTTAAAAAAAAAAAAAAAAATATGGTATAAGCCTGAAAACCAATCATTGATTGGCAGTCTTATACAAAAAATATGGGGTGAAAATCAGGGACACCTGACACTCTATATTTTCCAAAAAAAATCTGTCTTTCATTTTATTTCATCTCACCACCCACTCCATTTCATTCCACTTCATTTCATTTCATTTCATTTCACTTCATTCCACTTCATTCCATCCATTCCATCAATAAAAATCTTTTTATGACCATTTCCACCTGGTCATTTGTCACTTGTTCATTTCTATTTCAGCCAAGTAATAGCTGTGTCAGTTTCCGCAGCTGACATCTGTTTTCCGCAGCTGACTCCAGTTTCCGCAGCCAGGAGCAGATTCCGCAGCTACTACTACTCTGTTTTCAAAAAGAATGTACAATTAGTTGTTATTTTCATAAATTATGAAATAAAATGCAGGAGAGAGGATCAATGGAACATTCAAGACACTAATGAAGATCAATCAGTTGAAGACCAAGGGAAAAAGCAAGGATTCCAAAGGTATGAATAAATTTTATTTCAAATAGTATCGAAAAACACATTTTTATGTAATTTTAAACTATGAGCTCTACCCATAACGCGCAATGATTATATTGACAGTCCTGTAACCTTCCACGATCTCTATGTTATCCTCTTGCATTTATTCACAAACGGTTTCATCATTGAAATTCCGACTCTCACTCATGTTCAAATATCCCACTGTAGATAATGATACGTATTTGAGTTGACAAAGGACTCTTACAAGCCGCATAACTTCACAATCATTGATTGAAACGTGTTTATATTTATTACACAGCCACCAAAATTCAAAATGCGGCCGAATGCATTATACTTTGTTAACCTCTTTTTCGTGTCTCTGTCGTGTTTACAAAACCCCACGCTACTCATTCTCACTCCCTGTTTCACTCCATTCCGTTCCTTTTGCTCACTCTCATTCCCGTATATCCACCCACAGTCTTATTCCATTCTGTTTATGGTGCTCATTTCCATTTTGTGATAACATCCCCACAGCATTGTGCTCGATTCTGTGTATTCCATCGTTCTATTTCCACTTAAACCCTCACAGAGGCAAGCCTGTGAAGCACAGAGAAGTAAAATGGGAAAATTATTAAGGGCAGAGCCGGAAGGACCGAAGTTTATAGAGGGATTTCCACAAGCAAAAGAGATGTTGAGGAAAGCTAAATGGCTGCGTTTTATTCAGAAATTCAGGGGTTACCACAGAGAAGTTACAAAAGAGTTTGCAAGATCATTTGATGGCTCGAAAGCAGAACTTGGAGACCTCAAGTTTTTGGTCAATGAAGCATCAATAGCAACAGCCACAGAGCTTCTTCAGGAAGGAGAACGTTGGTTCAAAAATAAAAGTATCAGTGATGAGGCATGGAGAACAATCCTTCGAAATCAAGGTATGGATATCACTGTTTTCAAAAGAGGAATCCCTGTGCATGCAATAAAAGATGAATGGGCCACTTTACTACTCATTGTTCAAAAATTTATTACATGTGAAGGCCGTTTTGGCTCTATGTACATGTATCATACTAGGCTATTGATAAATTTTATTGAAAACCAAACTCTCAATCTTCCTTATTTCCTATTCAATAGCTTGAAGAAAATGGCTGTGACTGTGCAAAAACACCTAGGAGATGTAGAGCCTCATTTATATCACCATGGGCTTATAAAAATTTTGATTGAAAAGGAGCTAAAAGAAAGAAAAGATACATGGGAACAATTCCTAGTTAGAAACTTCTTTGAAGAACCTCAGGAAATTCCTGAAGGTAGTCCAATTAGAAGGAGTAGAAGAAAGAAAATAAATGTTGAAACCCAAGTTGCTCCTACACAGGAAATTCCCGCAGCTAGCACAGCAAAAAGAAGTAGAAGGAAAAGAACACTAGATGAAATCCAAGATACTTCTACTACTACTATGAAGAAAACTGATAGGGAAGAGAGATTGGTAAAAAGGAAGAAGAAGGAAATTAAAGCTAAGAAGCCAACAATACCAAAAGGGAAAGAAATTATTGAGGTTGTCCATAAAACTTCTTCTTCTGAAGAAGAAGATCACCAAATTCTATCTGAAAGATTAATTTTTCTTCAAAAACAGTCATCTCTATCCAAGAAGGCAAAAACAGGAAAACAAGAACAAAAGGGTAGTATACCACAACATGTGAGGAGAAGCAGCAGGCTTAAGGGAAAACTGAGAAAAACACAAATTAAAGGTCCTCATTTCATTGATTTGGGTGAGGAGACATCTGAACAGTCTCCAACTGACCATAGTCCATTTCAGTCAGTTAGTGAACCTGACTCCTTTCACTCCCAATCTGACAATGAGCGTACTCCATCTTATTCTCAGCAAAATATTGATGTAAGTTCTCCTCGGCCAGATTTTGAACATAATTCTCCCTTGCAACACTTTGGGGACAGCCCAATGAAAAAGACACCGGAAGTAGACCCCAAACAGCAGGAGGTATATGACTATATAGAATCCTTGGAGAAGGCAGCCACATGCCCAAGTACCTCTTCTATTCAGCCTCATACATTGCAGGATGATTTAGTTCAGTCATTAAAACAGGAAATTTTTGAGCTTGAGCTTTTGAATCGGCATATCAAAAATGAAAACGAAACACTGAAAGAGCAAGGCAAACTGGACAAGCTCATCCATGACAATACTATGTTACATTTGGGTATTTGGCAAAAGAAGAATAAGAAGTTAAAAAGGAAATGCTAAAAATTGAGCAGAGCACTTGTGAATATCAAATTCAGGTGCTTAATGAAGAAACCCAGAATGATGGCAGTACCAAAGAAGAAGAGAAGGGGGTTAGATGTGCTGGCTGAAGTATCAAGGCACATGAATTGAACAAAGAGTATCAAAATTTTGGTTGCATGAGGACATGCAACACCTTCACAGTGGGGGTATGTTGAGTCCCGAATTTGCTTCTTTTCCATACACTTTTCCATATCTTTTTCACTCACCTAAACCTCCAAAATTGTCAATATCATGTGCAAAAGGGTATCTAACATGGTTTTTAATTATGTTTGTGTGTTTTCTATTTGATTTAGATTTTGTTCATACAGCTGCGGAAAATTGTCACTTTCCGCAGCTGCTGCAACTTTCCGCAACTATTTTGTGGAAATCTATGCTACAGGTGTCTACGAAGGAAACGAGCCACATGGGCAGGCTAGGAATGACGAGGACATGGTTCGTGTCCTATTGGTTCAAGTAAATTCGTCAAAGAAAGCTACGGTCAAAGCCATCCACGTGGAAGTCAACTATGGAGTTCTATGTCGGCTGGACTCTGTTTCGTGGCATAGAAACATCCATACGGCCGTTTCTAAGCTTGCGGAGGTTAATTGACATCTGTGCAAAGTTCTGGAGTTGAATTCAAGCGCCCACCTTCCATAGATCCGTTTTCCAACATGGCCATACTCCTATATCCGTGGCCTTAGTGGTCTACGTGCTGGCTGCTATCATAAACTTCAGGAGACAGTTACATTTTATTGTTTTATAAAGAGCGTTTGCATACGCACGTAGAGTTAGTAGTTGATCATTGTTAGTTGATAGTTGATGTGCGTACTCTGTTATGTTAGCTTTGTAGTGATTACGCTGCCTTGAGCCATAATACTACCAGTCTGTAATGAACTGCTTTTTAATGTGAGAAAACTCTGTTTTATAACTTAATTCGTGTTTGAGGATCGTACCAGAGCTATGTAGAGGGGGGCCCCTGCTCAGCCGAGGTTCTGTGTATTAATGTATATATATTTCATTTCATTTCTTTAAAAAGTCATTGTATCATAATCCATTACATGTTCATATTTCATAGTTGTTTCATTTCTGTTCATACATTTCTATAATTTCCCTTGCATTCTTGTCTTTCATGTTTTTATGATTGTTAAATCACTGATCAGTTTTCTTGTGCAGGTTTTAGGTAGACAGCCCGGGCATTTTCATAGTATTTTGGCTAATCATATGAGACTAACATTATTCTGCTGCTAGTTTCCTTTTCATAGCATTTGTTTAACTTCAGTCTTGCTTTGTACATTTCAGTTTTGTTTATCTGATTCAGTAGTTAAATTTAAATATATTAAGCTGCTCATAGTGTCTTCAGTTGCCTCCGAAAGCCACAGCTGGACTGATGGTGAGGGACTGCATGATGAAATGTGTAGTTTAGTATTAGTTTCTTTTCTGCAAACTTAGATATATTAAATCATGTATGACATCTTCAGTTGCCTCCGAAAGCCACAGCTGGACTGATGGCGAGGGATTGAATCATGTGTGTATGGTTTAGTATTAGTTTACTTTCTGCGAATTAAATATCACTTACACAAGTTGTTTATGATTACTTCCGCAAGTCATAGCTGGTCTAATGATGAAGGGTCAGAAAATGAATTGATGTAATCTGATTTAGATTTATTTCATTGCAATTTTGAATTTCCATAAGCGTAGTTTTTTTTGTGTTCAGTTGGCAGCAAGAATAGTTTAGTTTTCATGTTCACTAGTTTCCTGTTTTGATTCATTAGATTAGCAGCACCTTTTCATTTCAGCAGTACACCTTTACTTTCTTTTAAGTTTTGTCATTGTAATTTCAATTTGCTTTTAAAGTTTCAAGATTGGTAAATCATTATAGGGGATATCACTTCCTTGAACAAATATAACCAAGCTTGTTTTTCACTTTAGAATTTCCATTTCACCTTAGAAAGACCAAAAAAGACAAAAAGTTAAGAAAGAGGTTATCTTGCACATATAGTGCGCCGCACTTCATCAGCTTACGATTCCCGGATTGACAATTAAATGCAGCAATTTAGGACACACTAAATTGACCAAACAATCTCTGATTGCAAGAAAAAATTATGATTTCACATTCCTCAAAAGATGTAGAGACACCTCCCTCACTATACCTGACTTGTGAGATCAGTCTTAATCATGGATATTTTCCTAAAGATGAACCATTGTGGCTTGGTTTGAAACTTCGAATTTATCAAGAATGGATGTGATTGATCCAAAACAAATCTCTACAAAAAATACTAATCACAAAAGCCTCAAATATATAATTTTAAACCTATACGAAAGGGAAAAATTACAAGAAGTTCAGTTGTTTGAATGATACAGATCTCTGATTGCAAGAAAAAAGTATGATCTCATATTCCTCAAAATATGTAGAGACACCTTCGTCACTATACCTGACTTGTGAGATCTGTCTTACTCATGGATATTTTCCGAAAGATGAACCATGGTGGCTTGGTTCAAAACGTATAATTTATCAAGCATGGATGTGATTGATCCAGAAAACATCTCTACACAAAATACTAATTGCAGAAGCCTCAGATATATAATTTTAAACCTATATAGAAGGGAAAAATTACAAGAATTTTAGTTGTGTGGACGATACAGATCTTTGATTGCAAGAAAATTTTTTGATCTCACATTCCTCAAAAGATGTAGAGACGCCTCCGTCACTATACATGACTTGTGAGATTAGTCTTACTCATGGATCTTTTCTTGAAGATGAACCATGGTGGCTTGGTTTGAAATGTAAAATTTATCAAGAATGGATGTGATTTATCCAGAAAACATCTCTACACAAAATACTAATCACAAAAGCCTCAAATCTATAATTTTAAACCTCTACGGAAGCAAAAAATTACAAGAATTTCAGTTGTTTGAACGATACAGATCTTTGATTGCAAGAAAAAATTTTGATCTCACATTCCTCAAAAGATGTAGAGATGCCTCCATCACTATACCTAACCTTTGAGATCTGTCTTACTCATGGATACTTTCCTGAAGATGAACCACGGTGGCTTGGTTCAAAACATTGAATTTATCAAGAATGGATGTGATTGATCGGGAAAACATCTCTACACAAAATACTAATTGCAGAAGCCTCAAATCTATCAGGTTGAATAACACTGTCACACTTGAAAAAACCCATGTTATTGAGAGAAAGAGAACCAAGAACACACATGCATAATCATGCATGGAAACATCTCTGTAACACCCTCCTCCCACATATACCCAAGTAACCAACCAACCAGTGTAAACATGTGACGAGAGGCTACTATGATCTGATTCAACTCCCCATGTATAGTTAAGGAATTGGAAATGACACAACACAACTAATCTGACCTTCCACACATGCAACAGAACCCCCTTGATCCATCCAACCCTTCCAGGTGACCAACCCCTGGGAAAACCTGATATTTTGTTGCATTAATGCCTTAGTTTCTCCCATGACATGGGCATGCATGTGACTGGGACCCTCCATTTGATCCCATAGAAAGGAAAGGCTGACGAACACTATCACACCTAGAAAAACCCATGCCAATGAGAACAATATAACCAAGAATGCACATGCATAAGCATGCATGCCAAATCTAGTGAGGAAATCACACATACAAATCGATACTTGCAAGTAAACCCATTGTAGCTACTTGATCCTACTCTTACTCACTTGATATTTTCTTTCTATTTTTATTCTTAGCCTTTCTTGATCTAATGCTCAAATTTTTCAAGAAAACTCTAAGTGTCCAAGAGTGTGAGAGAGAGAGAGCTCCAAAACTAAACTGACCAAAACTGATGAATTGATCCTCATAAGCCTTTTACTAATGTGGCCTATATTTTCTTCATTTTAAATTATTTTTCCTTTATTTTCCTCCTCACATGAAACCTGTGACCTTTCACCTTCATTTTCTCCTATTTTCCATTATTTTCATAAATAAATTTCCAAAAATGCCATTTTCATTTCTAAGACTTTGCCAATTTCTTTAGCCATAATAGTCGAAATGAATACCGACATTAGGATCTTTTCCCAACTTTCATCTTGGAATAAGTGTCCCATAACCGTAGTTATGGTTTTTCCTTTATTAACTTTATTTACATTGAATTTTTACTAGGGTTTTTACAAGAACAATAATGAAATCATTGCATCTCTAAAATGAAATCCAAAGAGTCTAATGCGATTAACGCTCATGATTGGTTAGCCTTGATTCCCTCTTAACACATATAAAAGGTCACCTCCTATGTGGCATTAAACCTCCAGCAGAAACAATTGCTTTAGACCCATCCCTAGTAACATATTTTAAAAAATGATGTTCGTCTAGTCTTCTCAGTTCATGTTTTGTTATATGTGCATCTACCATGTATGTGCATCTACTATATATACGCACCTTCCAGAAGACATGCACCTATACAAAAGATATGTGCATATAAGGAAGACATGTATATATGAAAGATGTGAATATATAAAAGAAACACATATATGGAAGATATGCGATACAGAATATGTGCATATATAAAAGTTGTGTGAGTTTTGTATATGCACATCTTTCATATATGCACATGTCTTCCATATATGTGTAAGTTTCATATATGCGCATGTCTTCCATATATGCATAACTTTCATATATGCACATATCATCCATAAATGCAAATATTTCGTATATGTGTATATCTTTCGTATATGCATATACATGGAAGTTGCACATATATGGTAGATGAACATATATAGAAGATGTACATATACAGAAGATATGTGCATATACAGAAGATACACACATATATGGAAGCTGCGCATACACGAAATTTATGCATATATAGAAGATGTGCACATATAAGGAAGTTGTGCATATATGGAGGTTGTCGTATATGTATATTATGGAAGTTACGCACTGCTTCTGTATATGCGTAGATTCTGTATATGTGAATATACGGAAGTTGTGCATATATGGATGATATGCATATATACATAATATATGTGCATATACGAAAGTTATGCATATACAGAATATATGCATATATATATGGAAGCTATGTAGAACTTCAACCTTTGTATAGGCACAACTTCTGTATATGCGCATATCTTATGTATGTGCGCAAACGGATATGTGCATATACAAAGGTTGTGCATATAAAAAAAATTTACATATACATAGGTTGTGCAAATAGAGTGGCTGAAGTTCTACATAAATTATGTATATGTGCATCTTCCATATGTGTGCATATACGGAAGCTACACATATACATAAGTTGTGCACAACTTCAACCTCTATATATCTCCACATATGTGCAAATTTCTTATATGCACATATCTTCCATATATGCACAACTTCCATATATGTGCATGTCTTCCATATATATACAACTTCCGCATATGCACATAGCTTCTGTATATGTGCTTCTTCCGTATATGTGCATATTTGGAAGTTTCACATATACGTTAGATGTCCATATATAGAAGTTACATATATACGAAGGATATGCACATATATTAAAGATATGAACATTTACGAAATTTGTGCATATACAGAAGTTGTGTATATATGGAAACTATTTTATATGCATATTACGGAAGTTTCGTACAAATTTTATATATGCGTAGCTTTTTTATATGGGTGAAAATGTGAAGTTGGGTTACACTTTTGTGAGAATCGGGGGTGGAAATTTTTTTTTCGGCAATAGTTCGGACGAACTTTTCGTGAAAGTTTGACTGAACTCATTCAACCATTTAGATTGATGACGTACTGACGGCGTGGGAAAACATATTTTTTGCCAAAGATGGGAAAACCAACAACATCATTTCGACTGAACTTTTAGTTCAGTTGGACTATTAGTTCGGCTGAACTTTTAAAATAGTTCGGCCGAACTATATTTTATAAATATATCGCCCGTGAACTATTCTCATTTTCGCGCATTTGTGTTCTCATTTTCTGTGTTTAGCGCATTTCTATTTCTTCTGCTTTGTTGCTGATCATATTTTGTTGAATTACTGCGGCAACGTTAAGAGAATTTTGTGGCGCAACTACTGCTCTGTTGTTGATCATATTTTGTTGAATTGTTGCGACGATGTTAAGCGAATTTCTAGGTAAGTAGAATCCACCAGTTTTCCTTCTCTGAAACCATTGAATGTTATCTGTTCCAAGAGAATTATGGGTTTTCTAAGCTACTCTTAGGGATGTAGTGAAGTGCAGAAGCACTTCTTAGTTTTGATAATTTGTTTTTTTTTTTTTTTTTTTACAACATTACAGTTGTAACTGTGGAATCATTGCAAAAGCTCAATTAAATCTCTTTTTGCAGACATTGGTGATAAGGGGACTTGAAACTTATTTCTCAAGTGTGTTTTATAGGGAAAAATTTCCAAGTCTCAAAAACTGTTAATATTTTTGTATCAAGTAGCAATACACCCCAGTAACCCTTTTTTTTAGCAGGAAAAAAATAGTAGATTTTCAATTGAAAGTAAATTTCCTCGGCTATGCATAAAATGCCACTGATTCATGTTTTATATCTCTGTGAAGCTAAATTTAGGGTATTAGACAAAAACCCATAATTTTTGGTCAATCGGAAGTGGTGTAAATGAGGATTTTTGTTTTGTCTCAGCTTAAAGTCCCCTTTGCGTTCAACCAAGAACTCGACCAAGCTGACCCCGATATCATAATGGCTCCTAGAAACTTTTAGTTTGTGACCTTTGTTGAAAGAAAACTAAACATTATCATTACCTGCTGCTTTATTCCCTGCTTGAACTCGCATAGTAGAATCAATATGTTGAATCAAACTAGAGACCCTAATGACAGATAAATCCTGACTGCCCCAAGTACATGAATAATTATTGCCTCAAGAGTATATTGACCCAACACATTAATATGTTTTAAATTCTGACTGGATAGACGAGCCATATTCTACTGTAGATATTTCTTAGCGGTAATAAGCTCAAGACCAATTAAAAGTTTAACCAAGCCATGAACACTTTTAAAAACACTTTTTTCATCGAAATGTGTAGTCATATCTTCTATTATTTTCTGTAAAATCAAAACTCTTCCTGGATAAAAGATTTACCATTAGATTTACATTCTTTCGAGCTAATAAACAACCTGATAACCTCATGGTGATAGAGAGAAACATTTGATTGTATACAATAACTAGATTAATACTTATCAATCTTGATGTAGAAAGTATTCTAGAATAACTCTATAGTTTGTTCCTGAGTATAAGAATCTCCATGCTATGGTACCTCTCTACCATCACACACAGAATAATCCTTGTCAGATCCAAAAGCATAATCACCAGTAAAATAAAATCCACTATTACTTGAACCACAAGAATAAGCATTTAGGAAAGATGAAAAACCACACAAATAAGAATTTAGACAAAGGAAATAGACTTGATTAATATCTATCTAATATCCTATGTAGATGCACCATTAATATAGAGCAAATCAACAGATACAGTACAAATGAAAATAGACAAAAGCACCAGGAATTATAGTGCTAAAACCCACACAATGTATAGGCCCTAGGGGAAACATCAGGATGGACATGAATTCCTGTAGAATCTTATGAGAAACCAAGGTAAGAAATAAAAATCCATTTAAAGAAGCATTTCTTCTGCTTGCCTTGGGTTGATTCATACAATAGCAACAACAAAAAACATAGATTGTTGAGGACCACAATTAGCCATTACTGTTTTCAGATACCGAGAGGAATTGAAATAACTCTTCCTCTTGAGTTAGATGACAGTCCTTAGTTCAGCTCTCTGTATTGACATTTAGCTACTGATTCATACAATAGTAGCAACAAAAAACACAGATTGTTGAGGACCACAATGCAATCAAATGTGTTTTCAGTTACAGAGAGGAATTGAAATAACTCTTCCTCTTGAGTTAGATGATAGTCCTTAGTTCAGCTTTCTGTATTGACAGTTAGCTCAACAGATTTATTAGGGGAATATAGATCAGTTTAAGCAAAGGGAGACAAAACATCTGCTGTCAACTATCACTGGTACTTTACTTTTAGTAATAATAGTAATGGTTACGTATTAGTTACTAAATAAGCTTAATCTGTGGAAACCTATAATCTAACCAGTCATCCCATATTATAGAAACACTGCTGTTACACAATAATTTGTCACCGTCCCTGCAATCCTCGTCTCTCACATTGGAGGGCTCATTTTCTGACCTGTGAGCAGTGACATCACTTGAAAATACTTTCATGGCATTACCCTGAACATGTACTTTCATCCCCCTGAAGACATCTTCTTGTGAAAAACCCTAAAAATGGCCCTTTTTGCATTGGCACGAGTGGCCAGTTCACTACCCGCGCCAATGGGGAAAATCCTTCAAAGAGGTCGTGCCAACTGGCGCTCTGTCCCAGAGTCATACTCGCGCCAGCCAATTTAAGGGGTGTTTTTTAAAAATAAATGGTGGAAGTTTCATCCTAACAAATTCCTGGACTGCTATCTATCTTGAGTTGGGAGGTTTGGCTACAGATTTCCATAGAGAGGAAGTGGTTTTTCCACCTCTCATGGAAGCTTCCTTGATGATAGGGCCAATCCCATGATTATAGGGATCCCAACTCCCCTTCCTCCATCTATAAAAGCTTGCCCATCTCCTTTGCAAGCTAGTCTTCAAGTTCCCAAATCCTCAAGAGCCTTATACTGCAAGAGCCTCGATTATTCCCCTAAGGCCAAATTCAAGCAAGGAGACTATTGTCAAGATCCGAAGAGAGAGGTTTGTCCCATCCTTGATAGGCTTTACGAGACGTGTTCTGCTGGCGACCCTCCAAAGGAGAATTCAGCGTTAGAACTTGGTTGTATTCTTCCTTTGATTGATTAATAATAAACGACTATTGGTTATGGTTCCACTCTTGTTGTTGTTTATGATGATGAGTTATGTCCTTTATGACTGACATATAGTTGCAACTACTGGATTTTACGCTTGTGTTTTTTTTGTTTCTCGCATGTGCATGTGTCCATCACGGAGATCGTGGGGATCGTGATCTGCCAGGGCTAAGGAACGGGAGTGCTACCTCTTCTACAAGTAACAGCGTTGGATTCCAGGTAAGCCTTCATCACTAGGTGGTTTATTTGCAATTAGGAACCTGCGCTATAGCATGAATGATTGTTGCTAGACCCGGTCTGGGCTAGTAGGGATCACCTCTGTCCGCAGAGGGGATTTACCTCCACAACAAATTGGCGACTCCACTGGGGATCGTTAGCTTGTTGTCATTCGTTTTATGAGCTATAGACGGAGCCTGAAGTTGGCCAGATAGCCTTCGAAATGCTTTTGCTCTGCAATTGCGAAGTAGATCAAAGATGCTTCAATCAATCTCCGGTTTAGTTTGTAAACTGACCACTTGGAGCACTGTCTTGTCTCTTCGGTTGATTCTTGATTCTGCTTGTTTGATCAGCTCTTTTGGGCTGGTTCTTTCCATGAATTTGGGTTTTTGAAAACTCCAAACATCACTGGTCTGATCTTAGATTGCTTATTTTTTATTTTAGCATAGCAAACTTGACTGGCGCGTTTTTTAGCGTGACAGTCGCGCCAATTGGCGCTAGTTTTCCATGTATTACCCACGCCAATTCTGATATGGCGCTAGTACCAGCCTGATAGTCATGCCAGTGCTGGGGACTGCTAGGGTTTGCTTGATTTTGAGCTTTCTGAGCCTGATCTCTGATTTTGGTTGCATTTTTTCGACCGCTTGAGTGTTTTGGAGCCTTGATTGACTAACTCTTACCTTCGTCCTTTGGTTGTTTGCCCATTTCCATCGATTTTTCTTTCTAGCCCTAGGTCATCCAGGTGCTATGGTGTGTCAAGCCTTCCTTGGGAGTTTTTGGTTTCTATCGGTTCAGTCAACCTTGTGATTGCTTCCCTGCATTCGTTTGACAGTTGTTTATTGTTTTATTGCGCTATTTGAGTGATTGACTCCTCCTTCATTCAAATTCCTCTTTGTCTCGTTTTGGGCCTAGATTACACGGCTCATTTGTGTCTTTGGGATTCTTTTTGTTTTGAGGGACTATTGGTCGATTTGAGGTATGATTGTGTTTGCTATTGAGTGAAATTTGTTTGTTTTTGCTCTCTTATCATCATTTCTCGAATCGCCTTTGCATTAGTTTTCATTTTTTTTAGCGCACTTTGCTCTGAAATATTGAAAATAAAAAAAAAATCTCTTTTGCTTTTCATTAGTTAATGTGAATTAGATCTTTTCGGTGTTATTAGTGATTTCTAACCTTGAACGAAAAGTTTTTTAGTTTTCATTAGCTGCATTAGAGACCTTATTGGTTGTTTTTTGTTCATTTCGTTATTGTGTGAAAAGCTCTCAACTCTCTCATAAATAGCTTTCATCGAATGAAATGATATATTGTGGCATATAGAGTGCATTTAGGAGATTTTGAAACATTACATTCTCTAGGGCCTGAAAACTAAAATGTAATTGAAGATAAACTTTAAAATTTACTCAATTTACACTAAGGCATCATTGAAACATTAACGCAATATTTAGAGGTCTAGGCTAGAGACGTGTTCCGGCGTCTTTAAACCTAGTAGTTGTCGTTCGCCTCTTGGCTTTAGACAGCACTAGTACGGACTTGTGCTCCCCGTACCATCGCGTATATAAAGGGAGACCCCACTAGGTTTCTATCCTTTATCCATAGGAAGCCGAGTCTGCTGCCCTATACCCGTGATACACCGGACACAGCATTCGGGGAGATTGCCTGCACGTACGTTAAGTACTTGGTTGATTTCTCTTTCATTTTGAAACCAAGGTGTATATTGCAGTTCACGGTTATTTGGTACACACTTTGCCTAGATTTCCTGAGTAGTCATTTCAATCTTTTCTGACTCTTTAAATTTGAAAAGATCATCAAGCGCTTGTCCTTTCATGCTTGTTTCCAATATGAAAGTGATAGAGTCACCTTTTTCCTGTTTCTCGACTCTTAAAATATGAAACAACGGAGTTTTGTTTCAATGTTTTAAAAAACTTAACTGCCCACGAAATATTCCTGGTTAAAGTTAGTTTCCTTAGGGTGTTGTGTTGGATCGTTTATGATGGCAACTTTTCTAGAGTTCACCAACCAAGGAATCCCCTCCGATGTGAATCCTGGTCCTTTTCCTCCTTTTGGAAATGTTTGCGCTCCTTATATGGCAACGTTGTCCCTTCCTGGGTTAACTGTTGGGTTGCCTGTTTGGTTGTTTTCAACCTCTATGGTCCCAAATGTCTCGGCTACTAGTCAATCAGTTCCTCCGCTTGAACAACATCATGTTGATTCCAAGGTGGACCTCTCCCCTTCTTCGCCTATTTCTGCGTCCTCCTCTTCTACTTCGCCTAGTGAAAGTCTGGATTCGAGTAACCAGGTGGCTAAGAAGAATAAGAAGAAGTCTGATAAAGGAGAGGCTAGCTCTACGACTATTGCACCTAAGAAGTCTCCTCTTGATAAACCTCCCAACCCTCCACGGAAATTAAAATACCCTTGCATGTTGTGCACGGGAGACCATCTTCTTCGAGATTGCCCTGGCATTCCCAAGGTGCTCGAAGTATGGTCCAATGATCGTCCACCGTTTCCTTTGGCTTCCGGGAGTCAAGTTGGGGGCACATCTTCAACTGGTACTAGTAAGGCTCCTAAGAAGCAGGGTAAGGTCACCAATCCCTGTAAGTTGTGTGAAGGGCACCATGCAATTCACCTTTGTCCATATATGGATGAAGCCAAACGAGTGTTGGACAACCTGGCTGTTTCTACACCATGCCTCTCAGTTGGTTACAAACAGCTTTCTTTGAGTCCTCCACCTGCTGATGCCACGATTGGTTAAGAGTCATCCTTGGTCGATCCCACTCCCCCGGAAATTCCCATTCAGGAATCCGTTCCCGACCAACCATTGGTCGTGGGATCGATTGAGCTGGCTCCGTCTTCGGTGCACCAGGTCCTTTCCGTTGAGAGTGGATCTCACATTCCTCAGGTTCTTCTTGTTTCTTCAGATTCCTCGGATTTGGAGAAAGATTCTCCTGTCTCTATATCTCAATAAGTTGCTCCTCCGCCTCCCGTGATGGAGGTCCCGGAGGATACTCTTCCCGCCTCCGAGATGGAGATAATAGAGGATGCTCCTTCTTCCGTAACACCAGGGGAAGACCATCTCGGTTCGATGGTAGCTCCTTCAAGTAGTTTGGTCACTTCCTTTGATTGGAGTCAATTTGCAGGATACCGCCTTCCATCTTATGTGCCTTTTGAGATCACAGTACAGGCTTTTGGTCTGGTCGTACCCAGCACCATTATAGATGAAGGTGCATCTGTTAGTGTTCTATCCTCAACTACTTGGCAAGCTTTCGGTTCACCGCCGCTTGCACCTGTTTCACAGAATCTGTTGGCATTTAACAGAAGAACGAGTCAACCGTAGGGATCCTTCCAAGGTTACCTGTCACTTTGGGAGGTAAAACCATCCATATGGACGTGATGGTTGTTCCAGGCCCCTTGGATTTCAATCTACTCTTGGGGTGCGATTACACCTATGCCATGGGAGCACTTGTCTCCTCCCTTTTTCGTGTGGTTTGTTTTCCACATGAAGGATGGATCGTGACCATTGATCAGCTTTCGTTCTTTGGTCCTGATGTGGCAACTGGCCCGCCATCATCCCTTCCTGGTTTTTATCCACTTGTTGTATCTGCCCCACCGCAGGTCAACTATGTGGCTACCTACCTCGTGCCTGTACTCAGTGATGATGTCATCGTGCATAGTGTGTTGGGGGCATTGGGTCCTGATTTCCAGGATGTTTTCCTTCCATTGGGAGTGGAACTCTTGGAAGCGATGACTTCTTGTTCATTATGATGAGGTTGTCGGAGCAAAGTTCATTGCCTTGTGTCAAGCTCCTTAAAAAATGAAACCAGGTCGGTCAGAGCACAGTTCCTTTCCTTGTGTCAAGATCCTTAAAAAATGAAACAAGGTTGTCGGAGCACAGTTCGTTTTCTTGTGTCAAGCTCCTTAAAAAATGAAACAAGCTTGTTGGAGCAGAAATTTTTGTCTGTGTCGTTCTTAAAAATGAACAGTTACTGACAGAATTTGTCTTGTGCCAAGCTCCTTAAACCATGAAACAAGGTGTCTCGAGGATAGTTCTTTTAATGTGCTTCACTAATAAATAATGAAACACGTTCCTGTTCAATTCGAGTCTTTGATAAGTTCTCGTAAAATCCCAGTCGAGTCTTTCTCTTGATCTCGTAACTTGAACCTTCACTCCCTCCATCTGTTTACTTAGGTGTATGGATTGAAGCTTGGGGGGCATGTACCTCGAATTGAGTCACCATGTTGGGGGCATGCTTACCTTTTCAAGCATAGTTTGTTTCCGTTTCAAGCTTGTGTAAAAATGGAACCGGTTTCAAGCATAGTTTATATTTGTTTCAAGCTTGTGTAAAAATGAAACCAACTTACTGGATGGTTGCGACCATACCTGAGTCTATTTATCGATCCCCACTGGATGGCTACATCCATGCCTTGGATCTGGATTATTACATACTCTGTTATGGATGGCTGCGCCCATACCACATATATATCATGTATTCGAGACATCAGTTGTACTTCTTCACGCAGGTTTTCCGACGGTGGAGTTTTCAGTTGGACACGTTCTCGTAAAGCATTTCACCCCTCTCTCTCTCTCTCGAGCCTCATGCTTTAGGGGGCATCTGTTACACAGTAATTTGTCACCATCCCTGCAATCCCCGTCTCGCACATTGAAGGGCTCATTTTGTGACCTGTGAGCAGTGACATCACTTGAAAATACTTTCATGGCATTACCCTGAACATGTACTTTCATCCCCCTGAAGACATCTCCTTGTGAAAAACCCTAAAAATGGCCCTTTTTGCATTGGCGCAGGTGGCCAGTTCACTACCCGCGCCAATGGGGAAAATCCTTCAAAGAGGTCGCGTCAACTGGCGCTCTATCCCAGAGTCGTACTCGCGCCAACCAATTTAAGGGGTGTTTTTTAAAAATAAATGGCAGAAGTTTCGTCCTAACAAATTCCTGCACTGTTATCTATCTTGAGTTGGGAGGTTTGGCTATGGATTTCCATAGAGAGGAAGTGGTTTTGCCACCTCTCATGGAAGCTTCCTTGATGATAGGGCTAATCCCATGATTATAGGGATCCCAACTCCCCTTCCTCCATCTATAAAAGCTTGCCCATCTCCTTTGCAAGCTAGTCTTCAAGTTCCCAAATCCTCAAGAGCCTTAAAGTTGCAAGAGCCTGAATATCTCTCTACAAGCAAATTCAAAGCAAGGAGACTCAGGTCAAGATCCAAGAGAGAGGTTTGTCCCATCCCTGATGTTTTTGTGATGCAGCCTGCTAGCATCCAGTGGAGAATTCAAACAATAATTCTATTTTTCTGTATTATTTCTTTGATTGATTAATGATAAGCGACTATTGGTTATGGTTCCACTCTTGTTGTTGATTATGATAATGAGTTATGTATTCTCTGACTGACATATAGTTGTATGCACTGGATTTTACGCTTGCATTTGTTTTGTTTCCTGCATGTGCAGGAGTCCGATCATGGATATCGTGAGGATTGTGATCTGCCAGAGCTAAGGAATGGGAGCGCTACTTTCCCTACAAGCGACAGCATTGGATTCCAGGTAAGCCTTCATCGCTAGTTGGTTTATTTGCAATTAGGAACCTGCACTATAGCGTGAACGATTGCTGCTAGACCCGGTCTGGGCTAGTAGGGATCGCCTCTGTCCGCAGAGGGGATTTACCTCCACAAGAACTGCTTATCTCTACTAATTTTTATCATGTAATTGTATCGACTTCTCATATTCACTGTGCTCTAATTACATATTGATAGGCCTAATAAGTGGTTATAGAAGATTCCAGAATATACTTCAAAACTAAAAGTGGTTTGATAAAAACACATTATTCAATAAACAAACCATTGAAACCAAAAGTGATTTGATACAAAACATAGGTTTTAACCTTATATAGGTAATTATTTCAAATAGATTCTTAATTTAAAATTAAAAATATTCAATGTAAAACACATGCATTATTATACACCGTTATGTCTATGTAAAGTAGTTTGAGTGATTCCACAGGTCCTCTACACCCTTCATAGGGTATAATTGGGATAGGTAGTGTTAACTTCTACAAGTTCTATAGACAGAGTTTGTAAAGGGTCAGGTAGCCTCTAGATCTCATCTTTTATGAAAGGTGGCATATCCAGTAAATGCCCCTACAGTCAATCTCTGGAATAGATCTAAATATAAGTTTTTCATTTTCATATCCATGGTCTCAAATAATGAGAGAGAAAGAAAAAAACCTTTTATATTCAATGTAAAACACAAACTAGCCATAAAAGTTTCCCATTGAAACCAAAAGTGATTTGATACAAAACATAGGAGATTTGATTCAATGACAATGTGTATCTTGAATATCTAGCCTAGTTATGTAATTGGTATGATATCCTTTTAGAAAAATATTTTTTAATGAAGCAAATATATCCATAGTGATCCACTGATATTTTTTCACAGACAACTATTCCATTTTGGACTTTTATATCTCAAAACTATGCTCATTGAATTTATGCATCTATATTTTTAAACTACTTGAAACTATTTTATTACACCATAGGATTCATTTCAAAACTATGCTCATTGAATTTATGCATCTATATTTTTAAACTACTTGAAACTATTTTATTACGCCATAGGATTCATTTTGATATATCTCCCATTTTAATGGGGTGTATCACATTTCGAGAAAAACACATTAGCCATAAAAGTTTCCCATTGAAACCAAAATTAATTTGATACAAAACATAGGCTTTAACCTTATATAGTTAATGTTTCAAATAGATTTTTAATGAAATGAAAAATATTTAATGTAAAACACATGCACATTAACATATAATTGTGATACTCTCCCTTCTTTCCAACTTAGTAGACATCATTCTAGAAAAATACCTTATAATGAAGCAGATATATATCCATAGTGGCATTGATATTTGTTCACAAAAAACTCTTCCATTCTGGACTGTTATATCTCAAAACTATGCTCATTGAATTTATGCATCTATATTCTATTACAACATAGGAATCATTTCGATATATCTCCCATTTTAATGGGGTGTATCACATTTCGAGAAAAACACATTAACCATAAAAGTTTCCCATTGAAACCAAAAGTGATTTGATACAAAACATATAGGTTTTAACCTTATATAGGTAATTGTTTCAAATACATTCTTAATTTAAAATGAAAAATATTCAATGTAAAACACATGCATTCTTATACACCCTTATGTCTTATATAGGTAATTGTTTCAAATAGATTCTTAATTTAAAATGAAAAATATTCAATGTAAAAAACATGTATTCTTATACACCCTTATGTCTATGTAAAGTAGTTTGAGTGATTCCACGGGTCCCCTACACCCTTCATAGGGTATAATTGGAACATGTAGTGTTAACTTCTACAAGTTCTATAGGCAGAGTCTGTAAAGGGCCAGGTAGCCTCTGGATCTCATCTTTTATGAAAGGTGACATATCCAGTAAATACCCCTATATCTAAATAGAAGTTTTTCATTTTCATATCCATGGTCTCAAACAATGAGAGAGATAAAAAACCTTTTATAATCAATGTAAAACACAAATTATCCATAAACGTTTCTCATTGAAACCAAAAGTGATTTGATACAAAACGTAGGTTTTAACCTTATATAGTTTAATTGTTTCAAATAGATTTTTAATGAAATGAAAAATATTCAATGTAAAAAACATAGTATTTAGAAACAAAAATTAATTTGATACAAAACATAGGTTTTAACCAAGTATATAGTTAATTGTTTTGAAAATAGATTCTTAACAAAATGAAAAATATTCAATGTAAAACACATGCACATTAACATATAATTGTGATATTTTCCCTTCTTTTCAACTTAGTCCATCCTTCTAGAAATATCTCTTTTAATGAAGCAAATATATCCATTGTGATCCACTAATATTTGTTCACGAACAACTATTCCATTTTGGACTTATATACCTCAAAACTATGCTCGTTGAATTTATGCATCTATATCTTTAAACTACTTGAAACTATTTTATTTCACTATAGGAATCATTTCGATATGTCTACCATTTTAATGGGGTGTATCACATTTCGAGAAAAAAAACATTAGCCATAAAAGTTTCCCATTGAAACCAAAAGTTCAATTTGATACAAAACATAGGTTTTAACCTTATCTTTAAACTACTTGAAACTATTTTATTTCACCATAGGAACCATTTCGATATGTCTACCATTTTAATGGGGGTGTATCACATTTTGAGAAAAAACACATTAGCCATAAAAGTTTCCCATTGAAACCAAAAGTTCAATTTCATACAAAACATAGGTTTTAACCTTATATAGGTAATTGTTTCAAATAGATTTTTATTTTAAAATGAAAAATATTCAATGTAAAACACATGCATTAACATATATAATTGTGATACTTTCCCTTCTTCCAAACTTATTGGATATCCTTTTAGAAAAATATTTTTTAATGAAACAAATATATACATAGTGATCCACTAATATTTGTTCACAGACTACTATTCCATTTTGGACTTTTATATCTCAAAACTATGCTCATTGAATTTATGCATCTATATTTTATTACAACATAGGAATCATTTCAATATATCTCCCATTTTAATGGGGTGTATCACATTTCGAGAAAAAACACATTAGCCATAAAAATTTCCCATTGAAACCAAAATTTCAATTTGATACAAAACATATAGGTTTTAAACCCTATATAGATAACTGTTTCAAAAATATTCTTAATTTAAAATGAAAAACATTCAATGTAAAAAAAATGCATTCTTATACACCCTTATGTCTACGTAAAGTAGTGTGAGTGATTCCACGGGTCCTCTCCACCCTTCATAGGGTATAATTGGGACAGGTAGTGTTAACTTCTACAAGTTCTATAGGCAGAGTCTGTAAAGGGCCAGGTAGCCTCTTGATCTCATATTTTATGAAAGGTGACATATCTAGTAAATGCCCCTACAATGAATCTCTGGAATAGATCTAAATAGAAGTTCTTCATTTATCCATGATCTTGTGTCATTTCTCCCATGCATTTGCAATAAATGTCAATTTAATATATATTTTTATTGATTTTGTTTTTTTTTTCAAGGATAAGAAAACGATTAAATATGGTTGAAAAATGGAAATTATGCATATAAGTTTCTTGCTATCCCAATCCAGGGAAAGCAGTGATTACATATGTGCTTTCCAATATTACGACTAGCAAATTCATCCAAAGGAAAATGAATATACCGGGAAGAACAACAAACAATGAGGAATATTATATTGGATTGATAGAAGGCTTGGGAACAAATATGGAACATGGATCAAATGGAATTGTAGTTTTCACCAATTATGAACTTGTGTGCAACCACATGAATGGCGTGTGCCAAGTTAAGAAAGAGAGGCTAAAAGAACTGCATGGAATAGCAAACAATATTGTTAGCCAGTTTCAATTTTTTAGTATAAGACATTGTACAAATGTGAATAAGATGTTTGCTGATCTATTACGTGGGGCAATGAAAATTCAGGATTCATCTATCTAAGATGAATTAATAGATGAATTAGAATTATACGAGGCAATGCCAATGCCAGATTCATCTCTCAAAGATGAATTAGTGTTGAGACACTCTTATTCAAAAATTCAAGATTCATCTCTCAAAGATGAATTAGTTTTGAGACGCTCTTCTTCAAAAATTCAAGATTCATCTCTCAAAGATGAATTAGTGTTGAGACACTCTCCTTCAAAATTTATTGATCGACATTGTAACATATCTTGGATATGTGTGTGTTGTGTACTTATAAATGTGTCTTTTTTAATGACCATGTGCTTTTTTCAATTATATACCAAGTGTACTCCCACCACACCATGTAAAGCGCAACTTGGTGAACTTCCAATTTGCAACAAGTGGTGAACTTCACATTTTTATGAAATTAAAATGTGGGGACTTCAACAAATTTTGTTTAAATGGAGTTTCACTTCTTTTTTAATGACAATGCTTTTTTTTCAATTTTATACCAAGTGTGCTCCCACCATGTAAAGTGCAATTTGGTGCTCCCACCATTTTTATAAATTTTTTTTGCTTAAATTGAGTTTCACACATCAATTAGTGCTTTGAAAGTTGTGTTTTACATAATTTGTGTACACTAAATTACATTAATTTTCTGAAATTTATTTTGAATTTATTTTAAATCAGTCATTTAAAAAAATAATTGTAAATGTCCACCATAGATATATTTATCATGGAGGATGAACGACGAAGAAGATCAATAGAATCTCATATCTCTACAAGAGGGGGGGCTCATGGATCGAGGGATGTTCATGGTATTTAAATATAATCTTAAATCTCCATACATTGTGTACATATGGAATTGATTTTTTATCAACTTTGTGAGTTAAATTTATTTATTTATTTTTATTTTTATTTTTATTTTTATTTATTTTTTTATTTTTTATTTTTTATTTTTTTATTTTTTTATTTTTTTTTCTGAATAAGCTTAATCTATTAGTATACAAAAAATTACATGGAGGCCAAGGCCTCAGAAATTCTGGCCCATGATATGGGCATTCTAAAATAGCCATGAAGCTCTAACAATTTATCAACCCAAAGTAACAACACACAGAGACAACCATGAAGCTCAATCAGGCAATTCAACAAGAGAGTGTCGCCCTCATAAGGGAAACCGGCCATGAAACTCCAGCGGTTTGTCAACCCACAATAACTAGACCAAGTAATACAGACATAATCATTCCCAGACAAAAAAAACTACCGCCCGCAAAGGGGAAACCGACAATTAGACAAGCTGTAGATCTGTAAAGAATTAAGCTAGGGCAGCGAGAAAAAACCAGTGCTGAACCTAGACCGTCGACCATCCAAAAACAAGAAAAAATGGAGATTCGTCATTTAAATACCTTGAGAGGAGGGGGGAGATTCGACCACTCGACAAGCGAACGCGTAAGGGTCATCCTCGACCTGCAAATCAACATTAGCACTGGTACCTCCTCTCTTGGTGTCGTCCTCGCCCGGCTTATCATTAGTAGCATCAAAACAGCCTCGCTTGGTGTCGCCTGAACCAGCTGCAATTCTGAGATCCTGTGAGGAGCTCCACTCGACCTCTTTCCTTTTCTAACCACCTCTGGAGGGAGAGCAAGGCTTATCAGCCACCAATTGCACCAGATGAGAACACGAAAGCTCGGCATTCAATTCAGGGGGCTCCTCTTTAAAATCAATAGTAATGGTGGCTATAATAGTCGGCATATTGAGTAAACAGGGGAAACAGAATTGGGAAGTATGTTGCTGACCAGGGATGAGACTGGAGATGCCTCTAGAAGGCTGAGAAATCCTGTGACCAGCTTGAAAGCCACAACTGCTTCTAGTCTCAGGGTAACGACCCCGCGGGGAGTCCGAGGGAGGAGACGAGGAGCTCGAAGAGGTGGAGGGAGGGTGGTGGGGAGGACAACCACGGCTCGAGCTGCGTCGACACCGCATCCTCTGGTGCAAACGAGGCATAGGAAGCAAATGAGAAATACTGAGCGACACAAAGCAGGAAGCAGAAGACGGGGAATGGACGGATGGACAAGAGCTTAGCCGAGAAGGCGGAGAAGTGGCGAATGGATCTGGGTGAGAGACAGAGTGAAAGAAAATTCCCTGAGAGTAATGGGAGCTCTGCGAAACATGTAAGCCCGAAATGAGGTCTAAGCAACAAGAAATATAACATCTGCGTCTAGTGATGGTCCTAGAGCTGGGCTCTGATACCGCTGAGGAGCAGCAAGAGCGCAAAGGCAAAAATGTCGGCTTGAAGCTTCCGGAAGAAGCCATATCTCTGAGGAGCAGATGTGAACATGGGTAACTGTGCTGCATAAATGCAGTGGGTGGCTCAACGTTAATGTGATTAATGTTCACGAGGACAAGAGGAAGGGTGGCGGTGGTAGAATCCCACGCGCCATCCCAAATCCTCTGCCACCTTTCATGCGATCTGATCACCCACATCCAGGGCTTGGAGGTCTTGGCGCACCAAGGAAGTGCAGTCATGAATGAGTTGTGCATCATCGGAGTTGTGAAGAGAGCCCTCGTAGAAAGGAGTAATCTGAGTGGCTCCTTGATTAGCCAATCGATCAGCAAATTTTTTGGTTGTGCGTCTAATATGCTTAAAGGTGATGGATCTAGGAATTTTGAGCCATATTTCAATTAGTTCCAGTCTGCTCTGAACCCTCCAACTTGAGGCCACTTTGGAAGCTGAAGAACCAAAGTGGAGTTGAATTGCAGCCTCAATAAGGATCTGAGAGTCCCCTTCAACTTCCAGAGGGAAGAAGTTCTTTTTATTCGCAATGCATAACCCCTGCCAAAGGCCTTCGAGTTTAGCTGCATTATTAGTGTCGCGACCAAGAGAGCCGAAGAATATGTGTGTGATAGTGCCTTCATGATTCCTGAAAATGCCTCCATAGCCAGCAGATCTCGGATTTCCTTTTGTCACGTCGTCAAAATTCATTTTGTAACCCTGAATCATGGGAGGAGACCAGGAGATAGGAGATTTCGTATGCTTCGAGGAATTCTAAGCTTTCCCTACAGGTTGATTGAGATCGCGGTTCCATATTTTCAAAATGAGGCATTCAACTGGCAAAGAAGGCATATCCGAATCTTGCCAGTGAATAAGAGCTAAAGTTTCTTGTAGATTGCGCTTGAGATTGGACCAAAGGATATCAATCGGATTGGATGTGTCCTTGAATGTCCTGTAATTGCGTTCCTTCCAAGTGGACCAATAAATGAAGCCAAGGAACAAATTCCAGAGGGTATTGAGCAATTGATTTTAGAAAGGCTGCGAAGGCCACTTTCTAATGGTATTGTTGATATCACCAACCTGTCTCCCAGTTCTTCTGAAGAAGAAGGTGAATTGGTCCCAAAGATGTGTAACTAAAGAACAAGAATCAAGGAGGTGTTGAATGGATTCTGCCTGAGAATTACAGTTGGGGCACCTTGAAGGGCCAATAAATCCTCGTTTCAGAAGATTGTCCCACGTGAGAATTTTTCCTTTGCTGAGGAGCCAGAGGAAAGTGGAGATCTTATGCCAAGTTTTGGGGAGCCAGACTTGAGCCCATATGCGATTCTGTTGATTCTGCTGAGGGCAATAGAGTAACCTGTAAGCTTTTTGGGTAGAAAAGTTTCCCCGTGGAGTGTATCCCCACCTCAGCCTATCTGTGTGGGCCGAGACTTTGATTCTTCTTGAGCTAATCTCTTGTTCAATGTCACCATACGTCTCCCCCTGCCATTCCTCTTACCATTTGAGAGCTGGTTTCCATAACTGAAGACCATGAGAGGATTGGGGTTGGCAGAAATTATTAACTTGATTGGGGATGGTGTTCCGAAGAAAGATTTGCCACAAAGGTTTTTGGAATAGCGAGGAGAGGTTTGGCATTTGTTGCCAAGAGTCTTCCCAAAATCTAGCTTTGTCTCCTGAATGGATCTCCCGAAAACTATGAGCTTAGATGAAGGCACTATGGTGTTTTGCAGCATTCCAGATCATCGAACCAGGGGCATCCGAGATGATACGAATGAGATCCTCCTGGTGTCTGCCTGGAGCGTATTTTACCTGCCAAAGACGAGCCCAAGGGATATTTGGTTTAGAGATCCAGTTCCACTAGATATGGGCGCCCATGGTTTGGTTGTTATGAAGCGGATCTCTCAAACCCAATCCCCCTGCACTTTTTGGAGTGAAAACTTCTGTCCATTTGACAAGGGCCCATTTTCTATTGAGATCCGAAGAACCGCAAAGAAAATTCCTTTGTAAGTTGCGAATTTGCTTCAGAACCCATTTTGGAGCAGCCATGATGGAAAAGAGCTAAAGAGGCATAGCTTGGAGAACTGATTTGATTAAGATGATTCTGCTGGCCATATTGAGAGAGTGGTACGTCCATGAGGAGAGCCTGGCTTCCAGCTTATCCAGAAGGGCTCTCCAAGAGGCATGCTTAATTACCGAGTTGACCAG
This sequence comes from Pinus albicaulis, assembly GCA_034641835.2. Taxonomy (NCBI): domain Eukaryota; kingdom Viridiplantae; phylum Streptophyta; class Pinopsida; order Pinales; family Pinaceae; genus Pinus; species Pinus albicaulis. Next base: position 458,534,057 of record CM076573.1, read on the forward strand.
GGGAGCCCCAAGATACTTGGAAGGAATAACATCAATCGAGAAGCCCAAGATTCTAGCGATATTGCATTGAGAAATGGTAGGGGTGTTGAAAAATAAAATGTGGGATTTATCTGAGTTGATGGTGGTTCCAGAAGCCTCCGAGAAGGTGTTAAGCATGGATTTGAAGGCCCTGGCTTCTTGTACAGATGGATGGCCAAAAAGCAAGTTATCATCAACGAATTGTTGGTGAGTAATAGGGGAGTGGTCATGTAGAGAGATACATTTGATTGAATCGGAGGAGGTAGCATGATGAATGAGGCGACTAAGGCCTTCAGCCATGAGTACGAAAAGGAAGGGGGACAGGGGCTCCCCTTGACAGAAGCCCCTAGAAGACCGAAACGGTAATGAGGGAGAGCCATTAACAAGGATTGAGAAACTGGGGGAAGACAGAAGGCTCATGACCCACCGAGTCCAAGGAGCATTAAAACCAAAAACCAGGAGCATTTGTTTGATATAATTCCAACTTAATTTTTCAAATGCTTTAGATAAATCTAGTTTGAGAAGCATACCTGGTTTCTTAAGGAGCTTGAGTGAATGTATCACCTCATGCGATAGGATTATGCCATCCAAGATTTGATGACCTTCCACATAACTGGTTTGCTCTTGTGAGATAAGGAGAGGAAGGAGGGGCTTAAGCCTGTTCGCAATGACTTTGGAGATCAACTTGTATATAAAATTGCAGAGCACCATGGGCCTGTATTTGTCTAGAGTGCTTGAATTCTCCTCCTTGGGAATGAGAGCAAGGAAAGTTGAGTTTAGTTAAGGAAGGATCTAGTGCATGGAGCGGGATTCGTCCACTAAAGCCCAAACTTCCAACTTAATAAGCTCCCAGAATGAGTGGAAGAAGTTGGCCGTGAAGCCATCCAGGCCAGGCACTTTACCATCTTTAAGTTGAGAAATGGCTTGCTCCACCTCATGAAGGGTGACTGGCTGGAGAATCATCTCATTTTGATCCTCTATAATTATTTTAGGTATATGTTGTGTGACAGATCGACTAGCTTGATCTCGATTGCCTTCTGGTTCTTGCAGAATATTTTGGAAGTACCTTCTGAGCTCTCTTTCAATGTCCTCATGCGCCTCTAAACGAACTCCCTGATTTTTATTGAGAAAAGAAATGTTATTATGCATCCTTCTTTGAATAGTGGATCTATGGAAAAACTTTGTGTTTTTCTCCCCTTCTTGAAGCCATCTGACTCTGGATTTCTATCGCTAGAAAGTCTCCTCCTGTTGCCTACTCTTGTCAATTTTTGTGAGGAGATTAGCTTCCTTATTGTCATAGTCCTCTGTTCTGCCTTTAGTGATGATTTTCTGCTATAGAAGGCTCATTTGTAGCTCTAGCTCCTTCTGGTTGTCGAAGATGTTACCAAACTGAGATTTATTCCAATGTTTGAGCGTGTGCTTGAGATTCCTAAGCTTTTTTTGGAATTGAAACATTTTTGAACCCATAGATGGAACATAGGAATGCCAAGATTTGATGACAATTTCTTTAAAACCAGCATGGGAGAACCAGAACGATTCGAATCGAAAAGGCCTATTGCAATGCGAACCCGGACGAGCCCATTGAAGGAGGATGGGCCAATGATCCAAACCAGCAAGGGGCAGAATAGAAGAATGGAAGTCCCCCCCCTAGATGGATAGCGTTGTCTTACATGAGAAAGTGATCCAGGCGAGAAGCAATGTGCTGCGTCCCTCTGCGCTTGTTGGTCCATGTGAACGTGCCATTGGAGGTTTGAAGATCCACTAGCTGATTGTTTGAAATGAAGTCTTTGAAACCTAAGCTGTCCCCATCTAGCCTGTGCCTTCCACCCGATCTTTCCTCTAGAGAGGTAGTCATGTTGAAATCCCCCCCACAGATCCAAAGTGGGAACCACCTCAGGGAGTTCAGATATGTTAAATTAATGAGCAAATCTAATTTCTTTTGGATTTCTTGTGGGAAATATACATTGGATAGGTGACCGTGTATGTTGGTACCTATCAGATGGAAGGTCGATTGAATGAAATAGTGGGAAGCATGGAAGTCATATAGAGAGAGGACTTGAGGATCCCAAATGATTTCCAGTCCTCCTGAGGCGCCCGAAGCGTCCACCGTTACTGAGTGGCAGTTTGCCCAAACTTTGGCTACAATGTGTTCAAGTGCTTTGCTATTACATTTCGTCTCCTGAAGATAAACAATTGAAGGTTTGTATTGTTGTATCATATTTTTAAGAATTCTATGTTTTGAGGGGCTATTGAGCCCTCTCACATTCCAGGAGATAAGCTTCATGAAGAACTGTGCAGAAGAGCCTTGTAGAACTTTGTCAACTTGGGAAATCTTCCTGATTCCACAATTATTTCACCTATAATAATAGTTCTCTGTAAATCTGTCTTCCTTCCTCTTTTTTTTGTTTCTTTCATAATTTTCCTTCTGTCCCATGGGCCCCTTGCTTGAATTCCCAGTGAGTTCCTTTGCTGTGTGTGAGAGAGGACCACTTCCAAATTGTCTATCTGCCAAGGGTTAATGTTGCTATATTATTTCTGATGGCAAGCTTCCTCTAGAGCAAGAATGTCGAGCTCCCCTATCTCAACGCTTTCAGGTTCTTCATCCATGAGGGTGGGGGCATTCTAATCTGTGTCTTTCGGACCAGGAGGGGGGACTGTATCTTGGGAGCATTCCTTGATTTGGACTTCAGCAGAAGTGGAGGCCAGAGAGACTTTTGAAGTGGCAATAGCCATTTGGGGTTTTAGAGTAGGGGCGGAAGAGTCAGGTGAAGGGTTAGAGGCAGAGGGCTGAGCCTGGTGAGCCCCCAGAGGGTCTTGAGAGGCAAGAAATTCAAAGCTGTTGCTAGTATTAGGGAGGTTGGGGGCGGTAGAGATGATGGGGGATTTCTTGGAATGCTTCTTCCTGGAGGAAACCTTGGTGAAGCCTTCTGCATATTTTTCAGCGTCAAGGGGGGAGGTATTGGGCTTCTGGTTTAGAGGACAATCTCTGAACAGGTGGCCATGCTCATGACATTTTCAACAGCGGAATGGAACGTGCTCATAGTCAATAGTCTGGATCCATTCAAAGTCATCATGAAATAAACTACCGAGTCTGTAAGAGGCTTAGCAAGGTGCATGTGGACGCATATTCTAGCGTAGGAAGTGTAGCGTCTAAGTTTTGTTTCCTCAGCAACCTTTATGAACTCCCCCAGACCATTGCCAATGTCCCACAAAGTCTCTTTGTCCCAGTATTCCAGAGGCAGGGAATACATGTGTATCCACACTAGAGCCCAACAGAAATCTTCCCTGTCTGGATGGAATCTTTCAATCCAATCATGAATATACAGACCTGCTGAGTTGAAGAAGTAAGGGCCTCCTTCAAAGATGTGGTTCTTGTCCTCAAGGTAGCGGAAAATAGCAATGAAGAATCCTTTGGGGCCAAGTTGCAGAGTCACTTGTCCCTTGGGCTTTCATTTGGACATTATCCAACCTTGCAAAGCCTTCTCAGTTGGCCAGAGACCGATGAACTTTCCAATGAGGGCATGATCTTTCATATACTGAATGTGTCCATTGATACGGTGACTAGGGAGGTCGATTTTGACCTGATTTGCTGCTTTAGGGATGCAAGTGGCAGAAGAAACTTTTTTCTGTGCCAGAGAAGATGTGTGTTTGGTGCTCTCGATCCCAAGGATATAAGAACTAGTCTTTGCGTCACTTATATTATCTGTAGTGGGGGTCCGGTCGGAATCTGTCTGCAACCTTGGCGCAGAGCTTCCTGGCAAGTCTGGCATCGTCGTAGGGATAGTGTTTGGAGGAGGGGGGGTATTACCCTCCCCTCCTAAGGGGGAAGCCATACTGAACCATCAGAAGGAGAGCCCAAAGAGTTTGCAGCCTCAGGAGAAGAGGATCAAACGCGCCGGCATGAAAGGAAGAACAGGAAAGGGTTCACGGAAACCCTAGAACCAGAGAGCTGCCGCAGAACTAGTCTCGACCATCTCAACTTTGTGAGTTAAATTAGTTGTTAATAAGTTTTATTTTTTATTTTTTAAGAGCTAATAAGAGGAGAAGGGTCTCTACTCCATCCATGGAGCATGCCCATGGTTCACCCAGTCATGGTATGGTTTGAACGCAATTTAATCAATGAATATGTATGTGTGTATTTATATGTATGAATGTATTTTTCAATTGATTATAAATTCGTATTTGTTTATGAAGCTTCTCTCTTGTCTCGAGAGTTTGGTGATGGTTCAAATCCCCTTAGAGCACCATCAATAAGTGCTATCAGGTTGCGTGAAGGTGGTGATATTTATTCCCCTGGAGGCCAATCAACGACTGGTGGTGCTGGTTCTCAGCAGGGTCATTTTGGTTCTCAACAGTTTCAAGGTGGGGAAGATGCTAGGCAACCACGTCAAGGTTGCCATCAATTTCAATATTTTTTTCATTCAATTTGTACAAATTTTTTTACATGTGTTTTTTCTAATATACAAAATTTTATATATTGATGCAGAGGCTGAAAATTCTCCAAATGTTGGTCAAAAAAGACGCAGGTCAGAACGCTATATTCAAGAAGAAGGTTTCCCACCCACCATGACTTATTCGGATGACATTTCTGATATACCTTGGGAAAGAAACATGGTGCAATGCACCTTAGAAAGGTGTCAACAACTTCATGCAAAATTTCAGAGAGATCTCGTGGCTTTGACTCTACCTACTGAGAGTCGACAAAGCTTGGAAATAGTTACACATTCTTTAGGAAAACTAGTAGCTGTGTACCGAAATCTTAGGCCAACGACTAATACATTTATAAAAGTCATGAGAAAAAAAAAAGGAAACAGTAATGGATCCCGATAAATGGGAGGATGTAAAACAAAGTGTTACAAAAGAAATGGAGAAGTCAATGTTTAATTTCAAAGAAGGGCCAAAAAGAAAGATGTTGAAGGTGAAATATTTCAAGCACCCCAATATAGCTCACTATTTGTATGATAGACACCTTGCGGCCTATGGAAGACTTCCATGGAATGACAAGGTTCCTCTTTATTTTGCAAAACAAAATTATGTAGAATTCTTTTTGGACATGAAACCTAATTACAATGACCTTCCGTCTGAATTTTTTGGTCCTGCGAAAAGTCGATTGTGTGACCGTAGGGGCGCTAGGCATGATGTTGAGTTGCCTCGCCCTGAGCAACCATTGGTTAGTCGACCTTTTCGGGTCGAAACTTTGCGGTCAGAGATGGATGCCACTTCTCAAATTAGTCGAGAAGCAATGGATGCCATCATCGACAATGTTCACAGTGGATTGGGTGGAGTCGATGTTTATCTGAATCAACAAAGATCACGGGAGAATGCACGTGCCAATTTTGTGTATTGTACAGATGAAGAGATTGACAACATGAGTGTTGAAGATCTCAAAATATATGCAAAGAATTGTTGCAATGGTTGGCAAAACCTAATTCTTCATGAGGAAGAGGGCACAGGAACGATATGTGTTAATGGTTAGGGTTCAATTATTTTAACACATACATGCACAATTTGTAATAAATGCACATGTATATGTATACATTTATTTGTATGTACATTAATCTAACAAAAATGTATCATTATATGCTAAAACACCATTTGCAGTTGTCACGCATGATGAATGACGAAATTTTAATATCATTTTCGGAGCCTTTGGTTCAGACAATCAAGATGGGTCTCACCATCAAGATATATTGACAAATGTTAGTGTTTTTTAAGTGATATTTATAAAATAAATAATTGTGCACACATGTACATGTACATATATAATAATAAAATGTTTTAACAGATTCTGATTCCATCCGATGTTTTTGGGATGGTGGTACCTTCTTCTTCCTTGGGATATGTACCTTCTACTTCCTTAGGAGATGTGCCAGATCCACAAAAAGTATTGACAATTTTTCACTTTTAAATTTATTTTTTTAAGTTATATATATTCCACCTCAAAAAGTTCCATTAAAAAATGAAATATATCTATATCCTGAGTTATTTTAAATTCTTTGAATTTTAGGTTTTTGGAGATTTTCTTTTGGAGCCTCTCTTAGGAGATGTCCCAAATTCACCTGAAGAAGTATTCAATTTTTCACTTTTAAATATATATGTTTTTTTAAGAGTTATAATTTATAAATTGAAGTTTAAAAGTTTTATTATAAATTGAGATCTTGATCTTGAGTTATTTTATACTTTTAAATTTTTGAATTTTAGGTTTCTATAAAATATTTCTTTAATCCACGGACTCTAGCAATGGAGATAGGAACATCCACACCATTTCAACCATTTGAACAAGTTTTCTAACTTTGTTTTTAATATTATTGAAAATAAGTTTATATATACATGCATTTTCATCTGAAATATATATATATATATATATATATATATATATATATATATATGTGTGTGTGTGTGTGTGTGTGTGTATATTGTACAGTTTACTGTTAGTGATGTTCCCATGGGGGAAGTTGTAGCAGGCAAGCAACAAATGGAGAGGGAACCTCATGAGGTATTGCATGAATTTTTTTTTTTACATGAAGTTCTATATATTCTCACTCATTTTTAAAACATCAAATTTTAATGTTTGTATGTGCATTGTATACAGGTCCCCCATGCTTCGCAAGATAGCTCGCGGATTGAGACTCTGTTAGGAAAGACACTACATCCATCTGTATTTGATGGACATGATTTCTAGATTTGATTGAGATTTCTAGTCTTAAATATACTTTTTTTTATATTATCTAGATGCACAGTCATATATATATATATATATATATATATATATATATATATATATATATATATAACTTGATACTTGTGAGATCTACAATTTTTTGACATATTTTATTGTGTTAATATAGTTTGTTTTGTTTTTAAAAGTTAAGTTTTGGATGGTTGAAGTACTTTTGGCATGTGAATGTGAAGTAATGTTATTATATAATTTGTTTGGTTTTTAAAACTTAGGTTTTGGATAGTTGAACTACTAGTAATGTTGTGATCTACAAATTAATGTTTTGCTTTTGAACTACATTTGGCATGTGAAGTAATGTTGTGTTATAACTTGTTTTGTTTTTAAAACTTAAGTTTTGGTTGCTTGAAGTACATTTGGCATGTGAAGTAATGTTGTGATCTACAATTTTTTGTTAAATTAAAGGTTAAGTTTTGGATGGTTGATCTACATTTGGCATGTGCTATAATGTTAAATGTTTTTATTGGATAGTTGAACTACAATTGGCATGACATGTTAAGTAATGTTGTGATATAATCAAAAAGTTTTTAAAACTCAAGTTTTGTATGGTTGAAGTACATTTGGCATGTGAAGTAAAGTTGTGATCTATAATTTTTTGTTAAATTAAAAGTTAAGTTTTGGGTGGTTGATCTACATTTGGCATGTGATATAATGTTAAATGTTTTTATTGGATAGTTGAACTACAATTGGCATGACATGTGAAGTAATGTTTTCATATAATCAAAAAAATTTTAAAACTCAAGTTTTGGATGGTTGAAGTACATTTGGCATGTGAAGTAATGTTGTGATCTATAATTTTTTGTTAAATTAAAAAAGTTAAGTTTTGGATGGTTGATCTACATTTGCCATGTGATATAATGTTAAATGTTTTTATTGGATAGTTGAACTACAATTGGCATGACATTTGACGTAATGTTTTCATATAATCAAAAAGTTTTTAAAACTCAAGTTTTGGATGGTTGAAGTACATTTGGCATGTGAAGTAATGTTGTGATCTATAATTTTTTGTTAAATTAAAAAAGTTAAGTTTTGGATGGTTGATCTACATTTGGCATGTGATATAATGTTAAATGTTTTTTATTGGATAGTTGAACTACAATTGGCATGACATGTGAAGTAATGTTTTCGTATAATCAAAAAGTTTTTAAAACTCAAGTTTTGGATGGTTGAAGTACATTTGGCATGTGAAGTAATGTTGTGATCTATAATTTTTTGTTAAATTAAAAGTTAAGTTTTGGATGGTTTATCTACAATTGGCATGTGATATAATGTTAAATGTTTTTATTGGATAGTTGAACTACAATTGGCATGACATGTGAAGTAATGTTTTGATATAATCAAAAAGTTTTTAAAACTCAAGTTTTGGATGGTTGAAGTACATTTGGCATGTGAAGTAATGTTGTGATCTATAATTTTTTGTTAAATTAAAATTAAGTTTTAGATGGTTGATCTACATTTGGCATGTGATATAATGTTAAATTTTTTTATTGTATAGTTGAACTACAATTGGCATGACATGTGAAGTAATGGTTTGATATAATCAAAAAGTCTTTAAAACTCAAGTTTTGGATGGTTGAAGTAAATTTGGAATCTTAAGATTGCATTTGATCTCTACATACTCTTGTTTGAGTGAAAAAATTTCCAATTGGAAGAACATAGCTTTTCAATGCAACTAACCATATCAATTGAGCTCTAATTAAAAAAAGAGTAAAGAAAATTCAACATGCCAACAAAACATGTCAGCAAAATAACATTCGTGGTTGTCATTTTTATTGGAATAGCTAAATCATATTTTCAGGATTCTCCATCCAAAAACAATTTCAATGAAGAGAATCCTTAATATGATTTAGTTATTCCAATAAAGATAACAACCAAGGATGTTATTTTGTTGGCTTTTTGGTTTTTTTTACTTTTTTTTTTTCAAATAGAGCTCAATTGATATGGTTAGTTGGATTGAAAAGCTATGTTCTTTTCATTGGAAATATTTTCACTCAAACAAGAGTATGTAGAGATCAAAAACAATATTAAGATTACTTTCAAGTACAATCAAGTGTTCCAAACATTTTCCCACGTGATGATACCTTCATTGACCTCTAAAAAGTAGTTCATGGGCTATATGTTCTGCCTCTTTCCCATATAAATCCCTTTAATTTTGATTGGAAATATAAGAAGTAGATATATGTTTGTTGAATTGGGGTCAATGTCATTAATGTACTCAACTAGGTAGCCTTGTTGATTTATAAATTGGTAAATTGATGACATTCAGTTAATTGCATTCTAGAACATATATATTCAGTACGTGAAACATTTTTCATCAATGCACATGTGAAAACTACTTGAACAATTAATTGCATTCTAGAACATATATATATCCAATACATGCAATATTTTTCATCAATGCACATAGAAAAGCTACTTTTAGTTAATTTCCTAGAACATATCCGACCATTGGACAAACAAATTTTGTACTATATTTTCTATCAGGAATAGAGATGTGGGTCAAATCCCACCAAAAGTCAAAGAAGTGCTCTGAGTCTCTTATCTGAAAGGAATATTTGTACAAAACTATACTGTGGATGATTTATTTACATTCCATACTTTTTCCCAGAAAATACCATGATAAAAACTGGTCACATTCAGTCCGTGTATATATCTAGTACGTGCAACATTTTTCATAAAACTACTTTCAATTAATTGCATTCTAGAACATATATATTCAGTACATGAAACATTTTTCATCAATGCATATATAGTAAAACTACTTGAACAGTTAATTGCATTCTAGAACACACACACACACACACACACACATATATATATCCAATACAGGCAACATTTTTCATCAATGCGTGTATAGAAAAGCTACTTTCTATTGATCCTAGTGTGCATGTACCAAAACATTTTGTACATGTGCAAACACTTGCACAGATAACATAACCAGACAACTCAATTTTTAGTTGAGTTATAGAAGTTCTAAAACATAATCCAAAGAGAACAAATTGTTGGGCAGTTCAATCAAAAAAATTCCAATGGAATGCCATCTTCAATGATCCGTTCATGATCGGATTTTGACATTTTCCATTTCTTAATTTTTGTTTTCTTCTTTGATTGAACCTCTATCAACTTTATGCGTGCTGCACACACCAAGTGACTATATTGACAACTTATGACATCAGGTTCATAGTCTTCAAAGTAAACAAAATCCCCACTTTGATTAGTTTTTCTGAAAAAATATCCTTTCAGTATAATAGATCCTTTTTCATATGGAAACCCGTGATCATTATAGTTTTCTAGTAATTTCATTTTTTGTTCAGTGCAATGCATCAAATAATACGTCACATTTTCATCGTTGTCAGCAGGTGCAATTACAGCAAAAACATCTCTTGCACAATAAAACAAACTTAACAAACTTATGTATTTAAATTTATTTCTAGATCTTCATCATTTGAAAGCAATTCAAATATTACCTTCTCTAACAAGATCAGAAACTCGATCACCATCGGATGATATTATAGTCTCATCTGATTGCATTTCTTCAAACATTGCAACAAACATTTTTCCCTTTGTATTTAGCTCTGTATGTTTCCAATATTTTACATACATTTTATTTTCACAAACGTCATTGGATTCTGTGTTGTCTATGCAAACATGACAAAAACAAGAATATTTTCTTTTATCCAATGCAAACACATTTGTGGACAACTTTGTTTTAATTGAATGCAAATTTCAAGTCCCTTTTATTGTTTCAACTTCATTTCCAATTGATCTATCTACTTCTTCAATCCCAATATGCCAAAAAAACCTTTATATGGAAAATTCAATGAAGAATGTAAATATGATATCAAAATACGATCAAAGATAATCAATCAAAGATAATCAAATTGTGATAAATGTACACTGTTTAAAATTAGATATCCAATAAAAATTAAAATGAATTTACCTTCGCACTTCCCTTGTGTTGAGATTCAACAAGATGATGAGCTTAGTGAAAAGAGTCACCTTCACTAAGTGGGCCCGCAGGCTATTTTTGGTGCAAAGTCTATATTTAGACATGTCGATCATATTCTATGAGTTGCAGGATGCTATTTGTGGATGGTTGGTCAAGTTGGAAAAATAGATGGACTTCCATTTTAGACATACTGGGCGGAATCTATTTTTATATTTCCAGTCTAAAAATAGATATGTCGAATATTATTATCTCTTAATAATATTTGGACTCTAAACATTATCTTATTCTCTTGGAGCACTTCAAATAAGGCACTGTGATGTGGCACAACAGTCGCATATGAATTACGCTATTCCCCGAGGTGGTTCAACCGGAGCTAATGCATGCGGAATCTTGGCGATAACTCATGTGATAGAGTTTGGTGGAGTTATAGTGGTAGTTGGTGGAGTCAGAGTCTGGGCTTTAACTCAGTTAGACTCGCTTGAGCTAGTGTTGTATCTAGTCTAACTGACTGATACACTAGTGAGAGTGGTGTGACTAATTAGTTAATTAATTCACTAAATAATAACTCATTAATCAATTGAAGAATACATCGTCTAATCATGTTGCATGGACAGTTCAGTGGAGACCAATGGAGAGGTAGGTGAAATAGCAAGTGTGACTATCAGTTGTGACTATAGTGTTGCATTATTTGCACCAGACATTCATTGGAGATGGAAATGAGGATTTCACAGTCAATATAGGGTGGATTCGAGTTCATTCAGAGCCATTCTTCAGCAGGGATTGCACAGTAGAGGCAGGCTAGCAGGTGGTAGAGATCGATGCATGGATTTGCTAGATCAAGACCCGATTAGTGTGTAGCGATTGGATTGTACTGAGAGCTTGTGATAAGCTTTGTATGAGGATTGTTACATGATCTCTATGAAATATATTATATACAGATAGTTGGGGTTTTTAGCTTCAGGCTTTCCCATTAAATCAATGTGTTAATGTGTGTGAATTTTTATGGTTTCATGTGTGCATTGCAATTGATTTAATTTCTGCATGTGATGATCAATGGTGGAATAGATTCTGTATTGTGCATGTAGTTAAAATAGTGTGTGATCATGAGAATATTGGATATATAAAACATAAGTTATATAATTTCTACATGGTATCAGAGCAGTTGATCATTGGAGCAGATTGCAATTATTGAAGCGGTTGAGTTTTATGCTCGTGGAATTCGAATTTGCTGCAGTGTTTTCTTGGAGTCGAAGTTGAGCATTCATTGAAATGTCTTTCAACGGATTGCAATTGGAGTATTCCCTTGAGGGAAGCTCGAATTATATTGCATGGAAGGACATGATGGAGGCGGTGTTGGATGATAATGGGTTGAAGGAGTTCATAGATGCAGAAATTCCAAAACCTGCTTCTAGCGATGCAGTCACACTTGACGCATGGAAAAATAAGACAGCAAAATGTCGAAAAATTTTGTTGGAAGGTGTGAAGGATCACATAGTGTCTAGCCTTCATGGTAAAGCTATTCCATTCTTGATGTGGAAAACTTTGACATACTTTTTCCAAAGCAGAAGCGACTAGAGGAAGTTGGCGCTTAAAGACAAGCTCAGGAAAATAAAAATGAAGGGAGAAAGTATACCCAAGTACCTCACGAAGTTTTTCCAGTGTAGGGATGAGCTGGGAAGTGTGGGGGTTACTGTAGATGAAGAGGACTTAGTGAGCTTGGCTCTCCTTGGGCTTCCGAAGAGTTGGGATAGCTATGAGGACTCTCTCAATGGTAGGGAGAAACTGCCGGGATGGGAGCGACTTTGGTCAGATCTTGTGCAGGAGGAGATAAGGCGGGGTACCAGGGATGGATCTTCATCAAAGAATGAAGATGAATAAAATTGCCCTTTGGCTGCCAAATCAAGGAAAGGGAAGGGAAAGAAAAATCCTTCTCAATCCGGTGCAAAAGGCAAGAAGCAGGACTTGTCCAAGGTGAAGTGCTTTCACTGTCACCAACACAGACATTATGGCACTAATTGTCCACTGAAGAAGAAAAATAAGCAGGTTGCTGGATCTGTAGCTGGAGAGGCCTTAGCCTCACAGTTTGAGCTGGATTTTTTGCTGATCGCATGATTGGTTTCAAGTGTGATGGGATCGGTGTGGTTTCTTGATAGTGGTGCATCTTTCCATATGACCGGAAACAAAGATTTGTTCAGTGATCTGGATGAGAGGATCTTAGAGTGCACATTGAGATGGGCGATGATGGTAGATATAGTGCAACTGGTATCGAGACCATTTCCTTTGAGAGGGAGTCTAGTAAACCTTTCATATTAAAGGATCTCATGCATGTTCCAGGATTAAAGAAGAATCTGATCTCCGTGGCGATGTTGGAAGACAAGGGATATGATGTTTTCTTTACCAAGGGAAAGGCTTTCCTACGCAGTAAGGCAACTGGTGAAACCCGGAGGATAGGGGTTTGAGTTAAGAACATTTATCAATTGCAGGTAGATGGCTGCGCAGCAATGGCAGGCAAAGCAGAAGGAGTGGTGAGCCGGGATGAGGGCGAATTGTGGCACAGGATATTGGGCCATCTTCACAATGGCGCTTTGAAAATTTTGCAGCATATTTCTATCAGGCTTCCCAAGGGTACACTTGCGCAGTCAGATCAGTGCAAGGGATGTACCTTGGGAAAAATTTTAAAAGCCACCTTTCATGAGAAGGATAGTCACGCCACGGCGATCCTTGAGAGAATTCACAAAGACGTTTGTGGACATTTCTCAGTAGCTTTGACAGCAAAGCATAGGTATTATGTGATATTTGTTGATGACTTTTCTCATAAGTGCTGGATCTTCTTCATGCAGAAGAAGAGCGAGACATACTCAAAGTTTTGTGAGTTCAAGGCATTGGTTGAGAAAGAGTCGGGGAAGCAGGTGAAAGATCTTAGGAGTGATAATGGTGGTGAATTCATCTCTAGAGAATTCAAGGACTTTTGCAACACAGAAGGAATTCGAAGAGAACTCATAACGCCTCATAACCCACAGCAGAATGGGGTCGCAGAGAGAAAGAACAAAATGATCGTGGGTGCTGCACGGGCGATGTTGCATGATCAGGGCCTACCCATACACTTGTGGGTTGAAGCATGCAACACTGTGGTTTATGTGCAAAATCATTGTCCTCATAGAGTACTTGGCATGAGTACACCCGAAGAGGCATTTTCTAGTAAGAATCCTGATATTTCTCATTTGAAGATTTTTGGCTCACCTATTTACATTCATGTGACGAAGGATACCAGGAAGAAGCTAGAGCCGACCGCAGAGGTTGGGATATTTTTGGAGTACACAGAAACACCCCGCAACTATCGTGTGTATTTTCCAGACAGTTGGAAGACTGTTGTGCGACGGGATATCAAATTTCATGAGGAGAAAGCCATGAAGTTGTCACTTGAGAGGGAGCTACACTTGCATGCAAATGAGGAGCTACTAGTTCCTAAGGATGAACCTCAGGATGTGGATCAGCCACAACAGGAGGTTCATGGAGTCAAAGAAACCACTCATGCAGCGCCAAAAATCAGAGGGCGGAAGCGGACTACAGAAGCTGAGCGACTGAATCTTGATGCAGTGCAGAATGTAGGAGCACCTACATCACAGCGTAGACAGAGATAGTCACCTGACTGATTTACTGGATACATGGCTCTGGTGAGCAAGTGTATCGTGATGGAGCAATCCTCTTTCGAGGAAGATGTGGAGGACCCTGCATGGGTAGATTCCATGGTGGAAGAGTATGATTCGATTGTCAGAAACAGTGCATGGGAGATTGGCCCAAGGCCGGAAGGGAAATCAGTGGTAGGTTCGAGATGGATCTACAAAGTGAAGCAAGCTGCTGACGGGAGCGTTGAGAAGTACAAGGAAATATTTGTTGCCCAGGGCTTCTCACAAATCGAGGGGATAGACTATGAAGAAACCTTTGCAACTGTCGCAAGGTATTCTTCCATATGGACCATCCTTTCTCTCTAAGCGCAGATGGGTTGGCACATTCATCAGATGGATGTGAAGACTGCGTTCCTCAACGGAGTCATTGAGGAGGAGGTGTACATAGAGCAGCCTGAAGGATTCGAAATCTTTAGCAGTAAGTCACATGTGTGCAGGCTCAAAAGAGCACTGTATGGGCTGAAACAAGCACCTCGTGCTTGGTACACACGAATAGACGATTATTTCACTGGACTTGGTTTTACCAAGAGTGAGGCGGATCCTAACCTGTACCAGATTTTGGTTGAGGGTAAGTTTCTGATAATTGTACTTTATGTAGATGATTTGTTACTAACAGGTGATGAACTGTTGATACACTCATGCAAGGCTGATCTTGCAAAGGAGTTTGAGATGAAGGACTTGGGCCTCCTTCATTATTTCCTGGGATTGGAAATTTGGCAACGGAAGGGTGGATTGTTTGTGTCTCAAGGCAAGTATGACCAGGAGATACTGGAGAAGTTCAACATGCAAGGCTACAAGCCTATCGACACTCCTCTTCCTGGTGGTTGGAGGAAAGAGGATGCTACATCGGCAAAGGTAGTGGATGCCACTGTTTATCGAAAATTGGTTGGTTTGCTCATGTATTTTGTCAATACACGACCGGACATATGCTATGTTGTTAACCAACTTTCACAAGCTATGGTTAAGCCTACCAAGCTCTTTTGGAAGGCAGGCAAGCATTTCCTGAGGTATCTTAGGGGCACATTGGGATATGGACTATGGTACAGATAGTCGGATGAGTTGAAGTTGCATGGCTTCAAGGATGCAGATTGGGCAGGGAGCCCAATGGATAGAAAGAGCACATCTGGAGGGATTTTCAGTATTGGGTCTACAACAGTTTCTTGGTACGGTAGGAAACAGAGATTTGTGGCACTCAGTTTAGCAGAGGCCGAGTACATGGCAGCAAGTTTGGTTGCATGCGAGGCTATATGGATGAGGAAGATCCTGGTCAAGTTGTTTGGTTCACACTTAGATCCTACTGTGATATATTGTGATAATCAGAGTTGCATTAAACTCTCAGTTAATCCAGTATTTCATGATATATCTAAACATATTGACATCCAGTACCATCATATCAGAGATTGTGTGCAGTGGAAGATCATGTTACTATCTTACATTCCTACGGAGGTTCAGGATGCTGATATTCTGACGAAGGTGCTCACCAGGAGCAAATTCGAATACCATAGAGATAGGATCGAGGTGGCAGATAATCCCTATCTTGTTGAGAGGGAGTGTTGAGATTCAACAATATAATAAGCTTAGTGAAAAGAGTCACCTTCACTAAGTGGGCCCACAGGCTATTTTTGGCGCAAAGTCTATTTAGCTATTTTTGGCGCAAAGTGATATATTCTATGAGTTGCAGGATGCTATTTGTGGATGGTTGGTCAAGTTGGAAAAATAGATGGACTTCTATTTCTAGACATATTGGGCGGAATCTATTTTTAGATTTCCAATATAAAAATAGATATGTCGAATATTGTTAGCTCTTAATAATATTTGGACTCTAAACATTATCTTATTCTGTTGGAGCACTTCAGTTAAGTGCACAGATGTGGCACAACAGCTGACAAAAGGAATTACGCTATTCCTGAGGGTTTACTGGAGCTAATGCATGAGGACTTCAGTTAGAACTCATGTGACAGAGTTTGGTGGAGTTATAGAGGTAGTTGGTGGAGTTGTATTCAGTTTAACTCAGTTAGACTTAGTTGAGCTAGTTGTATCTAGTCTAACTGATTGATACACTAGTGAGAGTGGTGTGAATTAATTAGTTAATTAATTCACTAAATAATAACTCATTAATCAACTGAAGAATACATCAGTTAACTACAGTGCATGGCAGTTTCAGTGGAGACCAATGGAGAGGTAGGTGAAAGAGCAAGTGTGACTATCAGTTGTGACTATAGTGATGCATTGATTGCATCCAACACTCAGTGGAGATGCCAATGAGGATTGCGCAGTGAAATCTAGGTGGATTCGAGTTCATTCAGATCCATTCCTCAGCAGGGATTGCGAGTAGAGGTAGGCTAGCAGGTGGCAGAGATCGGTGCATGGATTTGCTAGATCGAGCCTAATTAGTGTGTAGCGATTGTATTGTACTGAGAGCTTGACATGTTCAGCTTTGTATGAGGATTTTTACATGATCTCTATGACATATATTATATATAGGTAGTTGGGGTTTTTAGCTTCAGGCTTTCCTGTTAAATCATTGTGTTAATGTGTGTGAATTTTTATGGTTTCATGTGTGCATTGCAATTGATTTAATTTCCATATGCGATGATCAACGGTGGAATATATTATGTATTGTGCATGAAGTTAAAATAGTGTGTGATCAGGAGAATCTTGGATATATAACACATAAGTTATATAATTTCTACACCTTGATCAGTTAGTCTCATGGCTTAGAGCAGCGATGCACCATTGAACAACTTCTTTAGTATCCACAAGTCAGCTTGCAGAGGGATTCATTTGATATCTTCAAAGTGCTCGTTTTATGCATGTACTGCACTGTCATGTTCTCCTTTTCCATGACCAGTCTCGAAGAAATTCCAACAATGTTTAATGCAGGTTTTCTTATGAAGACAACACAACCAAAATAATGATCGTGCAGATTTGAATTGACCTGCCCATCCATCTGACCATATCCAATGTTCATTGAATGTTATTCCCCTTCTTTTCAAGGAATCATAAATCTTTCCAAAACAGTGTTGTACAAAATATGTATCATGTGTACGATCATCACTGATATAAAAGTCATATTCTTTAATAACATGTCGATTTTCACTAGTGCTTTCTATATGATCAACATTTTGTTCAGCATGTCTATATAGAATATGGATGATCATGGAGATTTGGTCAAAATGATAGTATTCACTCTGAATTTCTTTTTGTGGAACAAATGTGTAGTTTCATTAGGGGAATTTTGAGGTCTAAAATGGGCCTCCTAAGAAAAATGTACAACAAAAATAAAATTTATAACAACCAATAGGATTCAAGATGATGATGTCAACCATGGGGGATGATTTACCATTTTTTAAATAAAAGGGTAAAAATATTAAAAAATAATAAAATAATAAAACTACTTTTTCAATTTGTATTTTCAACTTATCTCCCGAAATTTTTACTCAAATTTCGAGTGGGAGTACTCGTTGGATGCAAAATTTAATTCCTCATCCAAGGAGTACCCATGTTGCATACTTTTGATGAACCCTACTACATGAAAAATGAGAAATACATAAAAAAAAACATGATTACAATCACGTTTTTCATGTATTTCTCATTTTTCGTGTAGTAGGACCCATCGAAAGTATGCAACATGGGTACTCCTTGGATGAGGAATTAAATTTTGCATCCAACGAGTGCTCCCACTCAAAATTTGAGTAAAAACTTTGGGAGATAAGTTGAAAATATGACTTGAAAAAGTAGTTTTTTCATTTTTCCTTCTAAAATTTGATGATGTCATCAAATCTTATTTGATTTTTTCCACTATTATTTTATAATTTCCTTAGGAGGCCCATTTTAGACCTCAAAATTCCCCTAATGTCTGCAAAATCAATTACTGAAAAAATGGTCCCTGGTGGAAAAAATTCATGGGATTTTTTGAATTGCAAGTCTTGCGATCAAGCTCTATGGGAATGCTTGGTGCATTTATAAATTTCTGCCTCAAAATTTCTCAAAAATTATATCACCAAAATTTCTTCTTCTCGTAATTAAATTCTTTTAGCACTATTTACACCTTGAATAGATGTATGGATATATTTATATCTCTTCCATTTCACTTTCATGTTGGACAATGATAGATCATTTATATAAATAAGATATTTGTTTTGAAATTTAGTCAAATTTCCACAATCATTGCATTTTTTACCACCAACACATTTCTTTTCGTAAAATAGATCATCTCTTTGTCTTTCACATAGAATTTGAGATATGAAATCACGGATAGTGGAAGGAGGAGGTGAATCCTTCCAAAATTTTCTACCAAAATTAAGGAATGTGTCATAATATAACTCAAATTTCACATGGTAACGACAACAACAAGGGTCACGTATGGTGATAGGTTTTACATACCATGGTTTTTGTTGAACAAAAGCACTGATTGACACATGAATTTCACGATTCTCCTCTTTGAACTTGTTGAACAAATCTATCTGAGTGGTTTCCAAGAAATGTTTTTCATGTTGTTCGTACTGATTTCGTGCTATTCTTCTTCGCATCACATGCTTTGCAATTGGTGAAACACACGAATTGTTCT
Organism: Pinus albicaulis; assembly: GCA_034641835.2. Lineage (NCBI taxonomy): Eukaryota > Viridiplantae > Streptophyta > Pinopsida > Pinales > Pinaceae > Pinus > Pinus albicaulis. The sequence goes on from CM076573.1 coordinate 458,553,016, forward strand.
TCCAATATTCATATATTATTTTTTAAAAATTTTCTCCAAGTCTATCTTTGTATGGTTGCCTAAAAATAGCTCTCCAACAAGCGAGTTCATCATTTACATCTATTTGCAACCAAAATTTTTGATGCTTGTGAAAAGTTTTTTGCGAGGTTCCTAATGCTCGTGCCATAGATTTTACCAAGCGATTATCTTTAGTACTTGATGAAACCACTGCCATATGTATTGCTCTACATACAACTAAAACATTTTTCTATCTAGATCTTCTAATTGAATTTATAGCACTATTTATATTTTTTATCACATTTTCCTAAATTTTTTTTTATCTTTGGTTGATTTTCGAATACCCAATAAAGTCATAGCTTCTTTTAATTTCCTTAATGATAGGAGACCTTTCAACATTTGGGCTTGAACTGTCACATTTTCCTTTATGAAATACTTCTCAAAAATGTGGTTAACACGATATCGTATATAATGGTCAGCTTTTTTATCTCCATATGTGTGAGTGTCAACATTTTCTAACATCTCATCATCGACATTGATTTCATCTGTACATATTCGAATGAATAATACATAATAAGTTTACATATTCAATAAATAACTAAATTAATAAATATATGTATAATTTCAATAATATGTGCATGTGTTCAACATATATATATATATATACCTTGTGATTCAATTTCTTCACTTGAATTTCTTTCATCATTTTCACCATCTTCAATCATTGGTTCAATATCTCTTTCACTTTCTCTTTCAAAATTTTGTATCTCATCATCAATGTTTTGAGGAATATCTCTCTCTCTTTACATTGCAAAATATTTTTCAAATTAGTTCATCAAATAAAAATTAAGCTTCACATTTTACACTAGGAAAATTTTAAATATATCAAAATCATAATATTTACATTGACATGCCTGCTTCAACTTCTAGTTGAGGTTGATTTTCCACTTCAATATTCGAGAGTGCTTCTATCTTTCTTTTGCGATATTGTCTCGTCTCTTCTCTATGTTCCTCAGGGTTTCTTTTTCGATCATATTTTCTCATACAATTCCTTCAATTTCCCATGATAATAGAGTATGAAGTTCAAAAAATTTCCTTCAAAAATTTAGACAAAAAAAAAAAAAAAACATCACAAAAGATTTAATTTTAAAAAAACTCATTTAAATTTTTTTGCAAAAAATACATACTCCAATCCAAAACACTTACTTTAAAAAATCCCAGAAAAAAATGTCTTATAAAATGAAACGAAGCTCAAAATATTTACTTCCAAGTCCTACAAAAAAAATTTGTTTAAAAAGTCAGACAAAAACTCATTTTAAAAAATCATTATAAAAGATTTTATTTCAACCCAAAACACGTACTCTAAAAAAATGTCACTTCAAAAAATGCCTTCAAAAAATGTCCATTGAAAATTAATTCCAACTTCTTAAAAAATGCCACTTTAAAAAATACTTCAAAAAATATCACTTTAAAAAATACTTCCAAAAAATGTCCAAAAAATGCCCTTTCGAAATTAAGCTCAAATCCATACTTTCAAAAAAAATGAAGCTCAAATCCATACTTTCAAAAAAAATGAAACCCAAAAAACGTCCAAAAAATGTATCACATACCTCCAAGAAATTTCCTTTGAATGTACCTCCAAGAAAAGTCCTTAAACCCAAAACAATCTTTTGCAAAAATGTTCTTTGAATGTACCTCCAAGAAAAGTCCTTAAACCTAAAACAATACTTTGCAAAATCGGACAATTCTTTGCAAAATCAGACTAAGACCTTTGTAAAATCAGACCAAATGCCACTTTAAAAAATACTTCAAAAAATATCACTTTAAAAAATACTTCCAAAAAATTTCCTTTCGAAATTAATCCCAAATCCATACTTTCAAAAAAAATGAAGTCCAAAAAACATCCAAAAAATGTATCAGATACCTCCAAGAAATGTCCTTTGAATGTACCTCCAAGAAAAGTCCTTAAACCAAAAACAATATTTTGCAAAAATGTTCTTTGAATGTACCTCCAAGAAAAGTCTTTAAACCAAAACAATTCAATTCTTTGCAAAATAAGACCAAGACCTTTGTAAAATCTGACCAAACATGAGGTCAATTTTTATCGAAAGCACTATAACATCCAACATACTAAAGTAGTCTCTCTCGATGAAAATAATTAACACAGGATCTGAACCAACAATTTCAAAAACAAATTGTTGCCAACTAAGTTATGTCCAAGGACTTGTAGAAATTAAAATATAATTAGAATTTTTTTATACCTCATATGTGGGTAGATGTTTTATTATAACAAAAATTGATTTTAACAATTGAATAATGAAATTCCTACAACCAACATAAGAATATGATGTGAATCGAATCTTATAGTGTCCAGTGGTCTTGAGAGTGATTTAGTAAATTTTCGATGGATTGTGAATAATTTACACATTTGTACTGGGCTAGATAATTCATCAATGTCTCTCTTATATTCAAGACTAGTTCTTCTTTTTAGGATTATAGTCAACGAATCTAATTGGAAACTTATTTGGAAACCAACATAGACTTATTTTTCTGAAAATTAAAGCCAATTTTATGGATTAAGTGTAATAAGGTCATACACAAAGCAGTTTATCTCAAACAACAACTTCAAACTCAGAAATTCAATAACACTACCTTGATTGATAAAATGATACCAATGATATGTAAATGCTTCCAGAGTATTTGAAAGAGGTTGAGTGTAGGCAAGAAATCAATTTTACTCTTTCCACCATCATTATTACCAAATATAACATATGAGATCAAACTTTTCCTTAGCCTTCTTAGATTCTGTTAGATGATACTTTCACTAAAGTTTTGAGTCTCCATAATTTTGGGAGCACATCAGATCTTATCCGACAATACTTTTGTATTATTATTATTTTTTTATTTCCTAGTTTTGTGTAACGTTAAGCCTAACGAGATCCATAGAACTTGTGGGTAAGTTATTGAAGTGGTCAATATATTCAAAGATGGCGATACTTTACAGATTGGTCTAGGTTTATATAATGCTAGAGCCAGTCTTAATTTTAGAATGTTTAAAAAGTATAAGTTATTGCAGGCCAAAACTAAAGAGGATGATGGGGACACTTATGCATATGTTTTCTGTGATTTGCATTTTAATTTTTCACTCCTCTTTAGTGTTATTTTTTGTAGCATCATATGTGTTCTAGTCTTGAAATTTTTTGGAGAGGCTAGAATACATGAGTTCTCCAAAACCCAGAAATCATTTGTGGAAATCCCACCTAGAGATGACTTAATTAGATTATTAGTAAGTTTTTAATTATCTCCTAAGTCTAAAATTAGGGAATATGATTAATTAATCAAAACTAATTAAGTCATTGTGTGAATGTTATATAAAGTCACATGGATCGATTTCTAGTTAATCCTAGCCATTTATTAAGATATAATCTTGGCCATTGAAGTCTTAGCGAAGGATTATAAGAAGAAGTTGATGAGGCTTGGAGAAACCACTTAAGAACTTGAGAAGTTCTATTTTAATGGGAAATTGATATCCAGAGTAGCAACATTTAGATGTTGGAAGTGATTCAATGAGATCTTAACAGTGAGAGAGGGGCATAAATAGTGAAACCGGAGGAGGAATTCCAGATATGATGAGTGCATTTGCAGAGAGGAAGAGAAGACATGAGGTTGATGTAGTGGTAGTGCAATAGCTTCAGTGGGAAATTCGTATTTGTTGGAGGAGAAGCAACGCTTCAGTGCCAGAAGTTGGGTAGAGTTTCTAGAAGCTAGGAGTGTCAGTTTCTCAGATCGCAGCTAATGAGACATCTTGGGGTGATGCAGTTCCAATCTGAGTGGTGCAGAGTGTGCATGAGAGTGACACAGTGACTACATAGAGGAAGTTTGGATGGTTCCAGGTAAAGCTGAGGTCAGGGCTCGAATTCACCTGTGGAGTGAGGAAATTCCTCACTCGATATTGTTTTTAGTGTTTCTCTGTAGGATTTCCAGTTTAGGCATCTAGATGTACTCAGATATTTCACTAATACATACTATTGAAACCCTCAGTTGCTGCACCGTTTTTCCCAATTTGGGTTTTTCTTGGGACTTTTGTCCAAAAATAACAATGTTATTTTATGTGTGTATATATTTCTTCCTGCATTTACATTTCTTCCACAGTTTAATTGTGTAGGTTGCAATGTGATTGATTCAGTGTTTGTCGTAGAAAACTGCAAATAAATTATTAAATGTTAATTTAACAATTAGGAGAACTATTTCTAGTTGTTGCAATAGGATTATGGGTTAGCCAGATTTTCACATGGTATCCGAGTGCAGATGATTAGCTGAAGAGCTCAATAGCAGAAGAAAAGAGGAATTTTGATGTTCTACATGAGAAATTGTTCGAAACCCCATAGGTCAGCGTAATCACCTTCGCCAAGAGGTCAATTTCTTGAGGAAAAATCGATTTCTCTGAGAGAGAGATAGAGAAATCATATTTCTCCAGATCGAGGGATTCCATAGAAAAAAGGGAGACACCAATATTTTTCTTGCAGGGAAGATATCCAACTCGATACAGTAGCATAACTAACATTGAGAGGAAGAAGAGCACACATTGAGGGAAAATTTTCCTCAGGGGACTTCTAGTCTCAAGAAGTTTTATTTCCCTTGCCAATCTGTAGTCCTTGTGGGAAGAGTATCTCACTCCAAAAGGGAGTGCGTATAGCTGAGTAGAAGGGAAGAGGATATTTTCGGCATTTTTTGTTGAGATGGCCACAATCGGGTTGCGAGATCAACACATGTTGGACGAAGCTTCCAACTATGTTATTTGGAAGGCAAGGATTTCCTTCCTTATAAATGAGTATGATCTCAAAGAATATATCATTAACATGGTAGCTATCCCCACGGATCCAAATCAGATGAAGTAGTACAAGAAGGATATGGTGAAGGAAAAGATATTGGTCCTTGATGGAGTTCAAGATCATGTGGTTTCACACATAGCAGCCCTGGGAATGACCAAAGAGATGTGGGAGTCTATTTCCATGCTATACCAGAGATATTTTGAGCAAGAGAAGATGTACTTAGAAGAAAATATGAGATGCACCCATATGCAGAAGGGGGAGCACATAGATCCTTTCCTTACCAGGATTCAACAGATCCGAGATGAGCTGACAGTTGTAGGGTTAGCACGTCAACTCACAGAGCTAGTGCGAGTAGCTCTCAAATTTGTCTCCAAGGAGTGGCAGGTGTTTCTCCAAAGTATTTTGGGCAAAGAAACCTTGCCAAGATGGGATAAAATGTGGGAAGACTTGCAACAAGAGGAGTTGATGCGAGATATGATGAAGAGCACCCTCAGTGGTAGCAGCAACAGTAGTGGATAGAAGGACGTAAAGGAAGAGGAGAATGTGGCCCTTGAATCGAAGGGTTCCAGTCAGGGATAGGGGGAGCGTAGGAAGAGGAAGGAACTATCGAAGGTCGAGTGCTTCAAGTGTGGTGAGCTAGGCCACTACAGTTCCTAGTGTCCTCTAAGGAAGATGGGTAAGGAGGAGAGGCGGGACCAACAAACATCTTCTTCTGAAATTGATAGGTTTTCGTCTTGGTTGAAGGAATATTTCGCCACAATAGCAGACATCCCTCCAAGAGTGAAGTGGGGTGACTTGGTTTTGTATCCTCGGAGCACTACAGATGGGAAATATTCTTGAGGAAGTCCACCTCTTGAATAAGTACCTTGATATAGGACTCCACAATATTTCAGTAACAGGATGGACCAATGGCAGTTGATGCAGCCATATGATGGAGTGATATTTGTAGAGACTAGTTGTAGTCAGATGTTAGGGAGCACAGTGCAGAGTTGGCAGCAGTGCAGTTGGAAAAGTGCACACCCAGGACTCAGGTGACAGATGCATCATTCTAAACATAGTTGGTTCATTATTTTGGATGTTTTTCTGTTGTAGATGTTATTTTTGCAGCAACAACAAATGAGAGGGAGTTGTAGATGTTGCAGTAGCAGCAACAACAGAGTTGCAGTGTAGATGCAATGTTGGCAACAGTTCAAAAACATCAACATCAGCAATGATGCTGCACATATCAGAGTTATGCAGTGTTTGGTGGGCAACAGTAGCCATACATTAGCAGTGTGATAGGATATGGTGTAAAGACAGTGTATTGTGGTAGCAGTTGTAGTGCTAGAACACATTCCTCGCTAAGAGGGAGTGTTATTTTTTGTAGCATAATATGTGTTATAGCCTTAAAATTTTTTGGAGAGGCTAGAATACATGAGTTCTCCAAAACCCGGAAATCATTTATGGAAATTCAACCTAGATATGACTTGCTTAGATTATTGGTCATTTTTTAATTATTTCCTAAGTCTAAACTTAGGGAATATAATTAACTAATTAAAATTAATTAAGTCATGGTGTGAATGTTCTAGTAAGTCACATAGATCGATTTATAGTTAATCCTAGCCATTGATTAAGATCTAATCTTGGTCATTGAAGTATCAACGAAGGATTATAACAAGAATTTGATGGGGCTTGGAGAAATCACTTGAGAACATGAGCAGTTTGATTTTACTGGGAAATCGATTTCCATAGAAGCAACGTTTTCTTGCCATAAGTGATTCAGTGAGATCAAAGCATTGAGAGAGGGGCATAGATATTGAAGTTTGAGGATGCATTCCAAATCTCGTGAGTGCATTTTCAAAGAGGTAGAGGAGCCACAGTATGGATGACGCAGTGGAAAGATGGTAGCTTAAGTGGGAAATTAGTATTTGTTGGAGGAGAAGCAATGATTCAGTGTCGAAAGCTGGGAAAATTTTCTAGAGGCCAAGAGGGTTAGTTTCCTAGACAACAGCTAACAAGACAGCTTGAGGTGATGTAGTTTCAAGTTGAGTGACGTGGATACTACATGAGAGTGACTTAGTGACTGCACAGAGGCAGTTTGGATGGCTCCAGACCAAGTTGAGGTCACTGCTCAGATTCACCTACGGAGTGACGAAATTCCTCACTAGATATTTTTTCTAGTTTTTCTCTATAGGATTGCTAGTTTTGGCATCCTGTTGTACTCATATATTTCTCTACTGCATAATATTAAAACCCTCAACTGTTGCACTGGTTTTCCCGAGTAGGGTTTTTCTAGGGACTTTTTTCCAAAAATAACAGTGTTATTTTATGTGTGTGCTTATATTTCTTCCTGCGTTTATTTTTCTTCCATAGTTTAATTTTGTAGGTTAAAGTGTCATTGATTCAATGTTTGTCATAGAAAATTGTAAATAATTTTTTAAAATTTAATTTAATAATCAGGGGAATTATTTCCAGTTGCTGCAATAAGATTTGGGGTTAGTCAAATTTTTACATTAACAAAGGTTGTCAATATGACAAAGCATGAATTGCACAATATAGCATCTCCTATTGAGATGTTCGTTTATGAGATTTTGGAGATGCCAACACTGAAAGGTTTTATTGTCCCCCAAGATTTTCATTTGAAGAAGGGTGAGATTGGGATTTGGATGTTTGAGAAAACAATTGGTACAAAATTTCTATCGTTGCTGCATTATATTCTAGTATATCGAAGCTATTTTTCTATTCATGCCAAAAATTTCTCCATTTTACATATGTATGGTTTGTGAGATGGAAATTTCAAAGATATTTCCCTATGAGTACCATGTTTGCATATGGAACAACGAGGGAGAATACAAGTGTGCAAGGTCCAATGATAAAATCCATTTAAGGCGTCAAGGGATTCATGACCTGTGAAAATCATCTCCCTTCTCCACATATTATTCCGTGGGATCCTACTATTTCAATTCAAAACCCAAACATGGTGGAATCCACACTTTCGTTCACTTTCATGGTGGAATTAGTGACTCGCACAACGATGGGATCTTACAGTTGGATTCAATGAGAACGAACCAACCAAGAAGACAAACAAAACCACCATCACTGGAGCTATCATCGTTTCTTACCGATAAGTATTTAGGTTCTAATATCTTCCACTTCATTTCTTACAACCGACCCTATTCATTTGTTTATGGGTAGTGAATAAGAATAAGAATGCATTTTCATCTACACACAAACACCACACACTCGCTTAGGAAACATAGGGGAACACATAGTCACACATATGTGGAATTCATCTTCCATATATGTGTGTTGCACATATATGAAATTCATCTTTTGTATATGTACATATATATGAAATTTGTGCACATATACAGAAGATTACTTCCATATATGTCGGTTGCACATATATTGAATCAATATTCCATATATGCACACATATATGGAAGCCATCTTATATATATGCAAATATATGTTGCAGATATATGCACAACTTCTGTATGTGCACATATATGTATATGCAAATATATGTTGCAAATATATGCACAACTTATGTATATGCACATATATGTGTATATATGTGCATATATACAGAATTTAACATATATGCGCGTATACGAAATCCATTTTATGTATATGCACATATACGATAGCACATATATGCATATATGTGAAATATAGATTTCGTACATATGTTGTGCATATACGGAAGCCATATTATTTATATGCATATATACATGGATATTGTACATATATGTGCATAAAAACAGAAGATGGATTTCGTATATGTTTGTTGTGCATATATGAAAGCCATCTTCTATATATACAATTATATATGGAAGTTGCACATATATGTGCATATATATAGAAGTTGTGCATCTGCAAAAACCATATTTTATATATGAAAATATATACAGATGTTGCGCATATACAGACGTTTTTTATATATGAATTTTATTGAATTCTTCCAACCACCTTAGATTCACTGACACTATGGGAGGTGAAAAATTATACATCCTTTCAAGAGTAGTGGCTTTGAATGATCCAATTATGTGATAGCTCTTTGATTGCAAAGATTAATTGATTATATTTGGTTCTCAATTAAGGCATTTAGTAGGTCCTTGATTTGAAACAATTCATCCATGCTCTCACCTTAAGGAGGTGAGAGACCTTGACATTGAAATCCCTACATGTGTCTCCTTGTTTCAATGACTAGTACTTTCATTATCAATATTGTTACCCAATGCATTATTTTAAAAAACAAATTCAAGTTTAGATTATGAAAAACACAATGCTAAAGGAGGAAATATTCTTTGCATCAAATTTGGATGAGATCTATGTTACTTATGATGACATAGGTAATCTACGGGACACCATCTTACCAATGAAGAATACAATGCATAAACTTTTCCTCCATTGCAAGAGTGATGTTTTTCATCACCTATTATTATAAAAAAAACACACTTATAGAGTTACTTTCCCATTGTCTTAACATCACACGTGTACGTAGCATCGTATCAGTCTCATTATTTCATATGGGGTTCCATTTCTTGTGCACACGTGCATTGTACTAGAGTTGTTATAGAGTTGTTATAGCTTCAAAGTACAGATCTTTTTAGTCCTTTTTATGTCACATTTGTATCTTATTAGAATTGATTTATAACATTAATGCATCATGTAGCATCGTATATAATTTCATTATTATTGTAAGTGTTGCGAGTCATATTACTTTCATATCACATCAAACATGTATTGTGTAGTATCAATCTTGCGTTGCTTTATTCATTTTTATTCATATTGACATACTTTTAGCATCATAGTATGTACATTTTGCATCAAGTTAATGTTACAATTGTGTCGCTTTAGCGTAAAAATTATGGTATAATTATTGTTAAAATTTAATTATTTTTATTAATTTAGTTAATATTGACTATGCAAATATTTCTATTATATTATGCCAAAGGAATATTTTTGGTTGTGGCACCACTCCTAGGTTCTTTTTGGAGCTTGTCGTCCAAAAACATTTTCAAGGGGTCAAGGGATCTACACGCTAAGTGTATCCTCCACATTTTATCTCCTCCTTCCATTTTTCTATAGGCACAACTAAACATATATCTAATTGACAACTTCATGATTGGTGGTGTGGACAAAGTCAACATTACAAGGAAATGTTAGAAAACCTAATCAATTTTCAATTTGCATGCCATATATGTTGTGCTTGAAATTCCCTACTGCCTCACATATTTCCTCACTTTGTTATAATTTAGTTGATAGTGGATTTATATGAACTAAAAAAACACCAAATTTTTTCAACATATCATAGAGATTGGTGTCATCTACCTACCTCAAATATTTCATCCATTTGTAGGTTAATGAAGGAAAGTAGAGAAAGTTATGTACTAGGAAGTGGATAATTGTAAAACCTTCTTAGAGTGCACATAGGCGAATGAGGTAGATAAGATGTCCTTAAATTATAATTAGCTTTGCCCTATAATTCCTACTCACAATTGGAGTTAGAGATCCTATAAATGGATATTGATTCAACTCAGAAGCTATTAATGGGTGCAGTTCCTTATTTGTTCCCACGTCTTTGTAACTAGCAATTATATTACCTAAAGCCACCATCATCTCATCACACCAACCACCTCTTTTCCATTGACCACTCCATTTACTTTTTGGCCTAACTTACCTAAAAGAACATAAAAATTTGAGTCAAGCCAACAAAAAAAATTGAGCTATGCCAACAAATATAATTTACCTTCTGAAAGTAATAAATTAATAACTTACTCCTACAAGTCAAAATAATATAATGAAGATATTACTTTTTCGACGTTTAAAAAATAGTGAACTCCAATCTAAAAAATAAACAAACATCTTTAAATTCTTTAAAATTTATATACCCCATTTCCTAATTAGAATAGCCTTACTAAATGAAAAAAAATATCTAAATTAATCTTACAACTATGAATTAACTTGAAAATGCAATGAAGAAATGAAACATTGCCCCTACCAATAAAAATTTGGTACAAAAATTAAAACAAAAAACGATGTCCAAAGTCTCTTAAAAAATAAATCAAATTGAATGATATAAATTACATGGTTATCCCCTCATGTAAAATAGATAGAGTAAAATATAACTACTTTTCATATATACAATTAAAATTTATTATGTAATCAAATATATTGATATTTTTAATATAAAAAAGATACAATAAATTTAAAAATAAAATAAATTTAATATTAATTTATTTATTTTAAAAATAACCCATATTAAATTAATATAATATAATTTATATAATTGGATTATGCAGAAAAAATCTAGAAATTATTGTAAAATTGTGAAAAATTTTGGCAAAGATTTTTGAAAATCAATTAAATTTCAGTATTTTGAGTGCCTTAAAAATTTTTGATGGTGCTAAATCTATTTCTACCATTAAAAATACAATTCAAACACTAACTACCTAATTTTTTGAATTTTTTTTTTTTTAATTCAGACAAAATTGTTTTCTCAACTATTAGATTAAGTTTGTAGACAACTCTGTATTATTAGCTTTGATTAATTTATATAATCCCAAAACATTTCAAAACCTTTGGACTTCGCGCTTTTATGTATTATTAATCTTTATGGCGCATCAAAATTTAAGTCCCCTACAACAGCTTTGACTGAAATAGATCGATGAGGAGAAGCTAGTTTTATCATCTTCATATACAATGTGAAGGGAAGCCATTTCGGTGTAAGGCAGAGAAATCTGAGACTTTCCTTGTGGCTTTGAGAAGAAGTAAAACAAGGTAAACAAAATCAACTTTTCCGGCTTCGCTTATTAATTGCTTCATCCGTGACGAATAAATGGTTGACTGATTCATTGTAGGAATCCAATTAAATTTGTTTCCTTTAAACTTTTTATATATATATATATATATATATATATGTAGATGTCATATAAAATTTGTATTTCCTATATGGGATGTCATGTAAAATTTGGTCAAAATTACATTATGTAAGTAAAGGTTATTTCTATAATTTCAATCAGAGATATAAGTCATTAAAAAATTATATTAGTTTCTAATTAAATATATTAATATATATTCAGTTTATCAATTTAATTTATTAAGGAGTTGTTTTTAGTGTTATTTTTGGAGGTTTTTGTTTAACAGAAAATTTTGAAATTTTTGATATGAAATTTTGATTTGTGTTATTAAAATGGATTTTTGACTCTATATAGATTCTGGATTCTGAAATATCTCTAAAGCACTTCTATTATGCAGAGATTATCATCAAACTTATGATTTCAATGAATTCCTTCAAAATTCTGGAAAATTTAGACCAAAAAATTCCACAAAAAAACTTTAAAAAAAAAACCTCGCTAAAAATAACTAGATTTATTAGTATTATATCCTGATATCACCGTAACAATAATTTTAATACTTAATAAAAATATGCAAAATAATTTAAATAATTACATTAGTTAGAGCAGAGGAATAAAAATATTAAAAACTTCGACAATTACTTTATGAAGTAGCATCAATTTAAGAATACGGGAAAATAACAACTTCATTAGTTGCACTATCCGCATGTAAAGTTTAATCGAACAATGAATAATTCGATGTTAACGTAATTGTTCATGGTACATGGTATTACTATATGAAATGAATGTAACATTCAACCCCAATTTTGTTTTTTAAATCTTACCATATGCTACAATTTTTTTTTTTCAGAAGAAAAAAACGCTGTATATATTATAATATAGACAATACATAATGCATACATAATCTCAGCTATGTAGAGCTATAGCGAGAATCCAAACATACTAGCCAGACTAATCCACTCTCAAAAACATGAAAGAGAAAGTCGGCCTCCCCATATCGGATCATAACATCCATCTAAAATATTCCACAATGAGAGGGAAACAGTGCCAATAGATGAACATTAACAAATCACAAAAATATTGGATCTCCAGAATAAGGACAGAAAAAATAATAGAGCAAAGATTAGCAGTTGAGGGAGATTGAGAATGAAGAAATCCTTGAATGAATTGGTCTCACCCCTGCGACGATTATATCAGGCCTATATTGTACTGCTGCAGTTCCTACAAACCCAGAAATCCAAAAACTAGCATATCCACAGCCATATGCTACAATTATTTACTAAGCCAGCCTTACACCGCATTTTCATCGAATTTCTAACCTCTATAAATAACTTTGGTTCTACACATTCAATAAATATACACATAAATACAAAACCTCTACAAGCATTTACATCACTAACCTTAGGTTATATCATAATAACCTTAATGTCATTACATCCCTAAGAGATTCTATATATCTGTCTTTACTATGTTTTTCGTGTCATCTGTCCAACGCTCTTATGCCATTTTTTTTTGGATTTTGGGAAAACGCATGTCAGTCTTGTCACCATTCATTATTCCACGGTACCATCTTACGATTATTACAGTGTTATTTAATTCATCTGGTTGTTGTACATGATTTATCGGATTTTACTTGGGAAATTGGAATCCACTTGTTGGAATTTGCTATATATATTAATTTTACCACTGGAAAGTCACTAAACAAGTTTTCTACGGAGGGTTACGGTTCACAGGTATCACCCCTTTCCACAATCGATTTGCCCAAGCTAAGATCTACGACTACACTATCTCTTAGGAAATTGAGTTAGGTTTTTGGGATTGTCTACCCACATAACCCTAATTGTCCCCCATTTGCTCGATCCACCGCTTAAGCTCTACTCTCTGCTTCATGCCAAGGTTTTCTTGCATGGCGGACTTGTGAAAACCTCCTCACCTGGACAGCATTGTACTGGCTCGAGGAATTTTCTTTTCTTGTTGTTATTGCAGTACCACACATGTTATCCGGCCAGCGACAGTTTCATATTTCTGCACGTTGCTCGAGGTAAAAAGGATTTTAATGTTTGTTTTACAAAACTCTACAATGATACTTTTAATCTTGTTTATTTTCGAACTCTAAAGACTGGTTAAATTCCTGTTTCCACGAATCCAGAGTTAGCCATGGTCCCTTCTTTGTCTCCAGAAACTACCAGAGCTCCTTACAGGAAATTACTACAAGTAACTCATTGTTATAAATTTGTTTTTTTTTAACTATAAGTTCTGCATCGTATTAGTTCCTACCTCTATACATTGTGAAATTAATTGTGAACATTTCTTCCCGTAGTTTTCCCAAATCTGTTCTTTCATTTGATATCATCTACAAGTAAATTCCTTCTACCATAATAAACTATTCCGTTTTGATTATTTCCATTTGTTAATACTCAAGTAGTTCGCCATCTTCTTACTCCGATAATGTTTCCCTGTACAGTTATTAATTTTTCAGTTTCTGGCATATCTTGCGCTCTTTTCTAAGTTCAATACCCACTTCGAGAGTCTCAGATTCAGTTACACTCGTATGACAGGTACCCGCTCTTATACAGAGCTCCGTTTCCATCCTGTTGGGTTTCACGGATACTGATATGAAGTTAGGGTTTTCGCGTTTTTCTTTATTAGGATAAAAGGCACATTTATAAAGGTTTTCAAAATTCCATTTGAGGAATGTCACCATTTTCTGGGTGTTTCTCGAAACCCTGACAGAATTCTATCTACCAATTGAAGGGTTGTTATTTGTTCTACGACTTGGAATTTTTATATAATGTAATTATAGTTTCTTTATTAATACAAGGCAAGCATACTGAGCTTTCTTGTTTGGACATTCGATACTTGCCTTAGTCTATTCTCCATAGAATAATTTCCTATCTTTTTCTACGGTCTCATGAATGTTTAATTCATTGCTATATTCAAGAATGTCTTTCTTCAATTGTGTTTCTTCTTGTGGTCAAGATAATTACATATTTTTATTTATATCCCGTATTTGTACGGCCCTTTATCTAAAAGAAATTCCGTTGCAGGTGTTTTTCTCCATATCAACGCTCGTATTTCCCTGGGTTCACCTTTTTTTTTTATGAAAGAATTCGTATTATTCGCTTGGAAGTCCTGCATGCAGAATATTTTGATTTAATGTTAATTCCCTTCGCTGTCTCTATCCGTCAAGGTCTTTATAGTTTTCTTTTCGATATCTTGTTGTCAAAATAATGGCAATAGGTTCCATTCTACAGAAGAAATTTGTTATTGTTACTTGTACTTTAGAATCTCGACTGCAACTTGGAAATACAGTCTTTTATGTACAAGCTCCCATTAAACGGTTTTGTTTTTCTTTCTTTCACATAGAGAAAAGAAAATTAACTAGTTTTAATAACCGCTAATTGTTCAAATAGCATAGATTTATTTATTTTTGTTGTAACTATCTAGACTAATGCCCGGACCATATTGTTCATGAAATATCATAGAAAAACTAGAGTGTCCAACACAGAACCTTCCTTGGAGGGTTCCGAGTTAACAGCTCTCAGTGTACCAACTGTAAAAAACGCTAGTTTTCTTAACTATTTGAATTTTTTTTAAACTATAACAAAAGGTAGAAAAATAAATACAATTCTCTACTTCTTAAATTATTTTTTTGCAACCTTCTGCATATTCTATGATTTTTATAATAGACAACAGAATACTTATTTTTCCTTCGTCCTCAAACTGAAATTATGCCTCCCTACCACGAGTGAGGTTGTTACGTCCTCCAACTCTCCCCCGTGCTCCAAGACTAAGCACAATAGTTGACAGTACTTCTGGAAGAGACCTTGGGACAATTCGGTCCAGTCTCCAATTCCAACAATAATAGAATTCTAGAGTATTCCACTAATTAACACCAGTCCAGGAATTTCCTCTCCAGTAATATTTCTTTTTCCCCAGTTACTGAATAGAACCCCAAAACCTCACTGGGATTAAAACTTTAACTGAATTCTATTCAACTAACTCTCAGATCTTGAAATTACTTTTACCATTAGTCTTTTACTTTATGGAACCAATTCCATAATAATTTTTCATTAATTAAAAATTAAATTTATGTTCATAATAACAATAAATGTTTTAAAACAAAATCTTAACAATAACTTAACCAATAGTTAATGATTAAACCAGTGGTTACAACTCCCCCCCCCCTAGAAGTGAACACCGTCCCTGGTGTTTTTCATTCTGCTCTAGCAAAGAGTTCAGGGTAAGCTTCTCGAATGAAACCTTCATCCTCCCAGGTAGCTTCTTCTGGGCCAAAGTGATTCCATTGCACTTTAACCTGGGCGATGGCTCATTTCCGAAGCATGATTTCCCTTCGATCGATTAAACTATGAGGCTCGACCAAAAATTCTCCATCTAGCTCAACTTGCAAACAATGAGCTTGAATTAGTGTTACTCATAAATCATAATATCTTTAGTAAATTCAGTATTCATATTCTACCTGAATATTCCGCCAATGGATTATGTGCTTTGAATCATGAATGTATCGTTTCAATAACGATACGTGAAAGACATTATGCACTCGAATATGACTAGGCAAAGCCAACCAGTAAGCCACAGGTCCTACCCTTTCCAATATTTGGAAGTTGCCACAAAACCTGGAAGCTAACTTGGCACAAGATGCCCATCTCAATGTGCTTTTATTCGGCTTAATTCTCACGTATACATGGTCCCCCACTTCAAATTCATGATAAGTCCTTTCCTTATTTGCATACACTTTCTGCCTATCTTGAGCTTCCTTCAAATTTTGTCAGATCTTCTTTACTTCTGACTCCATTTCAGCTAGCATGTCTGGTCCAAACATCAACTTGGTTTCTGAGCTACTCCAGTTAATAGGAGTTCTGCATTGTCGCCCGTATAAAGCTTCAAACAGACTCATCTTGAGTGACTCCTCATAGCCGTTATTGCATGCAAACTCCAATAGGTGTAAATACTCTTCCCACCTAGTTGGCTGTTGCATTACATAGATATGTAACATGTCCTCCAAAATTTGATTTACTCACACCATTTGTCCGTCCATCTGCGGATGGTAGGCCGTGCTGAATTTAAATTGAGTACCCAAACTGGTGAACAACACTTTCCAGAATGCTGATGTAAACTTTACATCCCTGTCAGATATGATGGTCTTTGGAATGTCATGCAATCTAAAGATCTCTTGCATGAATATATCTACTATCTGCACCATCTTATAAGTGGATTGTATGGGTATAAAGTGTGTTGATTTGCTTAATCGATCCACCACTACCATTATTGAATCCTTATGCTTCTTTGACCTTGGTAATCCAGTGATAAAATCTAACAATATCACCTCCCACTTCCATTCAGGTACGTGTATAGGCTGCATCAGCCCGGCTGGGTGTCGATGCTCCACTTTTACTTGCTAGCATTCCAAACACTTTTTTAGATATTATGCAATGTTTCTCCTCATACCTGGCCAGAAATAATTCTTCTGTATTGCTGTTAACATCTTCTGATAACTAGGATTTCCAACATAATTACTTCGATGATGTTCATTCAGAATCAATTCCTTCAACTCCATTATGTTTGGAACAACAATTCTCTTTTTGAAAGTTAGCAAACCATCTTTATCAATTTCGTGATCAGTCGATTTTCCTTGGTCTTTGATCTCTTTTGCTTGCTTCCACATAAACTTATATTCAGGATCTCTATCTTCTTTTGCTTTTATTTGATCTAGAAATCTGCACTCAACCTGATTATAATATAGTTCATACACACCATGCAATTTCCTACTTAATTCATCAACTACTCTGTTCTCCTTACCTTTTACATGTTGCATATCAATATCAAATTATGTCAGGAAGGCATTCCACGTTGCTTAGCACGAGTTGAGATCAGCTTGTTTAAAATAGCTGGTTAAGCTATTGTGATTAGTCTTAAGCACAAACCTTTTCCCAAGTAAGTAATGCCTCCATACTTGGAATGCATGCATTGTTGCTGTCAACTCCAAGTCATAAGCTGAGTATCACTACTCATGCTATTTTATTTTTCATGACTCATAGGCAACCACTTTACCTTCTTGTGACAAAATCGCCCCAGCTCCTTCTTTACATGCATCTGTGCAGACCTCAAACTCTTTATTAGGACCAGATACCCTTAACACCAGAGCGGTAGTTAATAACTATTTCAGTTTCTCAAAACTATCTTGACATTCCTTTGTCCATTTAAATATCTTTCCTTTCCTTTGTAATGAGGTGATTGGAAAAGAAATTTTTGAGAAACCTTCAATAAACCACCGGTAATACCCATCCAATCTCATAAATGATCAGATATCTGCCACGCTTTGAGGTACTTTCCATTTCATAATCGTCCTGATTTTTTCAGGATCCACTACAATACCTTCAGCCGAAATAACATGTCCAAGGTACTGTATTTCTTCCTTGAAGAAATCACACTTGTTGAACTTTGTGTACAACTGATGTTTTCTTAACATTTCCAGCACTATCTGCATGTGTTCTTTGTGTTCCTCTACATTCTTAGAATAGACCAAAATGTCATCAATAAATATTAACACAAAATTATCCAGATAGGGATGAAATACACCATGCATTAACCTCATAAAGGTTGTTGGTGCATTGGTCAATCCGAAAGGTAGCACCACAAATTCGTAGTGTCCATACCTTGTACGAAAAGCATTTTTATGTATGTCTTCATCCTTTATCCTGATCTGATGATATCCCAACCTTAGATCTATCTTTCAAAATATTGTCGCACCCTTCACTTGGTCAAACAAGTCATCGATTCGAGGTAAAGGATACTGGTTTTTAACAATTAACTTATTAAGTTGACGGTAATCCATGCACATTCGCATGGTTCCATCTTTCTTCTTCACAAATAGCACAGGTGCTCCCCAAGGAGATACACTTGGTCGGATGGAGCCTTTATCTAATAATTCATGTAACTGCATCTTCAATTCAGTTAGTTCAAGTACACTCATTTGATAGGGTGCCCTTGAAATTGGTGTTGCTCCAGGTACCAATTCAATGGTAAAATCTATGTCCCTTCTAGGCGGTAAACTTGGTATTTCCTCTGGAAATAGATCCATAAACTCCTGTACTATTGGTATATTTTCCAACATAGGTGCCTTCTCTTTAGAATTGGTAAAGCCCACCTGAATGGCATGCAGCTGACATCCATTCCTCATGCACTTGCCCATTTGAGATGCTATGATTGGGCGCAGCTGTAAAATTTTCTTTATCCCTTGAATTTCCTGGCGGGTTCCATCCTGCATTCTATAGTAGATGATCTTTTCTTTGTAGTCTACCAATGTCCAGTGTTTATCTAACCAGTCCATGCCAAGTAGCACATCATAAGAACCCAGAGGTAGTATATTCAAATCCACAGTTAACTGTTGTTCACTAATTTTTAGTGCACAGTTCGGTATTTTGGCACTAAATTTCCTCTTAGCTCTAATAGCTAACGATACTAGCCATGGGTTTCTAAATTTCTGAATTTGTAATTTACAAATTTCTACTACTTTGGGACTTACATAGCTTAAACTTGCACCTAGGTCTACCAAAATAGAAACAGGTTGAGATAGAAATTTACCTTCCAGTTCAATCATTGTCCGCTGATAGTCTGCTTGCTGGTCTTCCAGTGCTGCATTAATTTTAGGTATGTTTCTGGCCACATCACCCACTGTTAAGGCCTCTTGTAAATTGGTAATTTCCTCACTCCTACCTCATTGTGGACAGTTTCTATAGTAGTGTGCCTCACCACACCCCCAACACTGTAAAGGTGGCTTCTGGTTCTAGGTTTGTTCTGGTTTGCTATAGGCTTCTGTGGGTTTATCTTCTGCTGGCCACCTTATTCTTTGATGATTCCTTCCAAATTGTTTTCTAACTGACCTTATGGTAGCACCTTTGAAATTGTTGGTTCTGTTTCTTTTAAAACCAGAGCTGCCCTTATGCTCCTTCTTTGCCTGCCAGCTTTTACCTTGTTCACATTTTGCTTTAGCTTGCTAGTAACACATTCTAGCTTTTCTGATTGCCTCATCCATATTCTTAGGATTCACAAACTCAATAAGTTCTTTCATATGAGTTGGAAAACTTCTCAAGAACCTTTTCACTTTAGCCTTTTCATCTCTTAAATAAGGAACATAACATAGTAATGAGGTACACTTAGTGATGTACTCATCCATTGTCATTTGCCCCAGTTTCAAATCATGAAATTACCTAGAATTTTCATCATAAAATCATTTTTTTAAGTATTTGTCTTTGAAATACTATTGGAATGCATCCCAAGTTACATCCTAGTCATCTATACTGCAGACGTTTTTCACTTCCTCCCACCATAAGGTGGCTTTCTCCCTTAGTTGATAGATAGCCAATCTGGCTTTAAGGTTATCATTGTATTCATACACTTGGAAATAGTTATTCATGTTTATCAACCATGCCTCCACCACTTCCTCCTCTACTCCATAAAATGTAGGAGGCTTTGTTTTCTAAAATTCACCTTGCAGCTCTACCTTCTGTCTTTTCACTTCTCTATGATCTGATACGTTATCTAATTCAGCTTCATTATAGTTCTTATTTCTATTACTACGCTGAGACTGAATTCTTTCCGTTCTGTCAGTGTCATGGTCTCTTGTTTTCTGTTCATGTCTTTCCTGAAACTCTCTATCAGTACTTGGCTTCTCATTTCCTTGATTCTGTTTGTCAGAGAGTCTTTTTAATATCCTCTCCTGCTCTTGCTTCAAATGTGAATTATCGTCCCGCACCCTTTCCATTTCCTCTTGTAACTTCTGTACAGTGTTTAAGAGGATGCTGGTTTGGTGTTGCTGCTCTTCCAACAACCTACTGGTTTGCTGGAGTTGGTCCTCATTTAGCTGCACCCACATTTCTAGGTTAATTCTGGGTTGTGAAGCTTGTGTTCCCCCAGCATTCGGAGGTAGCTGTTGTGTCGACACCCTCCTCATAATATCCTGTTAACTTCTTTCTCTCTCTATGTGCATGATTAATACACAACTCAAAACGTTAGTTGACCCATAGGGCCCTAGCGTTACAACGCTGCTCTGATACCACTTCTAACATTCAACCCAAAAAAAAAAATTAAATCTTACCATATGCTACAATTATTTACTAAACCAATCTTACACCACATTTTCATCGAATTTCCAACCTCTATAAATAACTTTGGTTCTACACATTCGATAAATATATACATAAATACAAAACCTCTACAAGAATTTACATCACTAACCTTAGGTTTTATCATAATAACCTTAATGTCATTACATCCCTAAGAGATTCTATATATCTGTCTTTACTACGTTTTCGTGTCATATGTCCAACGCTCTTATGCCATTTTTTTTTGTATTTTGGGAAAATGCATGCCAGTCATGTCACCATTCATTATTCCATGGTACCATATTATGATTATTAAAATGTTATTTAATTCATCCGGTTATTGTACATGATTTATCAGATTTTACTCGGGAATCCACTTGCTGGAATTTGCTATATACATTAATTTTACAACTGGCAAGTCATTAAACAAATTTTCTATGGAGGGTTACGGTTCACAGGTGTCACCCCTTCCCACCATCGATCTGCCCAAGCTAAGATCTACAACTACACTGTATCTTAGGAAATTGAGCTAGGTTTTTGGGATTGTCTAGCCACAAAACCCTAACTGTCTCCCATTTGCTCGATCCATCGCTTGAGCTCTGCTCTCTGCTTCACGCCAGGGTTTCCTTGCATGGAGGACTTGCGAAAACCTCCTCACCTGGACAATAATGGACTGACTCGAGGAATTTTCTTTTCCCTTTGTTATTGCAGTACTACTCATGTTATCCGGCTAGCGACAATTTCATATTTTTGCAAGCTGCTCAAGGTAAAAAGGATTTTCATGTTTGTTTTACAAAACTCTGCAATGATACTTTTAATCTTGTTTTTTTTTCGAACTCTAAAGACTGGTTAAATTATTGTTTCCACAACTCTAGAGTTAGCCATGGTCCCTTCTTTGTCTCCAAAAACTACCAGAGCTCCTTACAGGAAATTACTGCAGGTAACTCATTGTTATAATTTTTTATTTTTATTTTTTTTTTTAACTATAAGTTCCGCATCATATTAGTTCCTACCTCTATACATTGCGAATTTAATTGTGAACATTTCTGCCTACAGTTTTCCCAAATCTACTCTTTCGCTTGATATCGTCTATAGGTAAATTCCTTCTCCCATAATGAACTATTCCATTTTTATTATTTCCATTTGCTAATACTCAAGTACTTTTCCATCTTCTTACTCCGATAATGTTTCCCTGTACAAGTATTAACTTTTCAGTTGCTGGCATATCTTGCGCTCTTTTCTAAGTTCAATACGCACTTTGAGAGTCTCAGATTCAGTTACGCACGTATGACAGGTACCCACTCTTATACAGAGCTCCGTTGCCATCCTTTTGGGTTTCATGGATACTGATATGAAGTTATGGTTTTCACGTTTTCCTTTATTAGGAGAAAAGGCACATTTATAAAGGTTTTCAAAATTTCATTTGAGGAATGTCACCATTTTCTGGGAGTTACCCGAAACCCTGACAGAATTCTATCTACCGAGTGAAGGGTTGTTATTTGTTCTACGACTTGGAATTTTTATATAATGTAATTACAGTTTCTTTTTTATATAATGTAATTACAGTTTCTTTATTAATACAAGGCAAGAATATCAAACTTTCTTGTTTGGACATTTGAAACTTGCCTTAGTCTATTCTCCGTAGAATAATTTCCTATCTTTTTCTACGGTATCATGAATGTTTAATTCGTTGCTATATTCAAGAATGTATTTCTTCAGTTGCGTTTCTCCTTGCGGTCGAGATAATTACATATTTTTATTTATATCCCATATTTGTATGGCTCTTTATCTAAAAGGAATTACATTGCAGGTGTTTTTCTCCATATTAACACTAGTATTTCCCTGGGTTCACCTTTCTTTTTTTCTTTACTAAAAAAATTCGTATTATTCTCTTGGAAGTCCTGCATGCAGAATATTTCAATTTAATGTTAATTCCCTTGATAATCTCTATCAGTCAAGTTCTTTACGGTTTTCTTTTCGATATCTTGTTGTCAAAATAATGGCAATAGGTTCCATTCTACAAAATAAATTTGTTACTTGTTACTTGTACTTTAGAGTCTCAACTGCAACTTGGAAATACAGTCTTTTATGTACAAGCTCCCATTAAACAATTTTGTTTTTCTTTCTTTTACATAGAGAAAAGAAAATTAACTAGTTTTAATAACTGCTAATTGTTCAAACAACATAGATTTATTTATTTTTGTTGTAACTATCTAGACTAATGCTCGGACCATACTATCCGTGAAATATCATAGAAAAACTAGAGCAACCAACACAGAACCTTCCTTGGAGGGTTCTGAGTTAACAGTTCCCAGCATACCAACTGTAAATAACGCTAGTTTTCTTAACTATTTGAATTTTTTTAACTATAACAGAAGGTAGAAAAAGAAATACAGTTCTCTACTTCTTAATTATTTTTTTGTAACCTTCTACATATTTTATGATTTTTATAATAGGCAACAGTACACTTATCTGTCCTTCGTCCTCAGACTGAAATTATGCCTCCCTACCATGAGTGAGGTTATTACGTCCTCCAACTCTCCCTCATGCTCCAAGACTGAGCATAATAGTTGACAGTACTTCTGGAAGAGACCTTGGGACAATTCGGTCCAGTCTCCAATTCCAGCGATAATAGAATTCTGGAGTATTCCACTGACTAACACCAGTCCGGGAATTTCCTCTCCAGTAATCTTTCTTTTTCCCCAGTTACCGAACAGAACCCCCAAATCTCACTGGGATCAAAAATTTAACTGAATTCTGTTCAACTAACTCTCAGATCTTGAAATTACTTTACCATCAATATTTTACTTTATGGAACCAATTCGATAATAAATTTTCAATAATTAAAAATTAAATTTCTGTTCATAATAACAGTAAATGTTTAAAAAAATATATTAACAATAACTTAACCAATAATTAATGATTAAACCAGTGGTTACAATGAAGTAGGATCAATTTAAGAATACATAAATTTGAAACAACATTAGTTGCATTATCTGCAAATAGAGTTTAATGGAATATAACATTTCAGTAAATAATTCGATGTGAACGTAATTCCTTATGGTACTTAGTTTCAGCTTGAATTATTTTAATATGTTCACAACAAAAGCGGTGTCACTATAAAATGAAACTGTTGTCCAGGAAAAAAAAATCAGGTGTCGGAAAAAAAAAAGGCTCACTGGATCTGCAACCATATAACTGAAATTTTATGCCGTCAGAAATAAAAAAATAAAATAAAAAATCGTTGGATTTGCAAGTGTATAACTGAAATAGGAAATTCTTTTAAAAAATCTTTTTTTTTTTATGTATTGTTGGTCATTTCCTTTTCTGCGTTTGATAGCGTAGGTATCACAGACATATTTTCCCCTTTGTTTCTTCATTTCATTTCTCTATTGCCATGCTATAACTATAACTAACTATGACGGGTACCTATGGTCACTGTATGTGTATGTGAAGGGCATTAATCCTAATGAAATCAACCCGGACAAGAGGTCTTTACTGCAATGCGACATGTGGTAAGAGGCCACATTGCGTTCTCTTTTTAAAAGGAGTTGTTTTTAGTGTGACTTTTTGAAGTTTCAGGTGCCGGAATCCAGTGAAAAATTTCGAGGTAAAATTTTGGTTTTTATTATTCAAACTGGTTTTTTGACTCTATATATGGATTCAACACCCTCAAAAACCTCTAGGGCACTTAGATTGTGCAAAGTTAGCAATCAAACTCCTATTTTCAATAAATTCTTGCCGGAATTTAAAGAAATTACACCGTAAAAAGTCACCGTAAAAGCCTTCAAAAAGTCGCACTAAAGACTACTCATTTTTAAAATGGGAATTCGATGCCAAACTTATGTGTCCATTGGAAAAAGGCAGAGGCTGTAGCATTTCATTTTTCTTCTAATAGAATTTATTTCTAAACTCACACATTATTTTATTTAATTTTCTACGCTGAAATTTATAAAATTATAAATTTGATGAGATTGCAAAATTTAACGAGTCAAAAGTTTTTTTTTTAATGAAAACTAAATCATAACTTAGAAAAATTTAGAAAACTAAGTCATAGCGCCGACCTTGCAAGATTTTTTCAATAAAATAACTTAAATTTTATCATCCCTAGGTTAATGAATGTGTGAATTGAACTTAGATACAGCGGTGTGTGGGGATGGCTATATAATACTGGTGCTAGTGTAATTTTGATCAGTATCAAAATCTGGTTAGATAGGGTGTTATTTTGTTGTAAAATTTTAGTTATTAAGAAAAAGTTAAATTAATAATACTATTAATTTAAATTGTGTGTAAAATTAAACAAAGAAATTATGTTGAAGTTGTATTTAAATTTGAATTTAAGGTGAAATTTATTTTATGCAGTTTAAAAATAGTTTTTGAGTTCACTAATAAATGTGTTTTTGGCACACTATGTTGTTAAGGATGATAACTTAATGTGGGGATTTGCTATAATTAATAGACACGTTTAAAACATATTGTGGTTTTTCCCATATTGGAAACTTTCTACTTTAACTAGAAATAGTGAGTTTTCTAAAAGTGCAGACATCATACATTTTTAGGGAACCTTGGCCCAATGTGAATGTTATTTTCCACAGAGTTTGACTAGTTATGTAGTGTAACAAGGTTGCCAAATGACCTACCATGTTGTTATTTAAAGAGTTGTGGCAACACAATTTGTTATTTAAAGAGTTGCAGCAACACAATTGTAGTTGTTCGTTGTTGAAACTACATTGCGGCTACTCTTTGTTATAGTGGTGGAAACTCTCTTGTACTTCCAAAACTCTGTTGTTTGTTGTTGAAATTACGTTACGAAAACTCATCACTTGCAACAACTCTTTTGTCCTATGCAACAACACCACCTCTTTTGTTTGTTTTTGTGTTGTTGTTAAAACAAAAAATTGTATATGAAAATTAATGTTTATAAGAACTCTTCATTAGCCGAAGGCTTCTCTATATTGGAAGTAGATGTGTTGACCTTTTTTATAAAAATATTTAAACGAATCGGATTAAATCTAGGGTGAATATTCCCCCGAATATGCTTCATCTTAGAGGCATGTCTACCTCTCTCAGTTGTGAGGAGCATGAAGCGACTAATGAAGATGTTAAATGCTCTTTTTTTAATTGAAATTTAAAGATCCTTCTTGCAACTGGTAACATGGCAGCAGAGTAAATCAAAGGACATTAACGCACTCTTGATGGCGAGCATGTAATGTGAAACACCAAAGATGAAATCTGGCTGTCGTGGCCATTTCCCAACACCTGAGATGTGAACATGTGATATGAGGTCCATTAATGGCATCCATAAGTGTCGTTTTTTTTATGTGGTCATTTCGAGAAGAAAAAGGGGTTACTCATCTTGCATGATAGATAAACAAGCTCCCTCATAGGGTTATCATTAATTGCAAAATATTTTGTTAAAGAGAGTTCAATGCTCCAGTTCTCAACACTCCCAAACAGGTAGAACATTACTACTATTCGAAACCTGTAAAAAAAGGTGAAGGAAAAATATCTGCACTTGGCTAGTGAATTTTCTTGAAAAACTAATTTGTGGATCCCCCACAATGACATTAATATAAAACAGTCAATTTATTCATCGTCTTCCATATTTGTTTTTCAATGGCAGTGTTGTTGGTTTTTCATATCGAGAACTTGTTTTTTCTAGAAATTCTCCTCCATTTCAATACATTTAACAAAAATAATATATCTATTTATGAATCGAATACAAGGTTCCTTTTATTCTGTTTATCTGTATATAATATTGTATTGACTTATTTATTTGGTATTATATGTGGATGATATGTTGTTGATTGGAAATCATAGGGAAACGTTCTTGGAAGTGAAAATTTTCCTCTAAAGATGACATGAAGGATAGGGAAATTAATAGATTGAGCAAATAGGAAATTTTCATTAAGTCTTAGGAAGTATGTCAAGTATATGTAGGAATGTAAACCAATAAAGGTATCTATTCCTATAGGTTTGAAGCTATTTATAAATTAGTGTCATGTTGGTTTGTTTGGGCTTGACCTAGGTTCGATCTATGCTATACACCAACAAAACCCTTGATCATCGGCCACTTCGAAAATGACCTACAAGAAGATCACAGTCTTACCTGAGGTGACTATGGTTGGTTGCATAACCAAGTTTCTATAGCCCTGAAGGACTGCACGAGGTGGCAATGTCACTCTGCTACTATTACTATCTTTTAACATGCACAATCTTATTGCGTTGTATAAAACCCTTTACCGACTTTGCCACATTTAACATAATACATTATACAAAATCATAAATTGTATTATCATAACACATAACTATAACAACTACTACGCAACAACTAATAATAAGCAAATAGACAGAAACACATAAGAACAGAGGATATCTTCACAAAAATTCTTCATTTCTATTATGATAGATCTTTAAGTACATTCAGCTTCTCTAACCTACACACACAACTACAGGTGGTCTACGCACTAAGTTGCATATTCTTCCAAGGTCTATGCGCACCTTAGCCGTAGAGTCTTTCCTTTGCTACAAAAGACAGATACAAACTAGCCCTTGAACATAAAAAATGCAATATACTACTTCATGATCTAACATTACATCACTTTATATAACATTACATAGTCAAAATACCATGGTCCAAATACGATGGGCTAAGAAAATACAAAAAAATCTAACCCAAACTCGTTACAAAAGGAGGGGCTTTGACCCACCCCGGAGCCTCCAAGATATCGCGTTGTATATCTAGAATGTTTTGTTTCTTTGTATACTTCGCGTTCCACCCCTCAAAATGTGGAGACTTTAGCCAAAATCGAGGCCAAGTTGGGATGCTCCCAGCATTCCCCCAACACTCACATTTGACTCGTCTCAAGTCACTCGGCTGCTTTGCCCCTTGATCTTTGCTACTATGTTGTTGTAGGCGGTGTTTAACTTTTACAACACCTATGCAAATTGATTCTCCTGACTCCAGAATTCTTCCAAAACTGCCTCTTTTATTGGTCATGCAGTCTTCTTCAACGCTTGCTCTTCCTATTGTCGAATCTCTTGGAACTTCCCATCCATCTACTGCGAAATCTGGAGAGCCTCATCCTACAAAGGTTGAGTTCTCTTCATCAAATTTTGTTCTTCCTTCCAAAGCTCTTCGATCTGCTTCTAAAGTGAATTTCCTTCACTAATCCTTGCGAGCTTCTGTGAAAATGGAAATTTATTTGATGTTTTCTTGATTTCCTCCAACTGCTTCTTATTTTGGTGGATATCTTCCTCTATCTTTTGGAAATTTGGACCTTCCTGGAGTGAAGTCCAAATCTGCAAGGTTTCTTCCAATAATTTTTTTTCACTCTTCCACTGTCCCAGGGATACCTTCCATTGGATTCTTCAAGTTGCTCTACCTTTGTTCCTGGACTTCTGGCGTTGCAGCTTCATTTGGAGCTTTCAGATCCTGAGCTCATACTCAAACTAGGATTCTACAACCTTCTTCTTGGTTTCTTTGACAACAAGGCCGAGCTTTGCGATCTGTCCTTCTATAGGTTCCTCATCACATACATTTATGTTCAGAACTTCTTTGCAAGTGGCTTCGACCAATTCCTTCAACTTCTATTGTTGTTTTTGTGCCTAGTCCTTTTCCTTTATTTCCTGGTCGAGTCGGGTCTTCGACGCAACTCGATCTTTTTCTATGTGGATATTTAATTTTTCTATGTGTTACTGTCACTCATTTAACTCATTTACAACACCTTGATGTAGTTCATGCAGTATCGAAATGGGCGGCACTACGAGGTTCATGTTGACCTTGTCCCACATCTTTGCTTGTTGCGTTGCTTCAGTTGTGAGAAACATCAGTGCTCCAGGAGGTAACTACATGAGCCTCATCCCAAATGTTGTTTATATAAATCACTCTGGGTGAAGGGGTTGGCTTATTGGCATTGATTGTCTAGTTGTATGTGCTAACAACTTTAACTCTTTAACACTCTACTCAACTCTTGTCAAGAGCCCCCCGTAGTGGTCCTCGATCCTACCCCGTGGTTCTTCCACCACTTCATAAAATTTTTCCATGATCTCGTCAATGTCCCCTTCAGTAAGGACCAAGGGTGTTGCACCCTTCAACTTATCAGCCTTTTGCTTCTTTCTACTACTTGGGGAGACTTCGTTGTGCATCTTCCTTTTTCCTTTATATATTGTTGTCTTTTCCTTATTCTGTGCATCACCTTCAAGAGTATTTGTGCCTCCAAGAGGATCTGGTTGACCCTCGTCATGCTCTAGCTCCTTGTATTTCTCCTGCTTATATTTATCCTTGTCTTTTCCACTTGGGCTTCCATGCTCCAATGTGTCTTCATCTGTGTGACTATCCTTTGCTCCTTCCTTCGTCACAGTCATCCATTCTATGGGCGACTTCTATATCAATGCAACCAAATCATCTTCGGTGACCAAGTATGGTAGAGGATGCCATGTCTTCATTGTATCATTTTTGGCCTCCACATATATTCTATGGAAGTCCACTTTGAAATTCGAAATTTTGGTATACTGTAAGTACAGGCTTTGTGACATTCGAGGATGCTGGTTCACCACCATATGTAGGTCAATGTGGTATAAGACAAATAAAATGAATTTCTCCTAAACTCTCGATTGCTTAGTAGAATTCCATAGTGAGGCATATTGCACTGATTCGCAAACATCTTCTTCTATCGCAGGAAATTGCAATTCCTCTGGTTCTTTCCATGCCATCATGGCAATGATCAAAATTAACCAGGCATAGTGTAATATTCCAAATTAGGAAAGACAAAAATATTGAAAACCAAACTGAAATTTCCAACAAATAATGATGCAAAACACATGAGTAAATCATATATCCATTATATTATGTATTATAGCAGCGAAATATACAATGTGTTGAGGAACAAATCACTCAAATTGGGAAAACAAGCCTCCAAAGCCCAAATACACTAGAATCCCAAATGATGTTGCTATACAGAAATGCTAAAATACATGACAGTGCAGTGCTAGTGAGGGTTACTACTATAGGAAAATGGAAACAAGTGGATCTATTGATATAATACTCAAAAGGAGCTGAAAATGGAGAACTAGTCTCTCAAACACAATCCCAAGATAACCCGACAAGGGTTTCTTGAAAAACACAAGATCAAAAAAGTGCAGACTACAACTCTGTGGCTGAATCATGATGTATCCCTGGAGCTCTTCTAGAATATGGCTGAAATAACAAATATGTGGTTGTAACTTCTCCTCCCTAGATTTCAGGGTGAAAGGTTGCTCCTTTAACTAGGAAACTAGCTCATAAACAAGGTTTCTCAACCCTCCACTACAACACCCTACAAAATAACGCAGTTCCTTAAGGAGACTGCACTGTGGCTGAAGGTGACTACTTGGCCCAATGCCAGATGGTGGAAATGAAGCTCAAAATGGCCATCCTAGGTGACCTCTCAAGTCTTCCAAGGTAGAGTATGGGATTCTCACCTGGAAATGCCCTTGTACTAAACAATACTGCAAACTCAGCTAAACAACTAAAGCATGCAAGAAGTCATAAGACTCAAACATAAACAATATTATGAATGCCTCTCATGGCTACCATCCCTTTCCTTATATCCTTGGTGAGCTTCCTCACCCTTGGCCCCACTCATTTATGGTGCTACTTCCATGCAAATATTCCTCCTCCAAAACTGTGTTGTCCCCATTAGCTCCACTCTCTCCTTTGGCAATGTTGTTGATTTGGTCAATCTTGACCCAGTCTACATGCATTTCCCCCTTTCACACTTGAGGTGGCTTTATTTTGACTATCTAAACTGATCCACATCCATATTGGAGGTGGTTTATTCCTACTAAAGAGATTTAAGGGTCTCCCAACCCCACTTATTCATCTAGACTATAAATAGAAGCAACATATAATATTCTAACTAGCTAAAATCTAATTGGGAATATTATAGTCCTCCCCTCCCAAATGTTGCTTTTCCTTAAGAAATAGTAAAGAAGGATGCTGCAAAATCTTCTCTCCTTCCCAAGTGGCATCCTCATCAAGTAGATTCCTCCATCGAATCAGATACTCTCTAATCACCCTACTCCTTAGCTGACTCTCCCCAGTATCCAAGATAGCCTCTGATTTCAAAACCAGATGGCCCTCATCATCAATATGTGGGAGATCCATGGTGGCAACCACATGTTGTCTAATGGCGTTCTTGAGGCATGAAAAATGTTATGGATCTTACTTCCAATAGGAAGCTCCAACTCATATGATACTTCCCCAACATGACGGATCACCCTGTATTGCCCATAGAACCGAGGTTTAAGCTTCTTAGCCCCCTTCTCCTTAAGTGTAGACTGTCTATATGGATGAAGACGAATATAGTCAAATCATCCACCTCAAACTTCCTCTCTATCCGACCATGGTCTACATATAATTTTTGTTGGTTTTGTGCTATAGTAATGTTGTCCTTGAGGGCCCGGAGTATATCCCGACTCTCCTAAATCCACTCCTTTGCTCTAGGAGCCTTGCTTGCTCCAAACATCACATAATAAAATGATAGAGCATCATACCCATAAATACCTCGAAATGGGGTCATGCTAATGGAAATATGAAAGGTTGTGTTGTCGCAATACTCCCCCAAATGGGGCCAGCATAGCCATGCTCTTTGCTGCCCCGATACATAGTTTTGCAAGTAACCTTCCAACCACTTGTTTACTATCTATGTCTATCCATCGATTTGTGGGGTATAGATGGTACTTGGTTTGAACTCAGTACCCACTAACCGAAAAAGCTACTGCCAAAAGCCACCCATGAAGCGACTATCCCGATCACTGACTATGGTCTTTGGAAGACCATTGAGTCTAAACACATCTCTAAAGAAGATTTCAGCTACCTGTGAAGCAGTATATCGTGAAAAAATAGCAAACAAATGTGAATACTTTTTTAGTAGATCAACAACTACAAAGATACAATCCTTACCCTGAACTGTATGTAGACAGGTGACGAAGTCCATGGAAATACTTTCCCACTTTCCATCCAGAATAGGGAGTGGCTACAAAAATCTTGCAGGATTGTCGTGCTCACCTTTTTTCTGTTGGCAAACTATGCACTCCTTGATGTGTTGGAGCACATCCTCCTTGAGACCCTTCCATGAGAATCTCTCCTAAATAGCCCGGTATGTCTTGGTGAATCCTTGATGCCCAGCAAGTGGTGAATCATGTTATGTGTGAAAAATATTCTTCTTGAGCTTAGAATCTCTAGCCAATAAGACTTGATCTCGGTAATATATGACCTCATACATCACTCTATACCTCTCATCAATCACCTGTCCATCTAGGATCTCACATGAAAAGCAGTCTTTGGAATATTCCACTACCAACTGAGCCTTCCAATCTGTCTCCATGCTCATTAAGGACAGCATTGCTGGCCTCCGAGATAGAGCATCTGCCACTACATTTCTCTTCCCCTTGACATATTCTATGTCAAATTCATAGGCTTGGATATTACTCACCCATTTCTGTTGCCTCTCCTGAAGTTGCTTCTGCTCAAGAAAGAACCGAAGACTATTGTGATCAGTCTTCACTCGGAATCTGTTACCCACCAAATATTGCCGGAACTTGGCTAAGGCATGCATAATAGCCAACATCTCCTTATGATATATCAGATACAGTTTCTCATCTGGTAGCAACTTCTGACTCTCAAAAGCTATGGGGTGTCCCCCTTGCATCAACACTGCTCCAATGCCCTCTCCCGAAGCATCACATTCCAACACAAAGGGTTGGGTAAAATCTGGTAGAACCAATACCAGACAGCTACCCATCACCTCCTTGAGCTTATCAATATCTCTATGAGCTGTGGCTATCCCACTGAAATCTCCTTTCTTAGTTAGTTCTGTGAGTGGTGCTGCCAGTTGAGAGAACCCTTTAACAAAATTTCGGTAATAGGTGCAGATGCCTACAAAACCCTGAAGTTCTATGAAATTCTTTGGCTCAGGCCAATCTTTGATAGCACGAATCTTCTCTTCATGAAATCTCACCCCATATACTCCAATGATGTGGCCCAAATAGAGAATCTCTGTGAGCTCAAACTCACACTTGGAGAGCTTAGGATAGAATTGCTGCTCTTCAAGAATGTATAATACTGTCTCAATATGTTGTAGAGCTCCTCCCATGTGCAGCTGTAAATAAGAATGGCATCAAAGAATACCAATACAAACTTCCTCAAGTGACCACGAAACATGTGGTTCATGTAAGATTGGAATGTTGCCGGAGCATGGGTTAGCCCAAAAGGCATCACTAAGAACTCAAAATGGCCATAGTGGCAACGAAATGTTGTATTGGGGATGTCTTGATCCCTCACTCTGATTTGATGATATCTTGATCTCAAATCAATCTTGGAAAAATACTTGGATCCTCTTAGTTCATCCATCAATTCATCGATCCTGGGAATTGGGTACCTGTTCTTCATTTTATTTTTGTTCAAGGCCCTATAATCAATGCACATCCTCAATGTGCCATCCTTCTTCTTCACCAAAACCACTGAAGAGGCAAAAGGACTAGTGCTAGGTCAAATGTATCCTAAGGCCAAAAGATCCTGAATGGCCTTTTCAATCTCATCCCTATAGGCTTTGGGATGCCTATAGGGTGTGGTGATCACTGCTTGGATCCCCTACTCCAACTCAATAGTGTGCTCAAACCCTCAGTCAAGAGGTCTCCCAGGTGGAAGATCTCCAAATACTGTAGAATATCGGTCTAAAATAGATTATACATCCAGATGTACTAGTGCATACTTGCCCCTTGCTTCTAACATACGCAGTTCTACTGGCCACTCTAAGTCCCCTCTGTGAAAATCAACCTCCATCCTATGTGATGAGATAATATGGGGAGGATAGGTGTGTATGCCTTTGATTTTCTGATGTTTACCACTCCCTTTCTTTGTCCATTCCATCTCTAATGTTTCCCAGTTTGTGGTAACCTTCCCTAAGGTGATTCACCACTGGACACCCAATATCACATTGGTGTCTTGAATATCAATCACAAATAAGTGGTCTGTCAATGTGTAGGTCCCCATAGTGATGGTTAATGCCGGAACATATTTGGCACATTGCATGGTTCTAGCTCCTGGAACCAAAATCGAGAAGCCCTCAAAATATTCTATGTGAATGCCCCTCCTCTGCACCAACTGAGTATCAATAAAGTTATGGGTAGCTCCATTGTCTAACAATACCGATACTCTTTGTCCCAGAATAGTGCCTCTAACTCTTAATGTTAGATACTTGGGAACTCCCCGCAAAGCTGCAAGAGTCCCTCCCATCGGAGCAAATGCTCCCACCACACCTCTTGTTCTTGGTGCACCTTCTCCTGCTCCTACAGCACTGGTCTCCTTCTCCTCATCAGAAAATATCTCAATACAATATGCCTTCCCTGCAAAAAATTGGTGGTTTGGTACCCATGGCTCTTGACAAGTGAAACAAAGTTTCTTTTTCCTTATATCTCCTAGGGAATTATCATCAATATATTTATTCTCATGATCCTCCTTTGTTCGAGAGGAGAACTTTTGTTGAAAAGGGGCTTTTGCCTTGGGTAAAGCATGTTGTAGGTCTCTAGCCCTCTCCATAGCTTCTTGGAGCGTAGTTGGTCTAGTCGATTTCACCAACTTACGCAATGGTTCAACTAACCCATCAATGAACATGCACACTCTTCGGGTCACAGTGAGGTCAGACACCATGGGTGAAAGCTTTAGAAATTTAGAGATATAAGTCTCTAGATCTCCTATTTTCTTGAGCTTGGTTAGCTCCACAAAATGTGCTTCTTGATTCCTAGGATCAAATCTCTCCACCAACCTCCAGGTGACGTCTTCATAAAAAGTGACACTAGCATGCCAAAGTGTAGATAGGCCATGAAACCACCATTCATGTGCTTCACCTTCTAGGTGCAGCACTACTATTTTGATAGTCTCCATTTCTGAAACTCTATTGAGTTGGAAATAAGTATCCAACTTCTCTACCCAAGCCTTAGCTATGCACTTGGGTGATCCATCATAAGAGGGAAAAAAGAACCTACCCATAGTTCATTGTAGATCTTGGTTCTGCATTTACCCTCCACTTTTATGGTGATTGGAGGATCTCCTACAATCCTTGATCCGACAGAAATCCTGAAAGTTCAAATGCTCCTTGAACCTCTGAGATTGAGATTCATATTCCACAAAATAGTTACCAAGGGTTTCTTCCCTCAATGGCCCTCCCACTTCACTTTCCAATGATAGGAATGTGGGCATGGTGGAGCGTTGTGAAGAAGGTTGCATTGATGGCTGCTCACACCATGAATGTGAAGTGCCAGAGCTTTCTCCATGATGAAACCCTCTAGGGGATTCCTTCTACCTTTCTATTCTCATCTCCTTGATATATTTTTCAATGTTCTACATGGTATGAAGAAGAAGCTTTGGGATATCTTTCTTCTCCATTGCTATAGATGTATTTCCCCACAAGCTGAGCCAAGATTAGAGCTTTGGTACCACTGTCATATCCGAAATTAGGAAAGACAACAATATTGAACACCAAACTGAAATGTATAGAAAATAATGATGCAAAACACATGAGTAAATCATAGATCCATTATATTATGTATTACAATAGCAAAATATACAATGTGTTGAGGAACAAATCACTCAAACTAGGCAAACAAGCCTCCAAAGCCCAAATACACTATAATCCCAAATGATGCTGCTATATAGAAATGCCAGAATACATGATAGCACAGTCCCAGTGAGGGTTACTGCTACAAGAAAATGGAAACAAATGGATCTACTGATATAATATTAAAAAGGAGCTGAAAATGGAGAACTAGTCTCTCAAACACAATCCCAAGATAACCCGACAAGGGTTTCTTGAAAAACACAAGATGCAAAAAGTGTAGACAGCAAATCTATGGCTGAATCACGTTGTATCCTTGAAGCTCTACTGGAATATGGCTTCAATAAAAAATATGTGGCTATAACTTCTCCTTCCTAGATTTTCGGGTGAAAGGCTTCTCCTTTTGCTAGGAAACTAGATCATAAACAGGGTTTCTCAACCCTCCATTGCAACACCCTACAAAATAACACAGTTCCTTAAGGAGACTGCACTGTGGCTCAAGGTGACTACTTGGCCCAATTTCAGATGGTGGAAATGAAGCTCAGAATGGCCCTCCTAGGTGGCCTCTCAATTCCTCCAAGGTAGAGTATGGGATTCCCTCCTGGAAATTCCCTTGTACTAAACAGTACAACAATTTCAGCTAAATAGCTGAAGCATGCAAGAAGTCATAAGACTCAAACATAAACAATATTTTGAATGCCTCTCATGGCTGACATCCCTTTCCTTATATCCTTGGTGAGCTTCCTCACCCTTGGCCCCACTCATTTATGATGCTACTTCCATGCAAATATTCCTCGCCCAAAACTGCATTGTCCCCATTAGCTCCACTCTCTCCTTTGGCAACGGTGTTGATTTGGTCAATCTTGACCCAGTCTACATGCATTAACCCCTTTCACACCCGAGGTGGCTTTATTCTGACTATCTAAACTGATCCACATCCATATTGGAGGTGGTTTATTCCTAATAAAGAGATTTAATGGTCTCCCTACCCCACTTATTCATCTAGACTATAAATAGAAGAAACATATATTATTCCAACTAGCTAGAAGTTAATTGGGAATATTACACATAATAAAATCTTGAGCCTTTCTCCTATGATTTTCGGAAATCCTCCAAAAATTCCCTACACAAATACCCAACCCAGTTGTACTAGACCCATTTTCTACACTATGCAGCTAGTGTAACCACTTTTACAGGGGCTTCATTTCCTTGAAATTTCCCCATAATATTCTGCCCCCAAAATATGCACGGTGAGGCATAATCCTTGGTCCTTGATTTAATTTATGTCATAGCCTCACTTTCCCTTGACCAATTCAAACTTCTCCTTCATGGTCTCGTTACTTATTTTTCTTGGTCCTTACCCACAAACTCTTCTATGGGGTCCCTTCCTTGGTATGGAAATTTAGTAATTCTTGCTATCAACATGTCATCAATGGGGATCCTCTGCCCTAGATAGAGGTATACATCGTGCAACAACATGAGAAATTGTCTCATGCAGACAATATTGATGGTACTCTTGTTGAAATGCAGCACATACAACATGTTGAGCAACCCAAACAACTCCAACCCTCTTGCCCACTTTATTGGATCCAATTTCACCATTCCTCTCTTTGCATAGTGGACATGTTTTAGTTATTTACTTGGTTTGAACTGCGCATGCTTGGTCCAGTTATTGAAGTCATAATATAAAAGCTTCAGCTGTGGGATTCTTCCTAGAAGATGTCCCTCAAATGGCACTTTCTCTGGCAGTAATGGTGCGAATGTACCATACTTTTCATATTTAGAGTCCTTCATGGGTTTAGCCTCTAGTTTTCTAGGTGGCAAGTATGGTGGCAGTGATGACATAATAGGTGTGCCCTCTGTCTCGATATGTTATGCTTCTTCTTCGATATCGTCGGTAGGTTGGATTTTCCTCATTGTGGTTTAGGAGACTTCTAATCTTGGTTCGTCTTTGTTCTTGCTTCCTTATTTGTCTTCTTTCTTAGAAATGTATGGTGTGAGAAGGGTGATGGTGATGTTGCGGGTGCTATAAATGGCATTGTAGCCTCCATGAGATCTGCTATACATTTCTTCTAAAAAATTCGAATGAATTCGTCGATGTTCATACGGGAGCACAAGCTCTGAAATTTCTCAATACTTAGCGATTTCGAAGCTTTCAGACAACAAAGTGACAAAATTTTGGTGGGATGCAGCTTT
Source organism: Pinus albicaulis (assembly GCA_034641835.2). NCBI lineage: Eukaryota > Viridiplantae > Streptophyta > Pinopsida > Pinales > Pinaceae > Pinus > Pinus albicaulis. The sequence continues at coordinate 458,590,605 of CM076573.1, forward strand.
TTTTTAGTGCTCCTGGTCTTCTAACCCCATCATTTGATCGAATATTTCTCATATTTAGTTCATTAACTGCATATATCTTCCTATATCCTTTCCATCCTATCTCTATAAATGCAGTTTTATGCTCCTCCCACAACAAGTTTCCCTTCCAACGGTCATATTTTTCCAGCGTACTTCGACGCACCCTATACTATAGAAAACAACCCTTCTTATGTCATAGATCTTGTGAACTCCAAAATAATCCCGATTGTATTGAAGCAAATCCCTTCATCAAAGCCCCGATTCTATGGAGTATTTTATAGTCTAGTGCCCACTTTCAATTGCAGGTGTCACTAATACTTTCCTCCTTTTTCTTCTTCAGTGCGAAGCTGTAGGGGCATGGTTGTCCCTGTGCAACTTCAACCAACTTCCATTTACCCTTCCCTGAACAAATTCTCCATTCAACTTCTCCAATTGAACTGCACCTCCATTAGTGATATGATTTATAATGTATGGGCCCAACCAATGTGTTTTGAATTTCCCTAGAAATTTTACAAACTTACTGTCATAGAGGAGAACAAGGTCTCCTACCTTGAAATTATTATGTCTGATATGTTTGTCATGCCAAGCCTTTTCTCTTGCTTTCTACACCTACTAATGGAATCCTGCTATAAATATGCCGTCTTCGAGAGCAACCAACTATGACATTCTTTCCTCCATTGTTTCAGGATTTTTTATATCTGTGAAGGCTTCAATTCTTAATCTAGGCACAATATACTCCATTGGAATCACAACTTCTTGTCCATATACAAACTTGAAGGGTGTCTGACCTGTCAACTTCTTGCATGTGGTCTTGTAAGCCCATAGCACAACTTGAATTCTGAGATCCCAGTCATCTCTATTAACATTGCATACTTTAGTGAGTGCAGTATCAAAAATATCATTAAATGCCTCCACCATCCCATTGGCATGAGGATGATAGGGAGTACTCTTCTGGTGATATACTTGGAACTACTTATTCAATGCTTCAATAGTCTTATTTAGAAAGTGTTTGCCTTGGTCACTCATCAATATCTTTGGACACCCAAATCTAGACAAGATATATTCAAAAATAAACTTTGTTGCAGTGTCTGCATTATAGTTCCTTACCGCCTATGCTTCGTCCCATCGTGTCAGATAATCAATTGTAGTTATTATGTACCTCACACCAGCCTTCTTTCTAGGTGGGTTTATAGGTCCCACAAAATCAATAGCCCATTTCTCAAAAGCATGCATTGTAACTTGTGGAACTAATGGCATCTCATCTATTCTAGAGGGCTTCCATGTTCTTTGACATATATCACATGCTCTGCAATAATCCTTTGCATCCTTATGTAGTGTGGCCACCATAATCTTGCTCTCATGATCTTCTGTGCAATAGCCTTCCCTACATAATATCCACCAGCTATACCTCCATGAGATTCTACTAAAATTATCGATCTCTCATGTTTAGGGACATATCTGTCCAGTATCTGATATGGTCCCATTTTTTATAATTGTCCTGCGATCAATGAAAAATTAGTTTCCTTAACCACCAATTCTTTCTTCTACTGCGTAGTATATTCCAATGGATACATTCATATAGTCAAAAAGTAAATAATGTCTGCAAAGTGATCATCTGATACTCTGATTGAAAATAACTGTGCATCAACGATATTATATTCTATACTAGTTGATTGTTCTCGTGTTTCTAATCTTAATAGTTGGTCAGGTCCTGCATTCATCCTTCCTAGTTTAACAACAACTTCAAATTCATACTCCTAATATATTAGTAACCATCTACAAATATTCCTTCCTAGGACAAGCTAATTGACCAATTACTTCAATGCAGAGTGATATCTAAACATCTTAAAATGTGATCCCAACAAATAGTGTCTGAATTTCTTCAGAGCATACACCATAGCTAGGCCTTCTCTCTGTGTAGTAGTGTAATTCTTCTCAGCTGTAGACAACTTCCTACTTGTAAAAGCTATAGGATGGTCAATTTCTCCTTCATTGGGTTGTTCCAATACCACTCCCAAAGTTATGCAAGAAGCATCGACATGAACATGGAATTCCTTATTCTAGTCAGGAAATGCTAGAAAAAGCACAAACACCATCCTTTCTTTTAGTATGTCGAGGCTCTTCTAGGATTCTGCAGACCACTGAAAAGTCACATCTTTCTTCAGTCATTTCTCCATTGTCAAAGTGATATGCACATACCCATTAATGAATTTTTTGTGGTATCCTATATTTTCTAATGTAGTGTGCAGTTGTCTTACTGTCTTAGGTGGATCCAAATTTACAATGACAACAATATTGGCAGGGTCCACCATGAGTCCTTGCTTGCAAACAACATGTCCCAACAATATACCAAAATGTACACAAAATATGCACTTCTTCAAATTCAAAGAGATTTGATTTTTTCTAGAAGTTTCAAGTATAAGCCTTAAGATCCCAACGTGTTTGTTCAATAGCCCAAATACTTTCCAGACATCAAAGTATACCTCCAAAAATTTGTGAATGTACTCCTTAAAGGTTGTGACCACCACTCTGGAAAATATATCAAGGGAATTCTTCAATCCAAAAGGCATCACTATATACTGATATGAGCCCCATTCTATAGAAAAATTGGTCTTGTGTCGATCTTCTAGTGCAATTATGATCTAATGATATCCTGAAAACCCATTTGTGAATGAATACGCTTCCTGACCTCTTACATTATCCAATACTTCATCTATGAAAGGTGTGGAAAAAAGGATGATGCAAGCATGCATCATTCAAATTTATTAGGTCTACACATATCCTGATCTCGTCCTTTGCCTTCTTTTCCTACACCACCATAGGACTTACCCATCTGAACTCTTTGACGGGTTTAATAATCCCTGATGTTATCATCTTATCCAGTTCTATTTTCATTTTCTCCTTGTACTTTGGGTTCAACCTATAAGGTCTCTTCTTGAATAGCTTCGAGTATGGTTTCAGGGGAATCTTCATGACTCCAAAATCTCCTAATATACCCTTCATATCTGAAAATTTAGTGGGAAACAGTTCCTGATATTCATGCAATAATTCTACGATTTCGTTGACTACTTCTTCATCCCAATAATTACCTATTGTTTCAAAATTTAGCTCTTCTTCTAATTCAGTGTTCACTTTCTTTGTCTTCAATGGTTGTGTCATTTCTAGAAGCTCTATCTTTGATCCATGTACCTTGTGGTTCCCTTTTGTTTCTACTATGTCGATGTTTCAAATGGAGGTATTATTCTTCTTTTGTAGTAATACTATAACATTCTAGTGTATACTCTATCTGCACAACCCAATTAGGTTGTTTCCATGTCAGTGTGATTGTACCTTCAAATATATTCTCTTTTAGTATTGGATGGGATGAATTTATTCCTAAACATTCATCCTCAAAGCTAAATGTTAGTATAAACCCATCAACCAAGTCTACCCAATTTATGGTACCATGTCGCGGTTCTATTTCTAGATACCAATTGATAGGAATTGTCTCCAGTGTGTGAATAAATCCATCATTAGGGGAATTTTGAGGTATAAAATGGGCCTCCTAAGGAAATTATAAAATAATTGTGGAAATAATAAAATAATATTAGATTACATCATCAAATTTTAGAGGGAAGAAAGAAAAAACTATTTTTCCAACTCATATTTTCAACTTATCTCCTTATGCGTTTACTCAAATTTTGAGGTAGAACACTCATTGGATGCATAATTTGATTCCTCATCCAAGGAGTACTCATGTTGCTTACTTTCGATGGACCTTTCTACACGAAAAATGAGAAATACATGAAAAACATGATTTTAATCACGTTTTTTCATGTATTTCTCATTTTTCGTGTAGTAGGGTCCATCGAAAATATGCAACATGGGTACTCCTTGGATGATGAATTAAATTTTACATCCAAAGATTATGACCGCTAGAAATTTGAGTAAAATGTTAGGGAGATAAGTTGAAAAAGTAGTTTTATTATTTTATTATTTTTTAATCTTTTTACTTTTTTACCCCAAAAATGGTGAATCATCCCCCATGGGATACATCATCATCTTGAATCCTATTAATTCTTATAAATTCTATTTTGGTTGTACATTTTTCTTAGGAGGCCAATTTTAGACCTCAAAAGTTCTCTAATGGCACCCATTCCTGCTGTGGAATATCCTTCCATGTTGTAATGCACTATTGGATATCTTCTCTAGGTTTGGTTTCACCATCATATTTCTTCTTTATTTTTGTTTCCACTTTCCCAAACCTTATCCACAATAATATTTCTCATACCTTCCAATCTCCTATATTCTTCTTGTGTGTGCCCCACCATCTATCAGGGCTATATATTAAGGTTGTATCCCAAGCTATCAGTGTCTGATATTCTGGTAACTGATCTTCATAATCATTAAGAAAAGTTTCTACATTACCCAAACCATAAAAATAATGCAGGTTTGATACCTCTGCTATCATACAACCAGCTACCTTTGTTATCCTGGCACAATGATTTGTGCATATTTCATGCAATCTGTTATGCCAATTCTCCAATTTTTCTTCTGAATCTCATGTGTAGCTACTATTATGATCACAAACTAGATTTCCATCTACAGTAGGGTTAATGTAGCATTCTTACTTGTCTGTCAATTGATAAATGTTATCAATATATGTTGCGTTGTATTCTTCTCCCACTCACTTTGTATATCTTACTCCTTTTGATGGATCTAAAGGAACTATCACCCTCATATTTCTTCCTTAAAATATAATTTGTCTCTTCTTTAGATTGATTATGCCCATATTATACATTTTCAAATCAATTCCAAGCAAAGCAGGGTAAGGATTACTATCATCAACAATTTCTATCACTTCAAAATCAACACTGGTGTGAACTCCCTCAATATCTATTGTAACACCTGATAATCTTCCCATCAGAAAGATATTTTGTTGATTTTCCAATATTAACTAAATATTTAACCATTGTAGCTTTGGCTTACCCATTATTTCCCATCTCTGCTTTGTCAAAACGTTAGCATCAGAGCCCAAATCCAGAATAACCTGATCCATGTCATACTCTCCAACTTGCGCACCAAGTCTCATTTATTTTCCAGTTCTCATCTATCGATGTACATTATTAACTGTGCGCACCTCACTTTTCAGTGTCTCCTTGGATGTACAAGAATTTAGCAATTCTTGAAGTCCTTCTATAACCTTTTGATCTCTTAATAACTTCATACAAGTCTACATAAACAATCTTACTTGATCTACTGAATTTTGTTGCAAAGCTTGGTTCTACGTCGCTACTTGGTTCTGTGTCAGAACTACTTTCATGTCACAGTTACTAGGCCATGACTGTGTAGTATAAGTTGAAGCTCCTACATCCGTGAACTTCGCTTTTCTTCCATAAACACTTTCTTTTCTTTGTGAACATAAAAATCATGGACTTTCTCTGGATTATTTCTAACCCATGCACCTATATTTTAAAATTCCTTCATTCCATATTCTTTATCATTTCTAGTCGCAACTACACTTCTAGTGAAAATTTTAACACAAGGTTCATTGGTGCTTATTTAAGCCTTCATCATTTTGATGTTATGTGTCAGTTGCTGGTTTCTTTTCTCTTGCATTTTTTCCATAAGTACACGATAGTATTCAATTACAGTATCAAAATATTTGAAATATTTACATGTCGTAGTAGGATTATGGTAGTCTCTTGCAAAATGACTTGTCTTGCCGCAGTTATAACAAATGATCTTACCTCTTCCTCGACCAGATCCACCTCCTCGACCTCTTCCTTGATAACCTCCTCAACCTTGATAACCGTGATGTCCATTATCCTCCTCTATGGGCTCTTCTACTTGCATTCTGTAAGTATTAGCACTGCGCTCTATCATCAGGTCATAAATTTGACAGTTATTTTCATCATGTCCTAATGACTTACAAAATTTTCAAAAGAGATTTCTTGGAGTTTTCACATATTTCTGCAATAAATAAAATTGTTCTGGGTGATGTTGGCATGTGGTTATGCATATATCGCACCACTGACTAAATCCCGCATTCAATGGATTAGGTGCTCCACTAGCCAAATAATCTTTGAAAACATGGAACTGTTTCTTAGAATGACCCTCTCTTTTTCACTTTGTACACCATACTTCTTCTCTAATTTCTTTACCCCCTTTGAGATCATGTAACTGCAATGTCAGATTTTTTAGGCGTGTTGGATCTTTTGCATACCTACATTATTGTCTCCTATAGGTGAGGCTTCTAACTTCATGGCAATTTCCAAAGCTTCAGCTTGAGTTGATAGCTTGTATTGTGTTAATGGCATCCTGATATGTGGCAATAGCACAACTATAAATCAATATTTATGCTGCTCTTGGGGTATGTTGAAGCTTACTTGGTCTAATAACACCTTAAACCTTTGATCAAGCTCCCAAACAAACTCATTAACTTTCTGTTTGATCTCCTTTAAATCAGTAATGCATTGTGATTTGAACTTAGGCTTCTTGAATTTATGGATCAGTGCTTTCTTAATATCTACAAATGTGTCATTTTGAGTGGTTGAATACTTCATTTACCAGGTCAGCGCTCTATCTCACAACATTGTAATGAGTTCACCTTCTTTATATAATCGTCACTGACTGCTTTGATGTCCATACGTCTTCGGCTAGAAACAAGAATTGTTTTGGCTCCTATGAACCAATTCCTTTGAAAACAGGTAGCTTAATGTCATAAGCCATACCTCTTTTTGGGGTGTAAGGGGTAGGGGGAACAGGGAGACCACCAACACCCTGACTACTATTGGATTCTGGCTTTTGTGAGCTTTCAAGATGGAAAGAGGTATACTGCGGAGTTTCTTGGGACTTATCTGGGATATTTTCTTATTTTTCACCCTCAGATTCACTCAACAGAGGGATATAATCAATCTCTAGGAAGTTCTTTGGATTTTCTTCATGATATCTCTTTCTAGTATCTACTCTATAGCCTTTTCCACTTGGCATTGTACCAACTTCTTGCTCAGATTTACTTCTTCCTCTGAACATAAGTAAACTAGCAATCCGATTGCATTTGCAAAACTCCTTTTTCACACAAAAGAATCTTAATCCATAGCTTCAGAGAATGTGGATACTTACCACGTGGTCCTTTGAATAATCTTCGCTCTGCTTCATTGTAGGGCACAGTCGAGTCTATAAAAAACTCATTAATGAATCCACCCATGATGCTATCAATCCAGAAATCAACGACCCTTGAAATCTTGTTGTTGATACTCTTGATTCGACGTATCCGCCCAGGAGTACACGATGTAGGCTCGGCATTCTGAAAGCAATTATTCCTTTCAGTCAACCTCGACACCCACTCATACAATTCACTAGGGAATGATCCAAAGAAAATTTCGTACTATTTTGGGAAAATATACGTTTGTAAACATGCTTCAGATCTTAAACGAGGGTTTATGTTCTCATGGTATGTGAATTCTCACTCCTTTTGAACTATCCAACCCTAAATTTCCTTCTTTGACGGATGCCACATCCACATATCCCTCAAACAAATATTGGTCCCAACAATGGAATCATTTGCTGGTTTGTTTGGGCTTAACCCAGGTCCGATCTATGTTGCGCACCAACAAAACCCTTGATCACTGGCCCTTTCGACAACGACCTACAAGAAGATCACAGTCTCACCCAAGGTGGCTAGGGGTGGTTGCAGAACCATGTTTCTACAGCCTTGAGGGACTGTGCAAGGTGGCAATGCTACTATGTTGCTATTATTATATTTTAACATGCATAAGCTAAATGCAATGTATAAAAACCTTTAACAACTTTTCCAGATTTAACATAATACATTATACAACATCATAAAATGTATTTTCATAACACACAATTGTAACAACCACTACGTAGCAACTGATATAATAAGAAAATAGACAGAAATACATAAGAACTCTGGATATCTTCAGAAAACTTCTTCTTTTCTATTATGATGGATATTTAAGTACATTCAACTTCTCTAACTTGTGCACATAGTTGTAGGTGGTCTACGCACTAAGCTACAGACTTTTCCAAGGTCTCTGTGCACTCAGCTGCAGAGCCTTTCCTTCGCTACAAAATTAAGATACAAACTAGTCGTTGACCATAAAGCGTACAATCTACTACATGATCTAGAATTACATTGATTTATATAACATTACATACAAAAAATACCATGGTTCAAATACCATGGGATAAGAAAAATACAATCAAATCTAACCCAAACCCGTTACAAAAGAAGGGTCTTTGACCCACCCCAAAGCCGCCAAGATACCGCGCGATGTATCTAGAATGTTGTGTTGTGTGATATTATTCACGCTCCACTCCTAAAAATATGGAGACTTTAGCCAAAATAGAGGCCAGGTTGGCCTGCACCCAACATGTCCCAAGACACAAGAAGAGGAAGAGTACATGTTTCATGTTCCATGGCCAATGCATTTGGAATATTCATGTATAAAATGTTTTATACTACACTAGTCATTACACATACAATGAGAGTACTAAGCAGGTATATGTCAAAACAGGGAAGGAGCATTGGAAAATAGTAAATAGGGTTTCACGTATTCGTGTGGCACTATTGGATATGGATTATGCTACCAAGGAAGACCAAGATTGGAAAACATGTTTTACTTATATGTATTTGTTGATGAAGATTAGGATGGAGGATTTGGATCCTAAAATATCTACAAGTGGGTATGTGTTTAACCTGTTTGGAGAAGAAATTAGTTAGATGAGCAAGCGATAGTCTATAGTGACACTCTTAAATACAAAAGTTAAATACATGAACCACTCATGTATGGAAGGAAGTAGTATGTGTGAAAATTCCGATTCCTAGATTTGGAATCCTACTGCAATAAACTGAAATACTTCTCCTACTTGTAAATTACATTTAACAAGTTATTTTGCATATTACTTCTGAAAAACATTGAAGAAATTACTGAATCGACCTTCACTTAATTATTTTAGATGTGAAAATAGGAAACTGTGCAAAGGAAATAACACACACAGGACACCGTTATTTTAAGACAAACGTCCTCGGGAAAACCCAATGTGGGAAAAATGATGCAGCATATCTGAGGGTTTTTATTATTAAGCAATAGTTATATCTGAATATATCTCTCATTGTCTCACCAAATAAATCAGTTAGAAATAACACTGACAGAGAAAAATAAGTGACATTAACTCACTCTACAAGTCCTGGTTGATTTGATAGTTGAACTGGCGAAACCCCAAAACTTTTGCGTTGCCTCTGCACAGTTGCTACGTAGGCCTGCTTAGGGACATATGGTGGACTGCGTCAATCCTTCTACGTGATATTGCATCTCTCAAGAAACTCAATCCAACCCTCTCGGCTGAGAATCTCAATTTCCTAACTGAATTTAGACTAAAACTTGAAAATGTTGCACTACCTCTATGTGGGGCTTGCGTGGCCCTTAGTCACCCTCTCTGGGGACTGAGCTTCTCCCTCTGCATATTTTTCTAACTCTTTGATGATGGTCATTGGCCCTGCAGAAGATCCTCTTGCCAAAACTATATCTTCCCCTCAACTGCGCTGAAGAATCACTTAGATCGAAGTTTTCATCTGAGCACTGTTCCGTCAGAAAATTCGGTCACTAGATCCTCTCGGTGTGTTTTGCAAAGGAACTTCAAGCCTTCCTTTATAGTCTTCTCATTGAGACTTCAATGATTAAAATTATATCTCAATCAATGAATAAGATTACATTTAGACTTAATCTGCTTTTTCTAGAAGTTTCACCCGCAGTTTAAATTAATAGCCATTAATTATTTTAATTTCCTAAGTTAGACTTAGGGTCCTCATTGAAAATAATTAATTTATCAAATAAAACTTTTTTGGGTGGAATTTCCCAAAACTATTTCTGTATAATCTGTAATGCATGTGTCTAAGCCTCTCCACAAAGTTTGAGAATTAGAGCACATCCTATGCTACCCAAAATCAACAGTATGGTTACAGATATTATGTCCAAGTATTGGGTTCGTGATCGAGATTTATAAAGGGAATGAAATGAAAAAAAAACACAAATACAAAATGAAAATGAACTTTAATTAATAAATAGACAATGCTAAAAACCATTTACATGCAGAGTGAAAATAAACTAGCTCGAGCAATGTTATGGTTATCCCTAAGAAGAGATGTGATGGCTACGTGCCTTCTAGAACTGTGTTATAATGAGGATTAGAGAACTTTTATCATGAATAAATAATTAGAAAACCTGAACATCCAAAATCCTAACCCTAGGAGATGAAGCACCAAAGGTTGATGGGCCCAGATGGGGTAAGCTAGAACATAAACTTCCTAGGGTCGTAACTTTGGGGTACAATATTTGCTTTGTGCGAATGATAGACCATTAGAAAGGTATCTTTGAGGAGAAAAACTTCCGACTACATTTTTTTGTTTTCTTGTTTAAAAAAAAAAGGTCATTTAGGGCCTCAAAACGACTCTCAAAGTTCATGTCTTTAAAACTACCAAAAATAGAAAACTACCAAAATAAGAAATTGTGTTATAGGAAACTATGGTGCGAGCAAGGTCGAATAGATGAGTGGCCACTAATATCCATGTAGATTAGTTGGTACAATAAGTTGTAAGGATAGATTGTGACAGTAAGAGTGCAATATACTTGGCGAAGAACCCAACTTATCATTAAAGATAAGAATATACTACTGGAAAAGGTGGACACTTTTAAGAATGTTGTAGATTCATTAACAAAATTTGCGAACACTGAGAATTTCTCTTGGTGTAGAGAAACAATGGTCTTTAGTGTGTCAGATTATTGATCATATATTCTTGTGACCCCTTGTTTACAAATAAAACAAGTAGGAAAGTTTGGGCATTTGTTCTATTATTTTCACAACTATCCCCATGCATTACATGTTGCACTGGGTGCATCGACGGTGGGGGGATCATGGGTGGGTAGTAGTCCCCCCATTCAAGGGGGTTGCAGGAGGGTGAATCCCCCCCTCCACATGGGTTTTGTAAGGGGGAAGAAAGCCTTATGTGTGGGGGTTTGGTCCCTCGAAAAATAAATTGAATGGTTTTCGCACTCATTATTTGGTAGTTTTTTCACATGGTATTCACCTTTACTGGTTTTGTGGCACATAGTGTTTTTCTCGTGGTCTTGTAGTTTCATTTAAAGAACTAAAGTTGTATTCTAATCTATGGTTAATGGATTGGTGATTTATTAATGTCGTAGGATATATATATATATAGTATTGTAATATTGTATAGAAGTAGTAATGAAAATTCTTGTTGGTTTTTCCAATTTGTATTTCTAAGATAAAATTTATATGATAATGTGTGTTTGTAATTGCATCTTTCTATTTTTTTGTAACAACTAGTTGTATATGGTTAAAACCTATAAGTAGTGTATCCAAGAATAGAGTACCATCCATAGGTTCATCTAAACCAATTAAACAAAAATAATATCATACTATGAAAAATTTATAAAGAACTTGAGCAGCAAAGCATGTATGAAGTGGAGTTATGAGCACAATTCAATATATTGTGTATTTTAAATGCTTCTGAATTCTATCAGTACAAAAAAAAAGAGAAATATTTTTGTAAGTGAATTAGAATGTGTTAAAATGAACGTGGATAAACAAATTAATGTAAACCCCAAGTTTAATTCAAATGATATTGAAAAGGAAGTGGATGAATAGGCGCCAATGATTAAAAGCATTCAACAAAAGTAATATTTCATCAAAGTGAAGGGAATATATAATCAAAGATAAATAATATATTGATTTTTTAATACAACTACCAATGAATTTACAATGGGTTATCATAAAGAAGGTTGAATGTATAAGGGAAAGGTTATTGTAAATAAGGTAGAGAATGGAGCAATATACACATACACATTGTTATACATGTAATGATTGATGTATGATTATCCATGAAGTTGTAAGTATGATCGTGTGAGATGGAAATAAAAAAATTAAGGAAGGAAAATTTAAGAAACAAATCATGTGGTAGAAGAGAAGTATAATAAGTGAAAATATGAAGGTTGTAAAATAGTTATGAGAAATAGTATAGCATATAAAATATGATGAAGGTTGTAAAATAGATAAATGTCTTTTCGGATTAATCACATCATTAGGATCTGGTCGACGTTTCAAACCAACTAATGTGGTTCATCCTCAGAACACGGTGAAAAAGTCAATCGATCTTATTGAATAAATAGTGTGGATGCATCATTTCCCGGTATTAGCCGAAAAAAACTAGCCGTTTTAAAAATATAGCCGTTAATTAGTTAATTAGTCTATAGGAAGTTATATTAAATATCTTATTGATTAAAAATTAAATTAATAGATATTGTGATGAAAATAAAAAGTTTTATGTAATATATATATATTTATGTTATAGAATAAAATTATTTATTAAAATGAAAAATAAATAAATAAAAATAAATGAATAAATAACAATCACCTAAAGAGAGGTGGAGTCCAACTCTTAGTCAACTTCCATCCATTATTCCTATTGAGATTTTTAGCATGTCACTCAATCTCAATGGCTTCCCTAAGCTTCCTATAATGGAAGTGGTCGACCTTAGCAATGACTTTGGAGTTTTCAATAAATATATTGTGACACGGTTTCTCCACATGTTCTACAATAGCTAATGCATGAGATCGATTGTGCCTAATGTCTCCAACATGCTCCTGGATTCTCTGTCTAATGGATCTTCCCGTTTCACCAATATAGGGCGTGCCACATGAACAAGGAATCATGTAAACACCCTTCATGTCTTTTGGGTCGATAGGGTCCTTGACAGATCCGAGAAAATTTCTAATAGTACAAAGGGGTTTGAATAAAACATAGACATTATTCCAAAGTTAATGCTAAGGTTGACCACTTCCATCATAGGAAGCTTAGGGAAGCCATTGAGATTGAGCGACATGCTAAAAATCTCAAGAGGGATGATGGCTGGAAGTTGAGTAAGAGTTGGACTCCAACTCTCTCTAGGTGTTTGTTATTTATTTATTTATTTAGATAGATTTAGATTTAGATTTATATATATATATATATAGAATCACCTATGTTTCATTTAAATAAATAATTTAATTCTCTAACATAACAATTTATATATAAAAATTACATAAATTTCTTCTTTTCATCATAATATCTATTAATTTAATTTTTAATCAATAAAATATTTAATATAACTTCTTATTGACTAATTAACGGTTATATTTTTATAAAGACTAGCTTTTAACAGCTAGCTTTTAAAAGGGCTAGTTTTCTTAGGCTAATACGAGACAATGATACATCCACACTAGTTTTTCAATAAGATCGATTGGCTTTTTCACCTTGTCCGAAGGATGAACCACATTAATTGGTTCAAAATGTCGACCAAATCCTAATGATGTAATGTAATGACATTTATCTATCTTATACATCACAAAAATCTCAAGTTATAAAATAGTTATGAGAAATAGTATAACATATAAGATATGATATTTTCTAATACAATATGTAAAATATGATGTTAAGGACAACATGATACATGTTCAATGTTGTTGAAACTTGATAAGTAAATATAATATAGAATGCATCAAGATTAAAATCCACACAAAAAAGCTAAAAAAACAAAAGAAAATAATAGTAATAAACTGAAAAATGAAATAAAATAATAATGACAAACTGAAAACTGATTTTTTTTTTAATAAAAATTATTTAATAATAATAAAAAATACTAAAATGCAAATCTATCAAAATAATAAAGACAAGTTGAAAAGTAATACAATTATAAAAATAATATAATAATGTTCAAAAGTATAAATGCAAATCCATTTACACCTTTCAGCATAACATACAAATTTGAAAACTATAAAAATGATTACCCATATGATATATTAACTATAAAAAAAAAAAAAAAGTAACGTAACTTTAAATTGCGAACATTACAATCTAAAAGCAATCTAGAAAAATAAGTTGACAAATATTTGTTTAAAGATTATTTCTTTTGTTAACATGCTTACAAATGTATTTAATTGAATTAATTTAAATAATTATTTATAATACATATATATAATTTATAATAGTAATTTTAGTATAATTTTAATAATTTTAATAATTAAAAACATATATTTCTCTTACAAATTTAGGCATGATATAAAGGCGAGCCTTATTTCCGCTGCCATAGGCCCATTAATGCGGCCCAGGCCGCTGATGCCCGCCGCACGATGATTGTGTGCTTTAATCCATCGTGCGCTTTAATCCGACGGCCGGCATGAGCTGCCTGGGCCGCATTAATGGGCCTATGGCAGCTGAAATAAGGCTCGCCTGATATAAATGAGTGACATATATACAAATCCGTGGCCGTACATTAAATTGTCCGCCCAACATTAAAATGTGCTACAATGGTGAAAAGTTACGAGTCGGGAACCTTCATTCCGACCGCAAACTCATTAGATCAAATTACATTACATTACATTTGTGCTGTACAGTACGGATTTGGAACGGATGATTGAAGCGCCGGCGTCCAAGATCAAATTAGATCCATTGAATCCGTGGAACACGAAACTGGGATGTCGATGACCACCCAAGATGCGGCCACGCTAAGTAGATCGTGTGTTGCGATCGAGCGTGCAGGTGGGTCCGTCAATAACGCGAAACGCATGGTCGAGTCAAGGAATCTGTATACCTTCACCCGGGGTTAAATTTGACGGGTCCCCTTACCCATAAGTGAAATCTTTTTTACCGTTTTATTTTTAAAGTGACTATCATATGACTTTTAATATCTATTTTTACCAGTTTTATATAGCTAATTTAAATTATATCAATTTTTACTAGTTTTATATAATTTTTAAAAATTATATTCACTAGCGTAATTGAACCGATCCGGAATTAAGATAGTTGCTAATAGGTCAAATTAAACAGCAGAGATTTAGTATTTTTAATTAGAGGTCTTAGTTTTGTATAGTAAGCATTGCCGTGGAGAGTTTCTAATTCTTCATAGGATGTGGAAATTGCATTTTAGAAACTTACAAATAGCTGTATGGTTTCAGGTGAGCCATAGTGTGTTCTAATGAAATCCAATAACCATTACTTGAAAAAAAAAGAGAATGATCCGGTGGTGAAATCAAAGCACTTCTAATAATGGTGAGGCCTCGTTTCAATGCCACTTTAATGCGAACAATGGAACTAAAAATCTGGTGAAAACCTTGTTGAAGCACTTACAAGGCTAAGTGTATCTAATATAAAAAATGTTATATATATTTATTGCTTTTTAATTTTTTTAATAATTTATAAATTATTTTTTTATTGTGTAGAAACTCATAGGATACTTAGAAATTTTTGTAAGATTATGAAAAATTTAGAAAGAAATTTTTGAAAATCTGGGTTATAGCTTTCAAAATTCAGGATTTTGGGTGTCCCAAGAATTTTGATAGTATTAGAATCCATTTCTATTATCAAAAAAGAATCTAAACACTCCAACTACCTGATTTTTTTATTTTTTCTTAGAGGATTTTGACAAAAAACTGTTTGTTGCCTTAATAGACAGCTCTGTTTTTTACAATTTATATTTTTTTAATTGATATATTATAAAATGTATGTGTTTATTTTTGAGAAACACAATTGGAATTTTTATAAAAATTGGAGATAGTGTATTCAAGGATATAAATAATTTTGGGTATTTTTAGAAAAAAAAATTCACACAAATTTGAACAATGGATTGGCAAATTATATTACTCTTCTATCTGAAAAGATAAATAAAGTCATCATCATCGTCACTTTTTAGGAAATCTAAATAATATTTTAGAAATGTTTATGTGAATAATAAACAACCTTCTGAAATAATTTGTCTCATTCTTAGTTTCAAAACTATAACACAAATGTGCATATGCATATATTTTAGGAATTCCTATTAAAAACAAGATGGGTTGCGAGCAACAAGTCCCTGCCTAAGCAAGTGCTGTCAAACAATGAACATATGAAAGGCTGAAAGGCATAGATAAGAGTACTGGGTAAGACCAACAAGTTGAAGATTGGGTAGTGGGAGAAGCCAAGAGTATTGGGTAAGACCGGTAAGCTTAAGATTGGTTAGTGGGAGAAACCAAGAGTATTGGGTAACACCGGCAAGCTTACGATTCAACAAGCTTAAGATTGGGCAATGCGAGAAGCCAAGTTGTTGTACCAAGATGTTCTGCTTGCTTCAGCTACTGTAGCAAGAAATCCTTACGATTTAAAACTTGTAACACCTTTGGTTAGTCAGTGGTTAGTATGTCCTAAAGTGGCTAAAATTTGTTATGGCTTTGGTTGCCCTTTACATTTATGTTTGAATTTATCTTGTATTAATTCATAAAACAATAATGATATTTAACATACTAAAACTTGTAACTGCTTTAGTTGCAACTTTGGCAAGAGACGAACGCCCACACACAGAGGAGGTTATGTTCCAACACTCTGGTGGCATAGTGGGTAAATCTCTTTTGCTCTGTATGATGACATTGTTGGTTTATATTTTACATTAATAACTGTTTATTGGAGAGTTGTGTTGATTTCTTTTTTCTTTATGATGACATTATTGGTTGAGGGTTCAACTATTGGGCCCATTGAAGCCAAAAAGAATATTGAGTGGCAACAAAGAAACCAAGTAAATTAAGAAAGTCTGCAATCAAAGACACCAACTTAACGATCAACATTTTTGTAAGCATTATTCAATCGCCTGCCTCGGTGTACCAGATGAAGCTCCCGATCTTTTAATTTCCTTCTTAATCCCTTCAATCCCAAGCAACCAACCACGGGTTAACACCACAATCCTTGATTTTATTTTAAATTAACAATTGATGATTTGTTTTGACAGAGACGACCTAAATAACGTGCAAAGTAAAGGATGCTTGATCCTCTGTGCGAAATATGCGAAATAGAACAGTGGAATAACCAATTGTAAAAGACACTGAATAAAAATGTTTAATTAGTTAATTGCATCACTCTAAATTTTTATAACTCACAAATAATTTAGATAATCCTCTCTTCCAAAATCAAGCAGTCGCCCTCCCTGAGCTACTATATTGGAAACCGCATATAGTCATTAACTCACGTCATTATTGTGAAGTTGTATGCCTATGGATTTGGGTATCTAGTCATTAACCCACATCATTATTGTTGAAGTTGTATGCTTACTGCACATTGACCGGGTATGTGCCTGAACATAGTTGTGTGGGACATCGCATGAGGAACACGTGCTGGAGCATTTGACTATACACAACACTGATGCATCCATCCTAAATATCTTCCCTCTCTGCTCTCGACCTTGTTTATTAATTATGCAGTGACCATGACCCCATTTATTGATTATGCAGTAACCATATGCCTGTGGGTTGGCAGCTTGGAAATGATTTTGTGCATAAATATTACCATGTTCTCCACCAGTCTCCCCAAATGGTATTCAGTTTTTATCACGATTCGAGCAAGCTTGGACACAAAAATCTAAATGGAAAAATGATGGTATTTGGGTTTTATCAGGATTCGAGCAATATTGGACGCCCAGAGCCAAATGGAGAAATGAACCGTACAACACCCATGTCGGTAGGTTGTTGTTTTTTATCTAGCTTCGGAATATTTCATTGAGAGTTTCCCTTGTCCCTCCTGCCTCACATGTATGCATTGCACATCCTAATGATTTTATATTGAGCGTTGCAGTGAGGTTGGTGTATTGTTTATGTAGTTGTTGAATTTTTAAATTCAACTATAGAAATAGCAGAAGGACAGAAGCAACCGCTCATAAATTTTTAAAAATGTGCGGACAACCCCTGCAACTTAAATTCTAGTTTTAATGAACTCTACAAGTTAAAGTTTTGGGTTAAATGGTCGTAGGCTTGTTTTTTCATGCAGAGCTCTCCGTCCCTGAAATTAAACTTCTGTGCCATACCTGAGTTTAAAGCCTCCACCTAACACAGATCCTTACGCCAGTTTGCTTTGATTTTTTAATTGCCCACGTCAAGTTCATAGAGGGCCCACATGCCAGCACAACACCAGCAACCAATAGAATTTTATCGTGCAGTTTTGAGGGTGATGTCACACCACCCGTTTGGTATGCGATAATTCCATGCAATCAAGTTTATTTTTCGTTTGAAATCCGGCGGGTCCCATCTCCAACCAATTAGAGAGCGATCACACAGATTATGACCCTTACGTCATCAGGGAAAATTGGTATGCGAAATCCATATTCAAAAGAATTTAATTTTTGGTTTTCAAGTCCACGATAAATCATTTCCATAAGGTTTAAAAGTCATGGGTTAAAAGTTCAAATCTTTTATGTTTTTATTAATACGCTGTGGCAACATGAGTTTTAAGTTTTTTAACTTAGGGTCAAAGTTTTTTTATGTTTTTTACTTTGTTTTAAATAAAGTGTCGTGAAAGCTTTTTGAAGGTATATATTATATAAACTTTTATAATATATATATATATATATATATATATATATATATATATATATATATATATAATGTTTATATATTATATAAACTTTTATAATATATATATATATATATACAGTAAAGTTTTTTTTACTGTGTGTATTAAAAAAAAGGCCCAAAGGCAGTGTGAGCCACTGTATTAAAAAAAAAAACAGTGAGCATTTTTAATGAGAGACAGAGTATTGTATGCAGATTGTAAGCACTGTCTATTATTTGAAAAGCCAACAGAGGCTGAAGAGCAGTGTGAAGCACTGTGTGTGTAAATTTTTGTTTTGCAAGAGACAAAGAGTTTTTTTTAAACAACACTGTGTGTGAAGCAATTGTAATTTTTGTGAATTCCAAAACAACAGTTCTGAGCCATTCTGTAATAGCTTTTAAGTTTAATGAAATATTTTTTTTCTGTTGCATCTCTGTCATCAGTTTTTAAATGATTTCTCTGTGTTAGAAGGAGAGATTTTGTTCTCTCTGTGTGTTTGGAATATTTTAGAAATTCCAACATGGTATCAGAGATAGTCCAAACTCTTTGAAGGATTGTCAAAGAAGTTGAAGGAAGGAGTTTTGTTGCAGCTTTTGACCAGCAGTGTGAAGGCTCAGCAAAGACCAGGTATTTACAAAACAGATTTTTTGTTTTGTGTTTAAAAAGTGCAGTCCAAAAAAGTCTTTTTGAAGATATAGTTTGTCTCTTAAGCAGAAAGACATTTTGTTTAAAAACAAAGTCAAGTTTAAAGCATAGTTCAGTGTGCTAGCCATGGCAGGAGCCAACACAATCATGAGTATTGGAAATACTCAACTCCCACAGTTGAATGGGAAGAACTATGACTATTGGGCAATCACCATGAGAGCCCTGTTTGCCTCTCAAGACTTATGGGAGCTTGTTGAAGATAGTTACGAAGAACTAACAGATGAAAATGAATTTAATGCCTTAACACATGCAGAGAAGGATTTGTTGAAGAGAAATAGGAAGAAGGACTCAAAAGCCCTCTTCTTTCTCTATCAAGTAGTGCATGAAAGTGTGTTTCCAAGGATAGCAACAACTAAGAGGTCCAAGGATGCATGGAATAACCTCTAGACTGCCTATCAAGGTATGGAGAAGGTGAAGACAACAAAAATACAATTGCTGATGAGAGACTTTGAAACTCTCTATATGAAAGAGTCTGATAACATAGACTCATTCTTCACACATGTGACTGGGTTGGTTACCCAGATAAGGTCTCATGGAGAGACACTTGAAGGAAGAAGGATAGCGGAGAAATTGTTGAGGAGCTTACCCTCAAGGTTTGATGTGATAGTCACAACCATTAAAGAGACAAAGGATGTCTCAAATTTTACTATTGATGAGTTTCATGCATCATTGATGACTCATAAAAAAATATTGGGTAGAATAGCAAACTAATCTTTGGAGCATGCCTTCAAGACCCAAATGTCCTTTGGAAGAGGAAGAGGTCAAAGCAGAGGAAAATATAGAGGAAAAGGAAGAGGCAGAAACCAAAACAGAGGAGGAAGAAACAGCTCCGCAAATAAAAATGGAAGGGACATCAATCAAAATAAGAACCAAGGCCAAGGCAGCAGCCAGCAAGGAGGAAAAAATCAAGCACATGGACAAAGGTATGATAAATCCCAATTCCAATGTCATTACTCTAAAAAGTATGGCCATTATGCCAATGAATGTAGGAAGAAACATAGTAACATGGGTAATAGACCCAGTGCTAACTTTACTAAAGAAAATATCAGTCAAGAAAAGTTGTTTTTAGCATGTAATATGGCTGAAGAAAAGAATGAGGATATATGGTTTCTAGATTCAGGACGTAGCAACCATATGACTGGAAACATTTCCATGTTTTCCATGTTAGATGAAAATGTAAAGTCTCAAGTAACATTGGGGACAGATAGTAAGGTTTCTGTCATGGGAAAAGGCAGAGTAAGTGTTTTGACAAAGAAACGAGAAAGAAGATCCATATCAGATGTTTACTATGTGCCTGATATGAAGTGTAACCTCTTGAGCATTGGACAACTCATTCAAAAGGGGTACAATGTTTTCTTTGAAGATGATGTATGCACCATCATGGATAAATCACAAAGAAATAAATGCATTACACAAGTGAAGATGACAAGGAACAGAATGTTCCCTCTCAAGATGAGAGCAGATTTGAAGAAAGGAGATGAAATTGCAGCAAGGACACAAGAGACATTCCAAAGAGAAGAAAAAGATGAAAACTGGTTATGGCACTTGAGATTTGGACATCTCAACTTTGGAGGTCTGAATTTGTTGCATAGAAAAGGAATGGTAAAGGGATTACCATTGATTGAGAAACCAGACAGCCTATATGAAGGCTGCCTCTTGGGAAAACAACGCAGAGAAAGCTTTCCATCAGGAAAGAGCATAAGGGCAAAGGCACCCTTAGAAATTTTCCATTCAGATTTGTGTGGACCAATGCAAACACCATCACTAGCAAGCAGCCACTATATGCTGACTTTCATTGATGATTACACAAGAAAAACTTGGGTTTATTTCTTGAAATATAAAAGTGAAGTGTTTAAGAAATTATGCCACTTTAAGGCACTTATTGAGAACCAAAGTGGGCAGCATATCAAGGTCTTAAGAACTGATAGAGGAGGTGAGTATATATCCAAATAATTTCTGCACTTTTGCAAAGAAAATGGGATACACAAACAATTTACAGCAAGGTACACACCGCAGCAAAATGGAGTTGCTGAAAGGAAAAATAGAACCATCATGGACATGGTAAGAAGTATGCTGAAGTCAAAACATTTTCCAAATGAATATTGGGCTGAAGCTGTACATTGTGAAACATACATCTTGAATAGATTCCCAACCAAAGCTATAATGAACAGAGTTCCTAAAGAAGCATGGAGTGGCATAAAACAAGGTGTCACCCATATGAGAGTTTTTGGTTGTGTGGCTTATGCACACATTCCAGATCAGCTAAGGAAGAAGTTGGACAGTAAGGGGGAGAAGTGCATATTTATTGGATACAGTGAAAAATCCAAGGCATATAGGTTGTATAACCCATCCACCAAGAATTTTTTTATAAGCATAGATGTGCTATTCATTGAGGAAGAAGCTTGGGATGGAAGCATTGAGAAAACAATCAATGTGAAGAGTTGTTTGTCTCATGATGATAATGAGGAAGAGATGGTTAAAATACATCCCTCATTAGTAGCACCACCTCCACCAACACAAAGACAACAAGTTAAACCACGAGCAGGTATGAGAACACCCTTGAGAAGTGATAACAATGTTTCTCCAAGCACACCACAAGGAGCAGATTTGAGTGCTTCTACAAGCACAAGTACACCAAGTGAAAGAGGAACCAGATTCACAAATTTGAATGAGATTTATGAGCAAGAGGTAAGAAATGAAGGTATGAAATATTTATTTGCATTTTACTTTCATGTAGATGATCCTATTCATTTTGAAGAAGCTATAAAAGATAAGAAATGGATAGATGCTATGGATGAAGAAATGAATGCAATAGAGAAAAATAAAACATGGGAATTGGTTGATCTCCCAAAAGGCAAAGAAGTCATTGGATTAAAATGGGTCTATAAGACCAAAAGCAATGCTGAAGGTAAGGTTGAAAGGCACAAGACCAGACTTGTTGTCAAAGGCTACAAGTAGCAACAAGGAAGAGACTATGAGGAAAATTTTGCACCAGTTGCAAGAATGGAAACAGTGAGAGCAGTGCTGTCCATAGTAGCACAACACAAGTGGAAGGTTTACCAAATGGATGTGAAATAAACATTCCTAAATGGAGTATTGATGGAAGAGGTTTATGTTGAACAACCTCTGGGATATGAGAAAGAAGACCAAGAGCACAAAGTTTGCAAATTGAAGAAAGCTCTTTATGGGTTGAAACAAGCACTAAGAGCATGGCACAGTAGGATAGATGCCTATCTACTAGAAAATGGGTTTGAAAAATGTGAAGTAGAACTCACATTATACATCAAGGAGAAAGATGGTAAGATGCTGATTGTTGTTTTATATGTTGATGATGTGATCTTTACAAGTAATGATGCTTACCTCATTGAGAATTTTAAATCAGTCATGAAGGATGAATTTGAAATGACTGATATGGGATTGCTGAAATACTTCTTAGGAATAGAAGCAGAGAAAAATGAAAATAAATTTTTTATCTCTCAAGCTAAGTATGTAAATGAAGTTTTGTAAAGATTTAATATGCAAGATTGCAAGGCAGCAATTACTCCGACAGTGATGGGATTGAAGTTAAGCAGAGAAGACAACAGGAAGAATTTTGATCCTAGTTTGTGCAAGAGCATAGTTGGCAGCCTCATGTATTTGACTGCAACTAGGTCGGATATTATGCACGCTATGAGTTTAATTTCTAGATTTATGGAAAGGACAAAGGAGGCACATTGGAAAGCAGCAAAAAGAATTCCGAGGTATGTGAAAGGAACAAGAAGGTATGGAATTTTATATACTACTTTAGAAAATTCTAAATCAATTGGATATACTGACAGTGATTGGGCTGGAAGTATAGATGACCGGAAAAGCACCTCTGGTTATGTTTTTCATATGGGTTCAGGAGCCATTTCATGGGCTCCTAAAAAACAGCCAATTGTGGCTTTATCTACAGCAGAGGCAAAGTATGTGGCAGCTACAGCAGCATCATGTCAAGCAGTTTGGATGAGAAGAATGTTGAGAAGTTTGTGTCATGAACAGGTAAAAGGCACAACAATTTATTGTGACAATAGCTCAGCTATAGCATTGCCAAAGAATTCAGTGTTTCATAAAATAACAAAACACATTGATGCCAAGTATCACTACATCACAGAGCTAGTGAACAATGGGGAAATTATTCTGAAACATTGCAGAACAGAGGAGCGATTTGCAGACATTTTAACAAAACCATTGGGGCAGAAAAGTTTTAATTATTTGAGAAAGTGTTTGGGCATGGAAGAAAACCCAGCAGTTGAATTTAAGGGGGAGTGTTGAATTTTTAAATTCAACTACAGCAGTAGCAGAAGGACAGAAGCAGTTGCTCATAAATTTTTAAAAATGTGCACATAACCCTTGCAACTTAAATTCTGGTTTTAATGAACTCTGCAAGTTAAAGTTTTGGGTTAAATAGCCATAGGCCTGTTTTGTCGTGCGAAGCTCTCCATCCCTGAAATTAAGCTTCCATGCCATACCCAAGTTTAAAGCCTCCACTTAACACAGATTATTACCGCTAGTTTTCTTTGATTTTTGAATTGCCCACGTCAAGTTCACGGAGGGCCCACATGCCAGCACAACACCAGCAGACAATAGAATTTTATCGCGCAGTTTTGAGGGTGACGTCACAACACACATTTGGTATGTGATAATTCCATGCAATCAAGTTTATTTTTCATTTGAAATCCAGTGGGTCCCATCTCCAACCAATCAGAGAGCGATCGCACAGATTTTGACCCTTACGTCATCAGGGAAAATTGGTATGCAAATTCCGTATTCAAAAGAATTTAATTTTTGGTTTTGAAGTCCGCGATAAATCATTTCCATAAGGTTTAAAATTCATGGGTTAAAAGTTCAAAGCTCTTATGTTTTTATTAATACGCTGCGGCAACATGAGTTTTAAGTTTTTTTAACTTAGGGTCAAAGTTTTTTTTATGTTTTTTACCTTGTTTTAAATAAAGTGTCGTGAAAGATTTTTGAAGATATATATTATATAAACTTTTATAATATATATATATATATATATATATATATATATATATATATATATATATATATATATATATATATATAAAGACAATAAAGTTTTTTTACTGTGTATATTAAAAAGAAGGCCCGAAGGTAGTGTGAGCCACTGTATTAAAAAAAAAAGCAGTGAGCATTTTTAATGAGAGATAGAGTATTGTATGCAGATTGTAAGCGCTGTGTATTGTTTGAAAAGCCAGTAGAGGTTGAAGAGCAGTGTGAAGCACTATGTGTGTAATTTTTTTTTTTGCAAGAGACAGAGAGTTTTTTTTTGAAGAACACTGCGTGTGAAGCAGTTGTAATTTTTGTGAAAGCCAGAAAAGTAGTTCTGAGCCATTCTATAATAGCTTTTAAGTTTAATGAAAGAATTTTTTTTTTTTTGCATCTCTGTCATCAATTTTTAAATGATTTCTCTGTGTTAGAAGGAGAGATTTTGTTCTCTCTATGTGTTTGGAATATTTCAGAAATTCCAACAATAGTGACCATGTGACTATGGGTTGTAGGTTGGAAACGCCTTTGTGCATCAATATTACCATGTTCTCCACTAGTCTCCCCAAATGGTATTCAATTTTTATCAGGATTGAAGCAATGGTATTTGTTTTTTATCAGGATTGGAGCAAGCTTGGATGCCCAAAGCCAATTGCAGAAATGATGGTATTCAGGTTTTATGAGAATGTGAGAAAGCTTGGACACCCAAAGCCAAATGGAGAAATGAGTCATCCAACACCCATGTTGGTAGGTTGATTACTGATTTAAAAATATTGATATCCGCAATCATTCACAAGCAAAAATGTGAACCCTCATTTCTGAAGCAAAAACGACACGAGCGATGTTTAGTGGGAGAGTCCAATATAACTCTCCAGGCAAGCTATTATCCTAGCTTCCCATCTTAGGGTAGATTAATTCAAATTTAGAAGAGTTAATATAATCTCTCCATATTTCATCATTATGAAGAATTGCATAATTTTTTCGAAATATAGATAAAATTCAAGTCCTTGTGCACAAAATTAACTAACTGTGTCAAGTGTTAAATAGTTGTTTCAAAACTCATAACCTAGCTGAGTGCATTTCCTAATTTTGTGCATTTCTTAATTTTACTTTTTAATAGTCATGTTCTTATAAACAAAAGCTAAAGAATATTAGTTATTAGTTGATGCATAAATAGATAAAAACATGAAAATTAAAACCTGTAGCATGAATTATGAATTTTATGTAGTTTATTTCAATTTCATGCAGAGAAGTGGCAAGACCCTGGTCAAATTTTGAAGCAAAGAACAACTTGACGATCGCTGCAGAGATGGTAATTTCCTCATATGCTGCTTCAAAAAACTAGAGTTTCCATAACGCCAGTGGATGGAGCCTCATGGTTTCTTCGATAGAGCCTCCTTCTTTTCTTCATTAGCTCCCTAGTTTATTTAAGTACATGTAGAATTGTTCAATAGGCGAGAGGGCCCATGACTATTAATGGGTGAAATGTTGGGTTATGAATGGTTTAGAATGGAACTGAACTGCTGAACAACTTTCTGCAGACATAACTATTTCATGGCAGCATTGTTAATTCCATGTTTGACCTGCTTTCTATATATGGGCTCTCAAATAGGCATGCATTTTCCATTCTCTTTTTTTACCGGAAATAGTACTCTCACTCCCACTAAACTTGATTTCTATTTTCTGGAGGTCGTCAGGGGGTTTCTTTTGCCTCGACCAACTGTTCGATGTTTGGGGTTAGGGAAGAAAGACATCAAAGCTCAAGGTATTCAGCCAACAATCTCATGTCTTCTACAATCTCCTATCTTTGTTTTCATTTTTAGAAGTAAATATAATATAAATGAAACAAGTCTTCAACTAGCATTTCTACTTTAGTAAATATGAGGATCGCAACATGTCCATAGGACACACCAAACCCGGATATTACTTGACATTAAACCAATAATTGGACACAGCAGTGGGTGTTGTTCCTGAAGCTATAAACATGATATTTGCAGCCACCGGAAAAGTTCTTATCAACATTTGCAGTTTAATAATTCTGAGCGAATATGGTGATCTCAGAAGAAGCAGAGATGACAACTGTTGGAGTGGAGATTAACGGAGGTAGAATCTTGAACAGAGAGGCGGATGATTTGTTCTATACAGACTCCAGTAGATATTTCAAGACGCGTCATGGTGTCCATGTCAGTATAAATCATCTTCATGCTTTTCTTCTTTTTAATCGTCATCTTCATGCTTTTATTCTTTTTAACCGTCGCGATATTTTTTCTTAGATTTTGTTTTGCATCTGCCAAGTTCGAGAACCAGAGTAAAGGCTAGGCTCCACTCTACATTTCTCAATGATAAAACCCAAGCATGGTATATAAAAAAAATATTTTCAAGATGTCTGAGTGGGAAACACAAGGTGAACATGTTACAATCACAAAAATTACCTTATATAAATGACCTAAAAATTACCTTATATAAATGCCCTGAAATTGTTGATTGTAGGATTACAATGCATTCGTTTTCTCCACAGTGCGGGACACTAGTAAAGGGCCTTGTGTTTAGTTGATTTCAGGATTTTCGATTTCAAAGGGCCTTGTGTTCAATTGATTGTAGGGTTGTCATCGCAACGCACCTCGCGTGGTACCAAAACCTATTCTTCCGCAGAGACGGCATGGCCAACAGAGATATGCAGGAGGGGAGGAGGTATAATTCAAGGGACAGAGACTGGCCGATTAACAAGCTAAGTTAAGCTAAGTTCCAGATGCCGCAACATGGGAATGGAAGGTGGCACAAGTGGAAATAGTGCCATTTCCTCTTGACACCGCAAAAATTTTTTAGTTCATACAATAAGGCAGTAGTGTACATACATGTTATCAATAAACATCTAATGCTAAGTAGTAATGCTAGCATTAATAGAAAGACTGATTTTATTCCAGAAATATTTGAAGAACTAAGACTTTAAACCAAGACACAAGTATGAGATGCCTCAAAAAGAGGCCAAATAAGACCTTCAAATTTCTTATTGGACAACAATATTTGTGTACGTTTGTGATAGGGTATTTAATAGGTGGAAAAAAATGTAATAAAATATATGCATGTGAACTTTGGTTTCATGCAGTTAAGCTGTCTTAATTTCTGTGCAAAAGTTAATACAGAAGCACCAAACCGATAACTATAGTCCTTGTCGGCCCTTTGGGCAGGGACTAATAAGGCACTTGTCAAAACGGTTAAGGGAATTTTTGAGGACTCTGAAATGAGGCTTTGGCATAGATTTAACAAACACATCAAATTGAAGCTTGTGCATGAATTTAACAGAAGCATCAAAGTGCATATTCAACTAATAAATGCACAAGGAAAAATACGGTTCAAATTGGGGGAAGACAACAAATTCTAGTGTAATTTTAACAAAACAGGTTCTAGGGGCGCAATTCCCTCCTGTATACATCATTTTTATAAACCATGACCTTGAAATACCCTTGTAAACCTTGATTTTAACTTTGAAAAAGCATCATCAGCCATGGATGTAGATATGTTCAGTAACAAATGCACTGAATTCGAGACTTTTCCTTCTATATGGGTTCTCAATTTAACTTCGCGACCACTTGAGCAACATAATTCATGAGTGTGCAATTGGATGTTGAGACCCCAAATAGAATCTCTAAAAGGAAAGGACGAGTGATGACATCCAAAGGATCTCTTTGTTCCTATGAAGAGAGATAAATCTTTACAGAAGCAAAAAAATGGTTTAAATTATAAACTAGGGAATAAATGAATGGATGAACCAACCTACTTAGACTAGTAAATAAGGTGAATAGAGGAGATTATTGCAGTCATTGCACTTCATTTAACTCATCTTTCTTATGAAATTTTGAGACACAAAGATCTAGATTTGCAAAACAATGAACAAACTTGCAAGAGAACAAAGGAGTGAGCAAGAATGGAGAAAATAATGAAATTAATTCATTAATATTATTTTTAGAATAAATATATAAAAGAAACTTAGTTAATCTTAGTCGTACATGCAATAATTATGGATAGTTAAAGCTAACTGAATCTAAGTGTGATTTATGTTCTGATAATGTGCACATTCACCATATGCAAGCACTAGAGTTAACTAACTAATCCAAGTGCACATCACATGTAAGCACTTGAGTTAACTAGCTAAAAAAAAGTGCACATCGCATGCAATATCTAGAGTTCAACTAAAGCTAATTAAGGTTAACTATGTGCATCTAAAGCACTCAAGTTAACTAGCTAAAGACAAGTGCACATTGCATGCAATCTCTAGAGTTGAACTAAAGTTAATCTAGGTGCATGTACACCATCACCCCTCTTAAGCACAACTTAGGTGAGTGTGATGAAATAATGAATGAGTCCTGGAAACATGACCATTTAAGATACCCATATACAATGCATGAAAAGGAGGAAAGAGGGAAAATCCAGTGGGAAGAAAAACCCCCCCTCAAAATATAATGCAAAAGTAGAGAAAAGACAATTGCTAGGCAGTCGTGTCCTTCACCCCGAGACAATCTCGCAGGAATCGAAACTTCTTCTCAGTGAAAGTCTTGGTGAATATATCAATAGTCTGCTCGGAACTAGGACAATACTAAAGATCGATGATCCCGTCATGAATGAGTTCTCTATTGAAGTGCATGTGGATCTCGATGTGTTTGGTCCACTGCCGCTGCACTGGATCTCTGCAAAACTTTAGCGTACTTTGATTATCACACTAGATGACAGTTGGACTATGGAAACTAATCCCAAGCTTAGATAGGAAATTTTATAGCCAAATGGCCTGAATAGTGGCATTGACTGCTCCTCTATACTCGGCCTCTGCTGATCATAAAGAAATGGCATCCTGCTTCTTGCTTGACCAAAAAATTGGGCTAGATCCAAAACTAAGTACATAACTAGAGGTGTACTTGTGATAAATGTTGACGCCAACCCAATCTGAATCTATGAACCCAATGAGTTTCAAATAAAAATTGGCTACATAATGAATCCCATAGGTGATTTTCCCTTGGACATATCGAAGGATGCACTTTGCATCTTTCCAGTGTAACTCATGTGGCTCTTACATGTATCTGGAAGCTCCCCCTACGACATATGAGAGATCAGGAAGGGAGTGAGTGAGATAAACAAGACTTCCCACAAGCTGACGGTACAATGTGAAATCAACCAATGGTGTTGTTTGTGCTCAACCTAGTCTCCTAAATTGAGTTCATTTAATTGTCAACCAGGGTTGGTAAACTGCTGAAGTGAAGTGCACTGTATGTGCCTAGGTGTTTGTTTCCTAATGCGTTGTGTTTAGTGTTTTATGATGTTTTTGGTCTTTTATGATGATTTATGATGTTTTTGGTCTTTTGATGGTTTTTATGTTCACAAGGAAAATGACTAAAAAGCTAGTGGAAAGAAGCTACTAGTTAAAAACAGAGTGAAGCCTAATTGGTTGATAACAAATGACCAATGAAAATGAAAATACTGAAACAGAATCAAACCTAAACTATGACTAAGCAGAATAAAAAGCTTGATAATGACTTCAATAAAATGAATCAAAACATAAAATTAACTTGTCGAATTCTTTCATTAAAGGTATTTTGGAAGAGCTTGAGAAATGGTCAGCTAAGTATACAAATTCTCCTAACTAAATAATTAAACAATCAGCTTATAATGATACAACATTTTTCTCGTGATTAAAGATTTGTTGAAACATATTTGGAGAAAAACATTGGTAACATCATAAGATTTCTACTCTAAAACTAGCTCCTAATTCTATTTTGCAACTTAGTTTAACATCACGAAACCTTACTCAAAAGTTATAGATTTCTTTTTAAAGTAGTCTTTTGAGAAAAGACTTTATTTATGAAGAAGTTGCAAAAGTACTTCAGGCCTTGAGATGATACCGTCTTCTGTTCAGATGGTTATGAGTCAATTATGGATTTGGAACAAAAGAGATTTTGTAAATAATGAAGGCCGTATTGTTTAAGTTTAACAACTAATGTAATCTAATATGCAATGGATGACAACTAAATGTGGAATGAAAATACAATGAGCTAAGCTAAAACTGAACTAAGATGTCACTAGTCTAAAACAGTGTTGAACTAACAAGCCATTATCAAACTTAAAACAAAATAATAGAGCATGAATTGAATGCAATTTGACTCCGGAGTACCCTAACTAAGTTATCATGCATTAATCTAAGGGATTATACAGCCTGTTTTGTCCATCATGAATGGTATTTTGGAAGAGCTTGCTAGAACAATCTTGGCTGTACAATTCAGTGCAAATGCAAACATAAAGACTGAAAACAATTTAAAAACTAAGACATCACAGCTATCTCCTACCCATCATTATGATATTTTGGAAGAGCGTTTTAAGAGTAAGATCAGCTATGCTACTTAGTGCAAACAAACAACTGAAACATTCAGTATCACAGTCATGCCTTAGACATCATAAGGATTTTTTGGAAGAGTTTACTAGAATAAGTTCAACTGTGATAATGAACAAAAGAAATTACAAATAAAACCTACAACACTACAGCCATTTCCCATTCATTATCATGATTTTTTGGAAGAGTTTCTTAGAACAAGTATAGCTATAGTGGCTAATGAAATTAACTATGAACTCAAACTTCAAAAACGTGAAAAAAACTAAGATACTTATCTAAATTACGAAAGTAAAGCCGTGCAGGAGGCAGGGGCCCTCTACCACCAGACATAATCTAACTCAAAATCAACTCCACGCGTTCAAAGCAATGTTGTCTTCTTCATTAAAGGAAAATAACTTGAAACAGAGTAGTCTCAGTCTTCAGAAATATAACAGTCAATACATGAAATCTAAGCAAAATCTAGAGCTTGTCTCTCGGTTTCTCGAGTGCTTTTATAACAAATCTACATAACAGAACTTGCAACAATACGGGGATCATTGTCTTTCCTTATCAAAATCGTACTAGGACTCTAAAGATGGCAGCGTAAAGGGACAAAGGACATCTAGACTAGGACAGTCCTATTAGAAGTCTGCCTCCTTGAATGAGTTCCCACGTACCAAAACCACGTCCAGAATTCGGTTCATTCTTCATGGTGAGCAACAAACGATGAGGACATAATGTGGAATATACCCATGTGTGGCTTTTCCTGAGAGGACACCTGGAACATGCTTGAACGTGAAGACAGCTGCAAAATTGCTGGTTAGCTACGGAATGTCTGCATTTTGCAGCTAGTTTCGGTCAAAATGCATTACAATGAAAAAACCACAAAACTTAGCAAGTTAGCCATGTTAATCATTCTAAAAGTAATTTTAACTAATTTCATTGATCAATTGGGCCTAGGATAACAATGGAAAAAGGAAAATGAGGTAAATTAAGATGAAAGAAAGCACAATCTTGGGGCTCAACATATCCCCACTGCTGACTTCTTGCATGTCCTCATGCAACTTATTCCATAAACTTAGAGACTTCTGCAAGAACATCTAACCCTCTCCTTCCTCTTTGCCTGGAAGTTAAAGGTCTTCTGGGTTTCCTGATGACTAGTTTGAACCTTAAGTTGATAAGTGCCCTGATTAGCTTCTTGTTCCTCTTTTTCAACTTTTCATTAGCCTTTTCCACTTTGTCCATTTGTAGAGAAGGTTGAGTTCATACTGGTTTTGAGTTTGACTTGTTCCTTCAGAATATCATTCTCAGTTTTGATATCTCTATTAATTACTTCCAGCTCATGCCTATCCCTTCTTAACACATCTATTTCGGACAGTGGAGGACTAGGGGTTTTATCTCTACTCTCTGAAGCTTTCCTTTCCAATGTTTCAACATAGTCATAAACTTCTTGCTGTGCAGGATCAATTTCAGGGGTTTCTTCATTAAAATCTTCTTCAACATCTTCTTCAATAGATGTTTCCTCTTCATATTTTCTGCATTGTCTCTGCTGTTTGATCCTCGAGTTTTCCTTAGTTTCCTAATTCATGTATTTTTCTATTTTATGATCCTCTCCTTTTTTCTCGTAAGGATTTTTCCATTACCCTTCTTTCTTAAAGTCATTTCTTAATTTCCAAGTCAACCTTCAGATTATTTTTCACCACTTTCTCATACTATTTTGTCAATTTCTGAATTTTGAGCTCTACCGCTTCTCCTCGTAGTCGTACAAGCGGTGAGGTTTTTTGTTCCTCACATTTCTTACTGTGTTTTATCCCAAGCACTTTTTTGTAGCTGGCTAAATTATAAATTATCAATCTTAACCAAGCCATGATGGTATAGAGTTGTCTCTAGGAATTGGATTCTCCTTTGAACACTAGAAGCCATATTTTTTAAACTTTGAAGCAAGAAATAGGGAAAATTTAGATCTTCCTCCAGAAAATGCATTATCAACCTAATATGGTAAACATAAAATGTGCCATATCTACCTTCACAAGTGATAAATTTTTGTAGAATAAGCAATATGTTTCTCCATTTATTTTTTAATGCAGAACTTGGAATTCCCTTTTTAAACAAAGTGACATCCATACCTGGTGATTTTAGGATTTGCTTCCATGATTCATTATGAAATTCTCTGTTTTTAAACCATCTCTCTCCATGTTTAAGAAATCTTGTTGCTTCTGCAATAAAAACCTCTGTGACAGTGAATTTAACATCTCCAACTTCGACCTCGGCTCCTTTGAATGACCTTGCAAATGTTTTAGTGACTTCTTTGTGGAAGCCATTAAATTTCTCAAGAAATTGTAGCCATCCTACCTGTTGCAACATTTCTCTACTTTGAGGGTATCCTTCCAGGTATTTTGTGCCCACTGGTTTAGTTCTTACAATGAGGCCCATAATTCCTTCTTCAATCTTCAGATTAGTACTATTTCTGCTCACGGAAACAATAACTTCAACCTTCAAATTGATATACCTCTAGTTCACGGTGATAATGCTTCAATCTTCAAACTGATATATCTCTGCTTCTCGGTGACAATGGCTTCAAATTCCACACTGATATACCTCTGCTTCACGGTGACAATGGCTTCAAATTCCACACTGATATACCTCTGCTTCACGGTGATAGTGCTTCAATCTCTGCTCACGGTGATAGTGGTTTGATATTTCAAACTGATATACCTCTGCTCACGGTGATAGAGATATCTCTGTTTTGCGGAATGAAATGATGAAGGGCTGGCTACGGAATGGAGTGATGGAAGTAGTTACGGAATGAGTTAATGAAGTGAGGTGAAGAAAACAAATCAATGAGTGAAAAGACTGTGGAGATTTTTACAACGGATTCAAAAATCATCATTAAATGATTTGGCTAGGTGACGTGAGGAAATCAAACACTTCATCCTTTTTAACCGCTTTAAATGATGGTCGGGTATAGAATTTGAAATGAAAGATTTTTATCCAAAGTTTTGCGGAAGGTATATTTGGCATGATCAAATAAAATAATCAAAACAACTTTTTCGAATGATTCATAACTAGACTATACTAAAGTTTTTATGAAATGCCATTATAACCAGAACTTTTTACCTTTGCTTTTCTTTTGCTTTTTGTGGTCTTTGTATACTTTGTTCTCCTCTGGAAGAGTCTTCATAATCCTTCTTGATTCTTCTTATTCATGGATATACTAGATCATCTTGTTGCAATTCAAATGTTTGTTGATCAATGCCTTCAGGATCT
Organism: Pinus albicaulis; assembly: GCA_034641835.2. Taxonomy (NCBI): domain Eukaryota; kingdom Viridiplantae; phylum Streptophyta; class Pinopsida; order Pinales; family Pinaceae; genus Pinus; species Pinus albicaulis. The sequence goes on from CM076573.1 coordinate 458,624,384, forward strand.
GTAGTTGCAGAATGACTATCTGACTGCGGAAAGTCTGATTAGCTGCAGAATATCTGTTTAGCTACAAAATGTACCTGTGGAGAATTTTAATCATGGAATGGAGTGGTTTGGAATATACATAGAATATTTTATGGAATGAGTGAAGATAGGTGATGAAACATGGTATAATGGAATATGTATGAAGTGAATGATGAAATGGGATGGATTCAATTTATGAAATGGAGTGGAAGAATATAGGAAATGGCCTGCAATCCATGACATGTGTTATTCATTTTGCAGAAAAACATCAAACTTTAAATTTTGATATGGAAATGAGGTGGATGAAGTATGGAATGAGATGAATGAAATATGGAATGAAGTGAAGTATGAATGAATGAAATGGAGTATGGATGGATAAGTGAATGGAATGAAATGAAATGAGATGGATCATAAGTGCAATGGATTTGAACTTATGATTTTGTAACAGCTGCTTGCAAAAACAAAATGGAAAATTTAGAGTGTCAGAAAGACTCTGAGTTTCATCCTATCTTTTCTGTATAAACATGCCAATCAATGATTGGTTTTCATGTTTATACCTTTTTTTTTTTTTTTTTAAAAGAAATGCTTCAGAAAATTCAATCAAGTTGATGAAGAAGAAAGATTCTTCTTCATTAACTTCACATCACTATTTTCTTGGAACTTCTTGACATTCTTCTCTTGAGAGTGGTTTGTGATACAGTTTCAATCTATGACCATTCACAAGAAAAGTGACCTCTTCTTCATCTATTGTCTTGATTTTTACTGCTCCATTGTCAAAAATTTCAACAATTTCATATGGCCCTAGCCAATGTGTTTGAAATTTACCTTAAAAATCCTTGAATTTTGAATCAAACAAGAGAGCCCAGTCACCTTCTTTGAATTTCTTCTCTTTGATGTACTTATCATGCCATCTAGTCCTTTGCTGTTGGACTAGACTTGTTTTCTGAACTGCATCTTGTCTGATCTCATCCAATTCATTAATTTGCTCCAATCTATGCTTTTGTGCCTTCGTTAAATCAAGTCCTAGCTGAACTGCCATTTTGAAAGTTTGAATCTGGAACTCTATGGGAAACAAAACTTGCTTTCCATAAACAAGTTCATAAGGAGTATGGCCTATTGTGTTTCTCCATGTAGTTCTATAGGCCCACAAGGCTTCAGGAAGCCTATCTACCCAATCTCTTCTATGTAAATGAACAGTATTTGTTAGGATTCCTTCAATGACCTTATTAGTAGATTCCACTTGACCATTTGCTTGTGGATGATAAGAATTAGATTTTCTATGCCTGATTTTGTACCTCTCCATCATTTGCTCCACTAGCCTTGATGTAAATTGAGCTCCTTGATCTGTAACAATTTCCCTTGGGACACCAAAACGAGTAAAAATATCCTCAAAAAGAAAAGTAACTACGGATGCTTCATTAGCAACAAGTAATGGCTTGGCTTCTACCCATTTAGTAACATAATCAGTGCAAACTAATATATATCTCTTTTGTCTTGATGGAGGACTAATAGGTCCTACAAAATCCAAAGCCCATTTTTCAAAAGGTTCAATATGTACCTGAGGTTGTAATAGCATCTCACCTGAAGGAGAAGGTTTCCCTACCCTTTGGCAACTGTCACACCTTTTGACATACTCTTTAGCATCTTTAAACAAGGATGGCCAATAATATCCTAAATTAAGGATCTTATAGGTTGTCCTCTTATTAGCAAAGTGTCCGCCACAAGGTTCATCATGACATGCTTTGAGAATCTCAGGCATCTCATCTTCACGAACACACCTTCTAATGATCAAATCTGGACCTGTCTTGTACAACTCATTAGCAACCCATGAATATTTTGCACTGTCATAAATGATTTTTCTTTTATCCCTTACATTCATTATTGAAGGAAATTTTCCTGAAACTAAATAATTAGCAATATCAGCAAACCATGGAGTTTGAGTAGAAATTGCAAAAAGATATTCATCAGGAAATTGATCTTCAATTGGAGTGTCATCTTTGATATTTTGGAGTCTAGATAGGAAATCAGCTACTGTGTTTTGTTTTCCAGGCCTATCTAGAATGGTAATGTTGAATTCTTGTAAGAGCAATAACCATCTTATGACTATGCCATTAGTAATTGATTTGTTCACTAAGTATCTAATTGCAGAATGATCAGTGTGAACAAAAGTTTCATAGCCTATTATATAGTGTCTGAATTTGTTTATGGCATGAACAATAGCTAAAAACTCTTTTTCAGTTACAGTATAGTTTAACTCTGCAGGAGTCAAATTTTTACTGGTATAGTAGATGGCATAAGGAATCAGGTCTTTTTGTCCCAATACTGCTCCTAGAGCTGTATCAGAAGCATCTGTTGAGATATGAAAAGGTAACTTCCAGTTAGGTCCCCTTAAAATAGGTGCTTCAAAAATTTTTGTTTTCAAGGTTTCAAAGGCTAACTGGCAATCAGAATTCCATTTGAATTCACAATCTTTGGTAAGTAATTTGAAGAGTGGAGATGCTATCTTGGTGAAGTTTTCTATAAATCTCCGATAATATCCTGTAAATCCTAGAAAAATCCTAACATCTTTTTGACAACTTGGAATAGATAAGTTAGAGATGACTTCAAATTTTGACTCATCAACTCTAATCCCATCCCCTGAAATGTGATGCCCCAAAACAATACCTTAAGTAAACATCATGAAACATTTCTCATGACTAAGTGAAATATTTGCTTCTTGACATCTCTTTAAAACTTTTTCCAAGTTTGCTAAAGCTTCTTCAAATGTGTTTCCATAAACTGTGAAATCATCCATGTATACCTCTACACAATCATGTATTAGATATGAAAAAATTCCTAATACTGCCCTTTGGAATGTTGCAGGTGCATTGCATAATCCAAATGGCAATACTCGGTAAGCATAGGTACCCCAAGGACAGATAAATGTGGTTTTGTCTTGATCTTCAAGTGCTACTTGGATTTGATTGTAACCACTAAACCCATCTAGGAATGAGAAGTACTTTTTGCCAGCTAATGTATCTAACACTTGATCTATGAAAGGTAAGGGAAAATGGTCTTTAAGAGTAGATTTGTTTAGTTCCCGGTAGTCAACACATACCCTCCCTTTACCATTTTTCTTTGGCACAATTACTAAAGGAGAAACCCACTGACTATCTGAAATAGGATAGATGAAGTTAACATTTAACAATTTTTGCAATTCTTCTTTAACAATCTCCCTAATATTTGGATTCATCCGTCTTTGAGGTTGTCTGATTGGTTTGCAATTTTCCTCTATATAGATGTGATGAGTGCAAGTCTTGGGGCTTATCCCTTTCATGTCAGTGTATTCCCATGCATATGCGGAAGAATGTCTCTGTAATACTTTGACTAACTCTTCTTGTTGAGATTTTTCTAGGTTCTTGTTTATATTCAAAGTTTTGCCTGGAAATATCTCACTTGTAGAGCTGCCAAATTTATCCATAGAATGAAGAGACATATGCCTTTATGACAAAAACTCAATATTGGATCCCTCTTGAAATTATTCATGTTTGTGTTCTGGAGAGGATTCAAAGTTTTCTAGAGTATTCAGAATTTGATTATCTTCACTAATTTTTGAAATTGTGAAGAGAGGTTGTAAATCTTCTTCATCCTCTATCCATTGAGTGTCATCTAAATCTGTAATTGTCCTAGCTGGAGGATATAAAGTGAATTTCTTAGTTGAACTACCATCAGAGATGTACATATCACCGGATCTACAACTAATAAAAGCATCAGCTGTAGCCAACCAAGGTCTTCCTAATATAACATGATGTCCTCCTAGATTATTCTTAGGAGTTAGGATCATGAAATCCATAGGGTACTCCCAAGAATCTAGGGACACTGGAATGTCTTCTATTACCCCATCAGGTTTGATCACAGATCTGTCTGCTAATTGTAATAATGTGGGTGTAAAGAGAAGATTATGAAGTTTCAGTTTATCCATGATTTTTCTACTCATGATATTGATTACTGCTCCTAAATCAATGAGTGTGTTTTGGATTTCAATTCCATTGATGTGAATTTTAACAACTAGATTTCCTGGGTCAAGATACTTTGGAATAGCAATCTTGCCCATCATAATGTCTGCTATTTTTCCTGCCAGTTGAATTTTCTTTTTTTCTCTTATTCTTTTTCTTGTTTTCTTCATGCTCAACTCCTTTATTGTTTTGGCTAAAATTGGAATTTCCTTGATGGCTTGTAATAATGGAATTTTAATGCAAACATTTCTCAGCTCATCTAGGAAATCATAATTAGGCACCATGATTCATTTTTCTACACCTCTATTAATTTGTAATCTTTCTGGAAAGGGAGGTATAGAAGTAGATGTGGATGGTTGCTCTAATACAAGAGTTGAAATTATTGGATCTTTTTTATTTAATTTTTCAGTGTTTGAGTCTTGAAAATATGTGTCTTCCTCAAGACTTTTATTCACCCGCAGAGAGTCTTCCTCAGAGTTATCTTGTTCTTGTATGATCACAGAAGGTTTCCTCTTTTCAAGTATTCTTCCAGACCTAAGTTGAACATCACTAAGGTCTAAAGGAGTAATTAAATAAGTTGGAAATTGTTGGCCTTCTATCATGTATGTGTTTTGAGGATTTTTATTATTGGGGTTTGGTATGGGTTGAGCAGGCAACTGATTTGATTTTTGAGGAAATGGTAATGGAAGTGGTTGATTTTGATGTGGTAGGTTCTGATGATGTTGTTGAGGATTTTGTTGAAAATTTTGTTGAGGATTTTGAGGATAAAAATGTGGGTATGGTGGATACTGATAGTATTGAGAGTATCTTCCATAGGGGTTTTGTGATCCTTGTGCACAAGCTTGAGATTGATTTTGAAATTGAGGCCAAGGTTGCTGCCAAGAATTCCAAGGTGGAGGTTGATTATACTTTTGATCATGGAATCCTTGTGTTTGAGGTCCCTGCCAAGGTCTTCTAGAGACAAAATTAAGAGATTCTGTGGAATCTGTAGGAGTTTCCTCCTGAAAGACAGCTTTGAGACCAGGAAGAGAAGGAAAATTCTTGGTCTCATGTTTTTCAGAACAAATGACACAGGTCTCTACAACTTTTACATCCAAAGGACACTCTCTCAAGGCATGTTTCTTTCTACATTTGGGACAAAATATTGCCAAGGCATCAGATTCATCCTTCTGCTTGTTTTGTATCTTAAGGGTGTCTATTTGTTCACTAAGACTCCCTAAGATGTCAGATTTAAAGTCATCAAGCATGTGTCCTATTTCTGATCTACTTACTGTCCCAGAAGCAGATTTACTTGCCCTTGCAAGAGCAGGATCTCTTGGACCTTTGACAGTTTTAGATTTTCCTCTGGAAAGGTTGATACATAACTCAGATATTTCAGGTAATGTGAGTTGTGATATATCCCATTTTCCCATCATGTTAAGGATATCCAACCATTCATCCCTAATTGTTTTCAACAAAAGAGCTTTTAAGGTGTCTTGATCTAGGTTTTCCATTTTTTCTCTTTTGATGTTGTAATGAAATCTCTCCAACAAATCTTCCAAGTTTTCGTCTTCTTTTTGTAACATCTTAAAAACTTCTTCCTTATGATTGACCGGCATACAATAATCCAAATACCTCTCTAGAAATGCTTGTTTCATGTCTTCCCATGTCCTAATAGAACTGTTGATCAAACTCATAAACCACTTCAATGTTACTCCTTTCAATGTTGAAGGAAATAGTTTAAGTTTTTGAGCATCTTGTAAGTAGTCATAAGTTCTACACAGGATCTCAAATTCAAATATGAAGGTTTCAGGATCTTTAGTTTTAAGTCCATAGAAGTTTGGAAGGACAGAGGGTGAAATTTTTTTCATGGTTGTATTGGTTTCTTCATCAATTATAGGGAACCCAAAAGAGCTTCCTATTTCTCTTCTACCTCTTCCTCCTTCTGCACCTCTACCTCTACCTCTACCTCCAAATAATGTGTCTTCTCCATTAAAGACTCCTCCCCCTTCTTCTGCCATGGTTGACTCTCCTGTGGAAGTGGAAAAGTTTGTGTCCCTGACAGGAGTCTTTAGATCTTCTTCTAAGGCAGGTTCAGTGGATGAAGTGGAAGGTTTCTCTAATGGGATATATGATCTTAGGTCTTTTAGAAGTCCAGGATCAGTAAAGGATGGAATGTGGGTCTGAGTTGAAGGTGTACTAGCTCTTGGTCTAAGTGAAACAAGTGGTGTTCTAGGAATCAAATTTATGTTTCTGCTGCTTATGAATCTACCCCTTGAGTCTCTCTCTCTACGCATATAATTGTTTTTTTTTGGAATTAAGAAACAAAGGTTACCTAGTTTTCATGTCCCCGGCAACGACGCCAAAATGTTTGTGCTCAACCTAGTCTCCTAAATTGAGTTCATTTAATTGTCAACCAGGGTTGGTAAACTGCTGAAGTGAAGTGCACTGTATGTGCCTAGGTGTTTGTTTCCTAATGTGTTGTGTTTAGTGTTTTATGATGTTTTTGGTCTTTTATGATGATTTATGATGTTTTTGGTCTTTTTATGGTTTTTATGTTCACAAGGAAAATGACTAAAAAGCTAGTGGAAAGAAGCTACTAGTTAAAAACAGAGTGAAGCCTAATTGGTTGATAACAAATGACCAATGCAAATGCAAACAATGAAACAGAATCAAACCTAAACTATGACTAAGTAGAATACAAACCTTGATAATGACTTCAAGAAAATGAATCAAAACATAAAATTAACTTGTCGAATTCTTTCATTAAAGGTATTTTGGAAGAGCTTGAGAAATGGTCAGCTAAGTATACAAATTCTCCTAACTAAACAATTAAACAATCAGCTTATAATGATACAACATTTTACCCATGATTAAAGATTTGTTGAAACATATTTGGAGAAAAACATTGGTAACATCATAAGATTTCTACTCTAAGACCAGCTCCTAATTCTATTTTGCAACTTAGTTTAACATCACTAAACCTTACTCAAAAGTTATAGATTTCTTTTTAAAGTAGTCTTTTGAGGAAAGGCTTTGTTTATGAAGAAATTGCAAAAGTACTTCAGGCCTTGAGATGATACTGTCTTCTGTTCAGATGGTTATGAGTCAATTATGGATTTGGAATAAAAGAGATTTTGTAAATAATGAAGGTCGTATTGTTTAAGTTTAACAACTAATGTAATCTAATATGCAATGGATGACAACTAAATGTGGAATGAAAATACAATGAGCTAAGCTAAAACTGAACTAAGATGTCACTAGTCTAAAACAGTGCTGAACTAACAAGCCATTATCAAACTTAAAACAAAATAACAAAGCATGAATTGAATGCAATTTGACTCCGGAGTACCCTAACTAAGTTATCATGCATTAATCTATGGGATTCTACAACTTGTTTTGTCCATCATGAATGGTATTTTGGAAGAGCTTGCTAGAACAATCTTGGCTGTACAATTCAGTGCAAATGCAAACATAAAGACTGAAAGCAATTTAAAAACTAAGACATCACAGCTATCTCCTACCCATCATTATGATATTTTGGAAGAGAATTTTAAGAGTAAGATCAGCTATGCTACTTAGTGCAAACAAAAAACTGAAACATTCAGTATCACAGTCATGCCTTAGACATCATAAGGATTTTTTGGAAGAGTTTGCTTAGTATAAGTTCAACTGTGATAATGAACAAAAGAAATTACAAATAAATCCTACAACACTACAACCATTTCCCATTCATTATCATGATCTTTTGGAAGAGTTTCTTCTTTTGGAAGAGTTTCTTAGAACAAGTATAGCTATAGTGGCTAATGAAATTAACTATGAACTCAAACTTCAAAAATGTGAAAACAACTAAGATACTTATCTGAATTACGAAAGTAAAGCCGTGCAGGACGCAGGGGGCCTCTACCACCAGACGAAATCTAACTCAAAATCAACTCCACGCGTTCAAAGCAATGTTGTCTTCTTCATTAAAGGAAAATAACTTGAAACAGAGTAGTCTCGGTCTTCAGAAATATAGCAGTCAATACATGAAATCTAAGCAAAATCTAGAGCTTGTCTCTCAATTTCCCGAGTGCTTTTATAACAAATCTACATAACAGAACTTGCAACAATACGGGGATCATTGTCTTTCCTTATCAAAATCGTACTAGGACTCTAAAGATGGCAGCGTAAAGGGACAAAGGACATATGGACTAGGACAGTCCTATTAGAAGTCTGCCTCCTTGAATGAGTTCCCACGTACCAAAACCACGTCCAGAATTCGGTTCATTCTTCATGGTGAGCAACGAACGATGAGGACATAATATGGAATATACCCATGTGTGGATTTTCCTGAGAGGAAACCTGGAACATGCTTGAACGTGAAGACAACTGCAGAATTTCCGGTTAGCTATGGAATGTCTGCATTATGCAACTATTTTCGGTCAAAATGCATTACAATGAAAAAATCACAAAACTTAGCAAGTCAGCCATGTTAATCATTCTAAAAGTAATTTTAACTAATTTCATTGATCAATTGGGCCTGGGATAACAATGGAAAAAGGAAAATGAGGTAAAGTAAGATGAAATAAAGCACAATCTTGGGGCTCAACATATCCCCACTGCTGACTTCTTGCATGTCCTCATGCAACTTATTCCATAAACTCAGAGACTTCTGCAAGAACATCTAACCCTCTCCTTCCTCTTTGCCTAGAAGTTAAAGGTCTTCTGGGTTTCCTGATGACTACTTTGAACCTTAAGTTGATAAGTGCCCTGATTAGCTTCTTGTTCCTCTTTTTCAACTTTTCATTAGCCTTTTCCACTTTTTCCATTTGTAGAGATAATGTTGAGTTCATACTGGTTTTGAGTTTGAATTCTTCCTTCAAAATATCATTCTCAGTTTTGATATGTCTATTAAGTACTTCCAGCTCATACCTATCCCTTCTTAACACATCTATTTCGAACAGTGGAGGACTAGGGGTTCTATCTCTACTCTCTGAAGCTTTCCTTTCCAATGTTTCAACATAGTCATAAACTTCTTGCTGTGCAGGATCAATTTTAGGGGTTTCTTCATTAAAATCTTCTTCAACATCTTCTTCAATAGATGTTTCCTCATCTTCTATATTTATCACCCCTGTTTGTTTGATCTGATTTTTCCTTAGTTTCCCCCTGAGTCTATGGCTTCTTCTTGGCTGGGATGATCCCTCTCCTTTTTCTGTGGCAGATTTTCTGATTACCCTCTCTTTCTTAAGTTGTCTCTTAATTTGAGTCAACTTCTCTGAGATTATTTCTTCACTACTTTCCTGTACTGTTTTGTCAATTTCAATTTTAGAGGCTCTCCATTTTCTACTTCTCCTTGTAGGCTGATGTTCAGGTGAAGGCTCTTTTGGTTCCTCAAAGTGATTTCTTACCAAGAAATTATCCCAAGTATCTTTTGTTTTGGCTAAATGGTGTTCAATTAAAATCTTAACCAAGCCATGATGGTATAGAGTTGTCTCTAGGAATTGGACTCTCCTTTGAACACCAGAAGCCATATTTTTTAAACTTTGAAGTAAGAAATAGGGAAAATTTAAATCTTCCTCCAGAAAATGCATTATCAACCTAATATGGTAAACATAAAATGTGCCATATCTACCTTCACAAGTGATAGTTTTTTGTAGAATAAGCAATATGTTTCTCCATTTATTTTTTAATGCAGAACTTGGAATTCTCTTTTTAAACACAGTGACATCCATACCTGGTGATTTTAGGATTTGCTTCCATGATTCATTATGAAATTCTCTGTTTTTAAACCATCTTTCTCCATGTCTAAGAAATCCTGTTGCTTCTGCAATAAAAACCTCTGTGACAGTGAATTTAACATCTCCAACTTCAACCTCGGCTCCTGTGAATGACCTTGCAAATGTTTTAGTAACTTATTTGTGGAAGCCATTAAATTTCTCAAGAAATTGTAGCCATCCTGCCTATTGCAACATTTCTCTGCTTTGAGGGTATCCTTCCAGGTATTTTGTGCCCACTGGTTCAGTCCTTACAATGAGGCCCATAATTTCTTCTTCAATCTTCAGATTAGTACTCTTTCTGCTCACGGAAACAATGACTTCAACCTTCAAACTGATATACCTCTGGTTCACGGTGATAGTGCTTCAATCTTCAAACTGATATATCTCTGCTTCTCGGTGACAATGGCTTCAAATTCCACACTGATATACCTCTGCTTCACGGTGACAATGGCTTCAAATTCCACACTGATATACCTCTGCTTCACGGTGATAATGCTTCAATCTCTGATCACAGTGATAATGCTTCAATCTCTGCTCACGGTGACAGTGGTTTGATATTTCAAACTGATATACCTCTGCTCACGGTGATAGAGATATCTCTGTTTTGTGGAATGAAATGATGAAGGGCTGGCTACGGAATGGAGTGATGGAAGTAGTTACGGAATGAGTTAATGAAGTGAGGTGAAGAAAACAAATCAATGAGTGAAAATACTGTGGAGATTTTTAAAACGGATTCAAAAATCATCATTAAATGATTTGGCTGGGTGACATGAGGAAATCAAACACTTCAGCCTTTTTAACCACTTTAAATGATGGTCGGGTATAGAATTTGAAATGAAAGATTTTTATCCAAAGTTTTGCGGAGGGTATATTTGGCATGATCAAATAAAATAATCTGTTAGGTCCCTATATCACTAGTATAGCCCCTTATTATTGTTAGTGTAAACCCCTTATTGTTATTATTGTACCCTTGTAACCCCCATTTTGTTATTATTGTGCCCTTAAATTATTATTGTTAGGTCGGCTAGGATTACATTGTGGCCCACTAGTATTACATTATGGCCCCATGGACTCCTATATATAGAAAGGAGGTTTTGTGAATTGTATCATCCAAGAATTGTTCATTTATGTAATGTATTGGAGGTTGCCCCCTCGAAGTGGCTCATTTTCTAAGGCGTTGATATCTCTTTTCTTCTCTTTTTGGAGCTGGTTACACAACATTTGGTATCAGAGCTTTGGATTCTAGGGTTTCGCTGCTCCAAACAGGTCATCGTGGCATTTTCGCTATAACTTTTTTTCTACGAAGTTTCAGAAGCTGAAATTTTTAGGGTGCGAAGAAAAAATCCTGAGGAAGCTTGTATAAAAATGTCAGAGTTTGGTTCGCAGTAATTTCGGAGATATGATCTGTGGAAGTCAGGTATGTTTTCAGGCTCCTAACCAGGTCATCGTGGAATTTGCGCTATAAATTTTTTTCTAAGAAGGTTCAAAATTTGAAATTCATATGGTGCGAAGCTGAAATCCTGAGGAAATTCATCAAAAAATTTCAGAGCGTGGTTCGCAATATTTTTGGAGATATGATCTGTGGAAGGTAGTGCTTTTTCAGGCTCCTGAATTTCATCTCAAAGAGGTGATCGTGGGAAAAGTTCAATAACTCTCTCTCTGAAGATTGGATTGGAGTGCCGTCAAAAGTGGTCGCAAGTACACGGCCTATAGTTTCTTCGCTATCAATTTTAGAGACAAAGGACAAAAAAGTTACACGTGGCAAGTCATACAAGTTCACTCTACTGAACCAGTCCAGAATTAGGTCATTGTGGAAGATTGGACACAACTTTGTCTTGGAAAATAAAAATCAGGTCAGATCTATGGCATTTGAAAGAAGCTTCATAGGGCTACTACAGGGCTGAATTTCAGATATCAAATATTTTCAATTACAGAGATAATTCAATTTCAATATCGATCTCCTAAAAGCTAGTAAAAGGTGTGTATTTTTTTTCCGAATTGCATAAGTCTTGTTTGAAGAATCAAGTTGAATTGATTCCAAGGGAATCTTGTAGAATAGATATCAATATTGGATTCTAAAATGGTCCCTAAAAAGAATTCAACACCCATTAAGCCTTCAGAAGGCTCTACTATGACTCATGAAGATGAAGAATTGCAACATGATCTATCAAAATTACAAGAGCAAATGCAACAGTTTTCACTCTCGCAAAGAGCAACAAAAAATGAAATGGAAGTTTTGAAGAAAGGAATGGAAGCTAAGATGGATGACATGAAAGACAACATGGAAAACATGAAGAGTGATCTAAAAGCATACATGGAAGGCTTGATGACAAGCTTAAAACCATAAATGATTCCTAATGGCGGAAATATAGGAGAAGAACCTCATGATGAGAACAAAATAAATGTTAATCGTGATTTCATAAACTCGAATGTTGGTGGGAAGAACCACCATATTCCAAAAAATGGATATGAGGAAGTTTGATGGAAAGGATCCTGTAACATGGATACTACAGATGGAGCAATATTTTGATCTCCATAATGTGCAAAACACACAAAAGGTACGCATTGCAACTTTACATTTAGAACAAAATACATTTGTATGGTATCGATGGCTTTGCTCCCGTAAAAAAATTGTCACTTGGTCAATTTTTACTGAGGAAATGATAGCACATTATGAGGATACAAAGAGCAACACCTTCTTTACCCAATTGATAAATCTCAAACAAAAGGGTTTAGTGGGGCAGCACATTGAGGACTTCCAAAAATTGGTACGAGCTCCTTGGAGGATAAGTTCAGCCCACACGTGTGAAGAAGAAGGACGAATCTGTACAGCCAAGAGGAAGGATGAAATTTCTGCAGCTAGGGTTTCCAACGAAGTTTGACCAGCGTTGACTTTGGTCAACGCATGGTCCGAAAGGGCTGAAAATTGTTGGAGAGTTCGATTTTGGGAGGCCGTACACATTGGCACAGAAATCGAGGTCAAAAGGTTGACCGAACTTATTGTTGCGTTGACTTTTAGCTTGCTGCCCTGCGTTGATTTTTCTGGAGTTGACTTGGGTTGACTCGGTAGCTGATTTGAGGATTGTTGTGACACATTCTGGGTTGGCTGATCAAGGAGACTTTGCTGGTTGAAGCATCCTGTTGACCGTCGTAACGCACCATCACATTTTTCTGTTTCTGGTTTGTCTTCTATAAGATCCACTGATATGTTCTATCAACATTTTACTTAACCATTTGTGTGATTGTTGTAATAAAAGTAAAGTTGCATCAAGCATAGAACATCTACAAAAATTTACATGGTATCAGAGCTGAGGTGAAGACAAGCCCTAACTTTAGCAATCACCATCGGAGGAAATGGGTTCCACAAGTTTTGAATTCAAGGAGAATGACAAGCTGACTGGTAGGGATGACTTCCATGCCTAGAAGATGATATTAGATCTCAAATTGGAAGACCATGATCTCTTGAATCATGTACTGGGTAAGATTCAAGAACCTCCATCCAATGCTACCGCTGCTGCTAAAAACAAGTATAAGAAGGGGGAGATCAAAGCAAAGCTGATGATCAGGGAATCCATACATAAAATTCTGGTTGCCTACATATCTGAGCTAGGCACATCCAAGGAGATGTATGATAAATTGATCCTTATGTTTAAGGTAAACAATGTAAACCAAGTGCTATTCCTCAAGAATAAATTGAAGAATATGAAGAAGGGTCGGGATGAGTCTATTCAAGCTTACTTTCTGAAATTGACCGAAACAAGGAACAATCTGCTGGCTATTGGGGAGACAATAGCCGATCGTGAGATGGTTCTCACCGCACTTGGAGGACTCCCATATGAATGGCAAGTATTCACTACTACCATTCTCAATAACAATACCATTCCTAACTTTGACGAGCTTCTGTCTAGATGTATGCAAGAAGAAACAAGGATGAAGGAATTCGAAAATGACAGAAATGCTGCCTATGGTGCTCATTCTCGAAAGAAGAACTCTGGTGGTCCTAAGGAAAAAGGAAGAACAAGGGCTCAAGAAAAGAAGGGTAAGTGTTTCACTTGCCATAGACCTGGTCACTATGCTAGAGAATGTCCCTTCAAGAAGGATTCTCCCGATAGTGATGATAACAACAACAACCGAAGGAATGGGAATCGAAGAAACGACAAATCCAAAGGAAAGAGGAAGGCTCCTTTTGGTGGAAACAATCAACCTTCTAAAAGGTCTAGAAACTCCAGGTATGAGGAGTCTAATGCCGTTGATAAAAGAAATGAATATATTCTTGTATCTGCCCTCTCTGCTACATCTCCGCCCGACACTATGGATGTCTGGCTAATCGATAGTGGTGCCTCAAGATACATCACTGGATTCAAGGAAGCACTCTCTGACATGGTTGAAAGGGATACTAATCTAGAAATTATCCTTGGAGATAATGCCACATATCCCGTGAAAGGGACAGGGACTGTGACCCTCCACTTGTCTCAAGGACAAGTCCTACATTTGCAAGATGTACTCTATGTACCAAAATTGAAGAAGAACCTTGTGTCTGTATCAGCCATGGAAGACAAAGGGTTTAATGTAACATTCTCTGATGGAAAGGTGCTCATGTGGAAGAAGAACTTCAAGGAATCTATCTCGATTGGTTTTAGAGTTGGCACACTCTACCAGGTTGGAGGGAGTCCGCTGGGAGCAATGACATGTGATACTATCCGTCAAACCGAACTATGGCACCGAAGGTTTGGACACCTTCATTACAAGGCCCTTCCCAAAGCAAGGAAGGTGGTGACAGGGATGCCTGACTTTGGAAATAATCATGAAGGTGTATGTAAGGGTTGTGCCGAAGGAAAGAATACAAGGGGACCTTTCCCTTCAAGTGTCACAAAGACATCTGATATTTTGCAACTGGTCCATTCTGATCTATCTGATATGTTTCCCGCGACATCCCTGGGAGGATGTTCTTACTACATGACATTCACTGATGACTTCTCCCGCAAAAAAGGACATTTCAAGAAGAAGAGGCCAAGGGGACTTATCTCCAGTGCCTTGTGGAAAGAGACCTGAAAGAATCAGATTTTGAGAACTACATTGGAAAATCAATATGAGCCAAATGAAGTTCAGTGACTTTACAGAAGTCAGGGGAGCTGCAGAGGGATTCATACCTATATGTTCCTGAGACACACCAAGGACAGACTACAGAAGGCCAAGCTATGCTGCAGGACCGTGCCTCACCTGTTTCTGGGGAGCTGCACATCGTTTGTGTGGCATTAAAAATCCCATGCCTCAGATCGCCCGGACTCCAAAACTCCCGAAGAGGTTTTCACTGGTAAGAAACCTGATGTCTCACATTTTAGAATTTTTGGATGTCCCGTTTATTTTCATGTGCCGAAAGAAAAGAGAAGTAAGCTGGATGCTTCTGGGAAGAAAGGAATGTTTGTGGGCTACAGTGAGACTTCTAAGGCCTATAGAGTCTATGTACCTGGTCAAAGGGAAGTAGAGATATGCCATGATGTCACTTTTGACGGAGATGCTTCCCTGAAGAAAGTAGTAGATCTTCCAAGATCCGAAGAAAATCATGAAGAAAAGCCTGGAAATCAAGAAGAACCGCAGGATGAGACAATGCCTGATATTGAAGAACCAATGGACCCTATTGATCCATCTCCTTCACTGGGAAAGAGACCATCATGGCTCAGGGACACCCTCGAAGATGCTGAGGGTCATGCTGCCCCAAGGGGGACATTCCGGGAAAGCAAGAAGTCGTGTAGATACCAAGGGTATCTAGCTGCCATGAGTACTATTGTACAATCTGAACCTGGATCTTTTGAGGAAGCTGTAAAGCATCAAGTTTGGAAGGATGCTATGCACGAAGAATATGAGTCCATAATGAAGAATGATGTCCGGGATGTGGTCCCGAGACCGAAGGACAAATCTGTTGTCACCGCAAAATGGCTCTACAAGATCAAACATGGATCTGATGGGAGTGCTGAAAAGTTCAAGGCAAGGTTTGTTGCCCGTGGCTTCTCTCAAAAGGAAGGAATTGACTATGATGACATATTTGCACTTGTGGCACGATATACCACCATTCGATCAATCATAGCCCTTGCTGCTACGCAAGGATGGAGTCTTCATCAGATGGATGTCAAGACCGCTTTTCTGCATGGTGCAATAAAGGAAGAGATGTATGTAGAACAACCTCTGGGATTTGAAGTTCAGGATCGAGACACTCATGTCTGCAGATTGAAGAAAGCCCTCTATGGGTTAAAGCAAGCACCCAGAGCTTGGTACGAGAGGATGGATAGTTACTTGATGAAGCCGGGCTTCACTCGAAGCAATGCTGATCCGAACCTTTACTTCAAGGTTGTGCAGGGGAAGCCTCTCATTCTAGTGCTGTATGTGGATGACCTCTTCCTGACAGGTGCTGACCCTCTCATTCATCAATGTAAGAGGGAGCTCGCTGCTGAGTTCGAGATGAAGGACCTAGAACTGATGCACTACTTCCTAGGCCTGGAGGTCTGGCAGAGACCTGGAGAGATTTTCCTTTCTCAAGGAAAATACATTGTGAAACTTCTAGAAAGATTTGGTATGGTGGACTGCAAGTCTGTGTCAACACCAATGGAACTCAACTTCAAGAAGTTGAGTGGCAGCGCTGCTGGGCCTATCTTGGCCAATCCTACTGAGTATCGTCAACTCATAGGAGCTTTGATGTTCTTAGTGAACACCCGACCAGATATATGTTTTGCAGTGAACACTTTGAGTCAACAAATGGTTGAGCCTCATCACTTTCACTGGGTTGGTGCCAAGAATCTTCTGAGATATCTTCGGGGCACGATAAACCATGGGCTGAGATACACCGCCGGGAGTGTGACACTCCGTGGATATACTGATGCCGATTGGGCTGGCAGTGTGGTGGATCGTAAGAGCACATCGGGATGCTGCTTCAATCTTGGTTCTGCTTCGATCTCATGGATGAGCAGAAAGCAGAAGTCGGTGGCTTTGAGCACCGCGGAGGCCGAATACATTGCTGCTAGTATGGCCTGTTGTGAAGCAGTTTGGTTGCGAAAGCTCTTTAGTGAGCTGTTTGGACATGTGCTAGATACCACTGTGATACTCTGTGATAACCAAAGTGGGATTCGTATGACTGAGAATCCTGTGTTCCATGACCGATCCAAGCATATTGATATCAGGTACCACTTTATCCGGGATATGGTACAGCGAGGCGCCGTAAGGCTCGATCATATAGGAACTGATGAGCAGGTCGCGGATATTCTCACTAAGCCCCTGGGGAAGGTGAAGTTCCTAACCTTCCGTGAGAGTCTTGGTGTCGTGGAACGACCCTATGATGTGGGTCCTGTTGGACGATGAGCTCTGGGAGCTCTGGGGGGCTTTGGGGATAGCTTCTCGGAGCTATAAGCACTCATAATGCTTCTGCCCCACCATTGTGATTATTGAGTTGGTTCGCCTCTCATTTATCTGTGCCCCGTATGCATCCTACCCATTGAGTTCAGGGCTCATGGGAAGTACCTCTCATTTGGCCAATGAGGTGGGAAAAGCTAGAGACTAGTAGCAAATACTGATGGACGCATCAGAGATTGCCGTACTCTCTATCTAGGATGGCACGGTCCAACCACTTGATCTGGGATCAAGTTTGGTGAGGTCTGGGACCTCTGCCTGACTTCGGGTCAGATGAACCAACTTCGGGTTGGTTGGAGACTCTTTGTGAGTCTGATAGAGGTTTCGAACCTCTGGGCTGATTATGTCAGTCGGGGGATGATGTCTTTGTGATTGACCCACTTCTGTTCTGAAATAAAGAGGCCAGCAAAGCAAGTTACGGTGGGATGACGCACGATGTTTGATTGCACTGATGGATGGAGTTCTCCCTAGTTGAGAGGGAGTGTTAAATTTGGACAACTAGGTCCAAACTCCATGTTGTGATGCTCAGATTAAGTGGCTAATATTTTTGTTGGATTCTTCTTTCGGAGAGGTGTAAAATCCATATAAAATATATCTTAATCCGATGAGCAGAACATTTATTTTGAATTTATTATTTATAATAAATTATATGTGCAGGTCGGCCTTAAGGTTTTACACCCCCAGCAGATGTGTCACACACCTCAATGATGGATATAAATACAAGCAAAGTTGGAGAGCATTTCACAACAACTCAACACACATCTTCTTCTCTCATCTGATTTAGTACGAGCTCCTTGGAGGACAATTTCAGCCCACACGTGTGAAGAAGAAGGACAAATCCGTACGGCCAAGAAGAAGGACGAAAATTCTGCAGCTAGGGTTTTCAAGGTAGTTTGACCAGCGTTGACTTTGGTCAACGCATGGTCCGAAAGGGCTGAAAATTGTTGGAGAGTTCGATTTTAAGAGGCCGTACACATTGGCACAGAAATCGAGGTCAAAAGGTTGACCGAACTTATTGCTGCGTTGACTTTTAGCTTGCTGCCCTGCGTTGACTTTTCTGGACAGCGTTGACTTTTCTGGAGTTGACTTGGGTTGACTCGGCAGCTGATTTGAGGATTGTTGTGACACATTCTGGGTTGGCTGATCAAGGAGACTTTGTTGGTTGAAGCATCCTGTTGACCGCCGTAACGCACCATCACATTTTTCTGTTTCTGGTTTGTCTTCTATAAGATCCACTGATATGTTCTATCAACATTTTACTTAACCATTTGTGTGATTGCTGT